>VZTX01004861.1:170633-274457 GCA_013400915.1 Pardalotus punctatus | reverse complement strand
TTGCCAGCTCATGTCCAGCCTTTGTCTAGGTTATATTTACCCAGCCTTATGATGGAAAGCTATTTCAGATAGGTGGGGAACTGGAAACCAGCTGGTTTTTATTATTTCTGAAGTTGGAACCAATGTGATCCAACAGAGCTGAGACACTACACCAGGTTAAGCTTCTGCCCAGCAAAAAGCAACTGGAAAGTGTCCTTGCAATATTTTTCTCTCCCTGAACACTTGGGAGGACACTCCTGCCAACAACAAGGTATAGCACCAAGGTCAGGCCACTCTATTTTTGTATCTTAAATTCATAATAACTCATAATCCGTGATAAATCATAATTTCCCTTTAGCTGTGCTCTAAAAGGTATCAAATAAAACCACCAGCAGATTCACATTTCTCATTTCCAATAAAATTTGGAAAACAGCACTTTCTCATGATAACAAAAGAAAGAGAATTTCTGTCTTGTTGTAAAGCTGTGCTGTTAATGATATTTAATTACCCACACTTAATTACACCTGGCACTCTCCATCTTTGGCTCCTAAGGATTTTTCCAGTTAGATGATTAATGTGCATATAGGTGTGGAAAATTTCAAAGCTGGGGCTTAACCTTGGCACTAATGTGTGGCAAACTCAAGCATCTTCACACCTGTACCCTGGTTCCATTTCTTTGCTGCACTTTATCAGTACAAAGGTACTTTGATAACACAGGTACATTCCACAGGGGGTAAAAAGAAAACTGTCCTGTGACATTTGCTTGGATCTTTTATTTCGTCCCCCCCCTAATTAAAGTTTTGCACCAGGACTCAGAGAGACAAGCAGAAGCACAGATTTTGGACTGTTAATTGGATCTATACAGGAATGGTTAAAGGAAAAGAACAATTTCTATAAATTGGGCTGTCATAATTGAGTGCTGTAAATAAACCTGAAAAAAGTATGACAAATTTCTTCTTACCTGTCAGAACCCAAAGGCCCCACTCTTTTTCTATTTTTTTTACAGATCATAACTCTCTAATTCCTATTCTGCTCCAATATGTAGTAGCTTTATAAATGAAGATTCTCAGGGTATCAGAATCGTGGATTCATCAGGGTCTCCACAGGAGCCTGCATTATTAATTACATGTTATATAACATTTGAATGGCTTTCAGTGTAATTTTTAGAATATCCCGCTTATGTCCTGGAGGATAAATGTGAATATTAGAAGTCCATAAAGAGTAAGCTGTNACAACAATAGCACTAGGTCACACAACAAAGTTGAAATTTTATTCTAGAGGGCAAATTTTGTTTTGAGTTGCATGAGATTGGGGATGCTCAATTCTTGCATCTGGTTTGCATAAGAATAAATGGAATTTATGTTCTAGTGTTGCGATCCACTAAATGGCACAGAATAGTTTTATGGAGATCATCTTACGTGTGTTTTGAAAGAAAAAGGGGCCTAAACCAAATTTGTTCTACTTCCTTTCCATCAACACCTATAGCAGCAGTCACAGAATCCCACTGGCTAGAAAATAAATAAATAAATATAGAAATAAATAAGCAAGGAGACCAAATCCAGCTGATAAACTACTGAGAAATAATCAGGCTCTGTCTCTTTCCTTTTCAAGAATTTAAAAAATGTCCAATGCATTTCAGCTTAAAAAAGTGAAATTTCACTCTCATTATAGAGGTTACAGTCACAGTTTAGAGCTACATCATTACAAAGAATGCTACAAGGTAAAAATCCTCTGAGAAGTCAAAATTATTCCCTGGAAAATAGAATCCCAGGATCCCTGAGGCTGGAAAAGCCCTCCCAGCCCATGGAGTCCCAGCCGTGCCCAATGCCCACCTTGTCCCCAGCCCAGAGCCCTGAGTGCCACGGCCAGCCCTTCCTTGGACACCTGCAGGGATGGGCACTGCAAAGCTCCCTGGGCAGCCTCTTCCAGTGTTTAACAACCTTTTCCATGAAAAAATTCTTCCTAACACAACTTTCAAAATGCGGTTGTTTATCTGAAACCCAAACATGTGGAAAAATACTTTAAATAACATGAAAACCAAAAAAGAAAAGGAGTTTGTTAGGCAGAAGCCCAGGGCCAGGGAAAACAGGAGGTCACTGACGAAGTAACATTTGCGAAGCAGGTTTACTTCAGCAGAAGCACAATGCAATTAAATTTCTCTTTAATCTTCTAAACAAAACCCACACAGGCTCAGAGCAGGTATTTATGATCCAGTTATTGCTGACTGCGCTGGAACACCAACTTCTTTGCTGAGCAAACTAAACAAATTGTTGCTCCAATAATAAAGCATAGATTCCTTCTCCCACTTCTGACTCAGCTTTGAGTGAAATAATTTCTCCAGTTATTAAAGAGGCGGACGACCAATGTAATTTCACTTCCAACTTCTTTCAAACATTGATCCAAGGCAACTTCATTAATGGTTTCTTTTATTAATGTCCTTTGTCAACTTTATTAACTGTGATTCATGAGAACTCTGTCCTAAGGGTTTTCCTCTTAAAATGAAAATTAAGTGAATGAGAGGAAAAGCATCCCACAGTTACCTGCACATTTTATAAACAAAGGTGATTATTAAAAATCTTTTGGTAGATACAGAAGCTCAGCTTTTCCTCAGTGATTTTCCTGGGTGCCAAGATACATCTGGTGGGTGAGATTTGCTTATTTTCATCCTCTTTATGTGACTAGGGGGATGAAAAATCGGACAGGAGTCAGCAATGTGCACCTCCATCCTGGAAAGCCAATTGCATCCTGGGCTACATCAAAAGCAGTGTGGCCTGCAGGAGATGATTTTCCCCCTCCACTCCATTCTCCTGAGACTCCACCAAGTCTGGGGTCCCCAGAAAAAGAATGGCATGAACCTGTTGGGTTGGGTCCAGAGGGGGACCATAAAAATGGACAGAGTGTTGGAGCACATTTCCTATGAAGAAAGAGAGAGCTGGGGTGGCTCAGCCTGGAGAAGAGAAAGCTTTGGGGAAATGTTATTGCTTCTAAGGCTGCAAGGTGCAGGAGGCTCACAGAAAATACAGAGACTTTTCACCAGGCCCTGTAGAGAGCAAGGAGCAATGATTTAAAACTAGGCCTAGGGTGGATGTAGGAACTTTTTTTTCACTGTAAGAGTGGTGAGACACTGAAAGAGATTGTCCAGAGAAGCTGTGGATGCCCCATCCCTGGAAGTGCTCGAGACCAGCTTGGATGGGGCTTGGAGCAACCTGGGATAGTGAAAGATGTCCCTGCCCATGGCACTTTAATGGCCTCTTGCAACCCAAACCGACATTTAACTATCATCAATATAAAAGAGTAGAAATCCTTTTTGAAAAAATTCATAAACTCCTGGGGATCTGGATAAAGCTTTTTTATGTCTTGCTGGTTGAGGAAAATGTCATTCTTTTTTATTTGGTTCTCCCACTTTATGCAGAGGGGTTAAAGAAGAGTCTTCCCTCTCAGAACAGGTAAATAATTTCTAGTGCTACAACAAACCCTTCAGTTTCGCTCNCATTTAACTATCATCAATATAAAACCCTTCAGTTTTGCTTTACAGACAAAAGAGGGTCATTACTGATAATCTCTTAAGAATTCTGTTGACCATCCCAACTAACAGCCTTAACCCTGAATATTGCAACACACAGTTTAGAAGCTGATTTGGAAAGGGTTTTGACAGCTTTAGGCGCAGACTGAGCTGCACATGTGTCTGCAGCAGTCCTTGCAGTAATACATTTAAATACCTTACTGTATTTAAAAAGAGTAGTTCATATCAAGAACATTGCTGGAAGCTGAAGTGGAAAGACAGTTGAGCTGAATCCTATTTGCCACTGCAGATGGATAAATCACAGAATCATAGAATGGTTTCGGTTGGAAGGGACCTTAAATCTCATCCCATTCCACCCCCTGCCATGGCAGGGACACCTCCCACTGTCCCAGGCTGCTCCAAGCCCCAGTGTCCAACCTCGCCTTGGGCACTGCCAGGGATCCAGGGGCAGCCCCAGCTTCTCCAAGCAAACACATATCTTTTATCTTTTGAGTTTTTTCCCCTCAAGGAAGCCACCTCATTTCAGCTGAAGTGTATACATGAGTGTATATATGAGTGAATGGCAGCTATTAGCACAGAGTTCAATTAGCTCCGGGTTCAAGTGTAAGTGTCCTCCTTGTGAATGAATAGCAGTGTTTAACTAAAAAAAAATAGGATTAAATTATGGCCCTATTGAAGCAAGAGGACATTTACAACTTCCTTCCATCTCCAGACTTAGAAAGAAAAGGCCCACACCTGCCTCACTGAGCTGATATAATTTCTTTTCCCTCATGCCTTCACAGATAATCTCTCTCTTTTACAATTCACACAGAAATGGTGGGGTTTGCCTGTTCTCATCATCCCTTCACTTGAGCACTGACCACTGCAGACCTTCCCTGGAGGTCAGGAGTGAGTGTGAGGGGACCTTTCTCTTTCCCCACACCCTCCTGCTGCCTGACCGGTCCTACTGACCCCAGGTCAGTCATTCAGCACAGCTCCATCAGTGGGCTCCCATTTTTATTAACAAGAACAAAATGAAAATATTTTCCAACTCATTCTACAGCTTCTCTAGAAGAGTGACATTTAGAAACATGTAGAAAATGGAGAAAAAAACCCCCCAAAAATAAGTTTTACAGGGACTGTGTCACTGCTGAGGGAAAGGGAAAGCTTCCTTTTTAACTCAAATTTTTTTAATATGGGTCTCTGATAGAGCTGACAAATGGAAAACAAATTTTCACCAAGTATAACTATTTAATATGCTTTCCTTCATAAAGTATTAATGTACCTGCTTCTTTTGACCTTTTTATAACATTTTTCCCTCTTTTTTTCCTTCCACCTAGAGCTTTTGTCCTGGTGCTAAACAGTGATGGAGACAGCAATGAATATGTTTGCTTTTATGGCATGCAAAAATTTTCCATGGGTACATTTTGAAAAAGGCACAGGTTATACTAAGAGGTGTCACACAAAAAGAATAGGGAGCAGGAAAAAATTTCTAAAGAAAAGATATAATTTTACCAGCAAGATGACTGGATGAAGGTGAACGTTAAACTGAACAGATGCTGCCTTGCCAAGTGACTCTTGTAATAGCTGCTCTAAACCAGACACCACGAGAACAGCTAAATATAAAGTTATTGATGGTACTAATTGTACTGTGTCACATTTTGCACCATTGTTCTGTCAGGTTCCTGCAGAAATTCCTGACAAATATACTACTTACACTTTTCAGCCAGCTAGTAGCATTTTAACATGCCATTCTTGGAGGGGGGGGGGAGAAATTGTCAAAATCTAAGGTATTTTGAAAAACTTGCTTCATTATGAACCAGTCCACTGTCACACAAAAGAGCATTTCATTTGCCTGGCTGCTGTGAGAATAGTAAAAGAAATAATTAGATACAGTGAAAAAATGTAGAACAGAGGCATTTTTCATTCCACTTAATAGTAGCTAGAACATTCCTGACAGGAGCAGGCAGAAATCCCAAGGAGAAATCAGCCACAGGGTGGTGGCCAACACTATAAGAACCATCCTCCTACCTTGCCCCAACAAATACAGGCTGGCACTCAGCAAGGTTTTCAGAACAGCTGGAGGTCAGTTATGCACTTGTGTCCCCTTTATTTAACTCCTTTCCTGAAGGTCAGAGAGAAGACCAGTGGAAAAATCAGGAGCTGAACTCAGATCTGTGTTGATCTGAACCAGGTGATGGCTCTTGGTACATTCTCCCTGTGATCAGCATTTCACTGCTATGAAATCGAGCTGAGCATTAAAGGTCATTGTTTTGGTGGGATTATGAGCAGAAGTGTTCTTAGTTTAAGAAAAACAACTCCCAATTTCTGCTCTGAAGTACAAAAAAGCAACCTGAGGAGAGAATTTTCTATCCTGATTAAACAAACTAAGGTCCTTCTAAGAGGCAGCATCTATTCCAGGAAGAGCCAAAGAAGGTTTCTGCTGATTCATTTGCTGCCTATCAAGACTGAATTATGAGCTCTGTCTCAGAAAAGAAAAAGAAATTATCATCAGATGTTTTTTCATGGAGATTTTTCATGAAGATATATATATATATATAGCTAATTTGTTCTTCAAGGTTAAAACAGAGTAATTGTGGATGAATAAATACTTCCCCTGGCAAGCACAAACAGAATTTCAGTCACACTTCCTGTGCAGAAGAGTTGCAAGGTCAGAGTCATGCTCAAATTAAGATCTGAAATCTCTGATTTCCTAGTGTCCTCCTTTAAATAGGGATGCTTTAGAAATGTTCATAACCACAGCTTTTGTTGGTGGCCTCACAGCTTTGTTGCCGGCCTCACAGCTTTATTGCCAAAACTCATCAACTGTCACAGGTGAGTTAATGTGGGGGACAAGGAGGAAAAGGGTAAAGATGATTCTGCATTGGTTATGTTGCTCACAATTGATTGGGTAAAGTTGCAATTTTAAAAAAAATCGTAACTGAATTTGAAAGCACAGACCAGATCTAAAGCAGATGAAGGCAGTGAGGGATCACACCTTTTTCAGACCCTGACAGAAAAGTGAAAGCAAGGTGTTACTCTTGATCCAGCAAAGCCACACAGTAGCTAATTACCTGGTATTTCTAAAAGAGTCACAGTGCTCCCTGTCCATCATTTGCAAACTGGTATGTTAATGCTTACCTGGTAAATGTGACATGTCTGGGTAAACAGAAATAGGTGTCTAAAGACACAGACAGCCAAGCTAAACAAAGTCCATTTGAAAGGGCAAAGTGTATTCCATATTTTACACAGGGCTGTGGATAAGTAGAGAGGTTGACATCAGATAAAGATGCAAAGCTGGGAAAGGATTCTGAGCTTCAAAGGCAATGAGTGCCTGGGAAATTGAACACAGAGACTGGATTATAAAGTTGAGGACTCAGCTGAGCAGTCCACAGAATTGGAAAATTGTCTTTCTTTTGATTATTGGTGTATGTGGCTGATTTAATAAAAGGAATCTGGATGATGCATAGAATTGGAGCCTCCTTGTACTCCCTACCCAGTACAGAATAAATCAGCTTTCAAATATATTTCATATGGAAAGAGTTGAGCAAGACAGACAAGGTTAAGTGAAGGGGAAAAAAAAGGGCTGACTATCAGGTAAATAACACACACTGACTGAACTGATGGCAGAAAATAGGAGTGTTGTGGATTTATTGCTGAATTTATGTAAGTATTTGTCAGCAAGAGTCAATCTGGTTGACTTCCCAGAAATACCCAAGTACCAATAGGAGATCTCTTAAACTCCTCACAAAACAACCTGCTCACATTAAAATCCCATCAGGCACAATTATTTGTGATCCCATTATCCCAGGCACAGGAAAAGGTAAAATAGAAAGTACTTAGTACCACATACGTATATATAGGGACACCCAGGCCATATTCTCAACAAGAACTTCAGAAATTTTGTGAGTCCACTCTGTCTGCACCGCCCTGAGATTTCTTCCCAAGAATTCCAAACCCCATTCTTTACCTCAAGACCCTCACTCCCTTCCCATCGCACACTCCAAAGCAGTTGCAGGATCCTCCCTCCCACCTGCCTGTTGCATCTCCCTACTTTCTCTTAACCTCTTCTTTCACACTTTGCCACCTTAAAATCTCCTCTGTGCCAGTCCCCTGACGGTGGCAGATGAGAGCCACAGGCCACTGTCCCACATTCCAGTGGCCCATGAGTGGTTGTCCTCACTCTCAACACGATCAGACCTTTTCTATCAAGTTTATGTCTTACCGAGAATGTCACAAGACATCTGATGGAGTTATAATTCCAGTGGTGGCCTTCTGAAGGACAGGAGAGTTGTCATTTAAGCCTATTAATTAAATGCTACTGAATCCCTGGCAGAACACGTGAACTTCCATCTTAGATTTTATACTTATATTTAAACTCTTACATGAGAACATCTGCAGGCAGTTCAAGGACAAGACTTAAAATTCAGGCCTACAAGCAAATTTGAAGCTCACATCACAGTGACCTCATGTATTTAATTGGCAATGCAATGACAAAAAGGTTTGGCATGGTGAATATAAACTGAATGAGGGTCCATTTTGTTTAGAGACTGTGCAGCCCTTTTAGGTTTTTGAGAGTTAATTATGCATTCCTAACACCGAGCAGCACAAAATGTTCTTCAGTGCACTTCAGAGGTTTGTTAGGGTTGTCACCAGATCATAGGAGCTGTTCACTTTCAAACTCTGTGGCAATGTGTTGGGGATGTGTCACACTGGAGGTGTGGTGGGGAAGGAACTGAAAGAAAAACTGCTTTTTGCTGCCTGATCAGAGGTGCTGCAAAGCGTCTGTAAAAGCTCTCTGATCCCATCCAAATAGATTTCAAATGCATTGGAAAATTCCACAAGAATAAGATCTGGTTTTTGGTTTGTGACCCCCCCCCAGCCTAAATTTTATTTTTAGGAAAGCTAAGCTGTCTCCATGCTATATCAAGCCTGCTTATCCAACCCTTCCATTTTGATGGATGGATTTAGGTCCATGTGACTAAACTTTGCTCCTTTCCATCCAAGGAAGAAGGAAAATAACATCATTTATGTACACGGGGTGACATAAAGTGTCACTTTCACATATGAAGTCTTATAATAGTGCTCAGTGCACATTTACATGTTGAGTTTAATAAATATCAGGAAATGTGGAAAGTCCTGGACCTCAATTACATTATAGGCCTAAATTGTTGGCTGGAAAAGCAAAATTCCTCAAAATAATTCTATCAAAATTATAGTGCTGCAATTTGCAACAATCATGTTTCATTGATTTCCTTTTTCTTTCAGGTAAAATGTCTCCTTTCTTTAAATCATCACCCAAAAAAACACCCCAAAACCCCCAACTAAACAGCAGCCACAAACAAAACAAAATCCAGAAAAATAAACCTATAACCATCTGTGAAATATAGAAAGTATCTCCATTAAGCTATAGGTTCAAAAGTTCAGCATCTATGAAGTCAATCTATTTATTTATTTTCTTGCTATCCTGAACTGCATCCACAACTATTGACTGTCCAAGCCAGTTAAATCAAACTCAGGCCACTGCATGGTGTTCTCATGCTGTTGATCAACAAAAAAACCATTGTTTTGGGGTTATTTTTAATCACTTTAGCTTTCATTTTTTCATAGGCTTGTTTCTACTTTATGTCCCAGTGATGCCACCAGCCCCTTCAGCTCCACAGCCCACTGATACCTCTGCATTTCTGTTTTCCAAAGTTTCTGGGCCCTCCCTGATGTGCATTGAGCAAAAAGTGATTGTCACTTATTTTATCAGCCATTGGGCTGTCAAACAATGCATGATTTTTTTAATACCTCCTCAAGCTGACAAGATCAAACCAAATTGCATTATTATGTACTTCAGTGCAAAAAGATGGCCTGAACAATTCCTGCAGTTTCCTCCACACACTTTTCGGAGAGCAGGGCAGTTTATTTGTGCAATATTGCCACCATCAATTGCCTCTATCTCTTTTTTTGCAGCATGATTGCTTTAGGAGAGTTAATTGTGATATTAAATATGGTCTTTCTGCCTGCCTGTCCTCAGGGTAAAGGAAAGTCAAGAATGAAGCATGGAATTACAATCAAGCCTGACACATGTACAGTGCATGACCTTCTCTGGGCTCACAGAAATTGTGGCTTCCCAAGCCAAAGAGAGCAAAGCAAAAAGGCAAATATAAGCAGTGTGGAACATGTTTGATCACAACTCAGCAAAAGAACATTTTCTTACAAATATCTCTCAAAATAATAACATTATTCCTTTCCAAAAACAGGGCAAATTAGCTGGAGGATGGGACAACACAAGAATATTGTAACATTGTGTAGAGTTCATCCTGCATTCCAGCTTGCATGCAGGAATCACTGAAAAGGATCTTTCAGAAGTAGGCAGCACTTCTGAAATCCAGTTTAGAATTCACCATCAGAGAAGCAGAGTGAGGGGAAGAGTCTCAGCTCCACCCCTCCAGAACACTGGTGCACATCACAAAAAGAACTGTTTTGTGTATAGAGTGACACATTGGACAATCTCATCTCTACAAAGATTTCTTTACAGCTGGCATGGATAATACATCAAAAACAGCCCTTGAGAAGCTGTTCACTCTACGACAGAAATAAGGTTATTATTTTGAAATCAAATTTTTTGCACAATTGATGCATTCTTACTTGCCTGGGCAATGAATAAAAGTATAGTTACACAGAATTAAATACTTCAACCCACAGAGAAAGGTGGGGGTATCCCACAATAAACAAAACATTCCCAGAAGAAAATATACTGATCTGTGGGAGGAGGACACAGCTATCATAAATATTTTTCAATGTAGTTTTGCTATATTAAGCTGATATATTTAAAGGTTTTGAACAGCATTTTCTTACTTGCTGTCAAAAGAAGTCTCTCATTTCAGTACCCTGGACAGCGCACACACAGCTCCAGGATTCTTTTTAATTTGCTTTTAAAGAGGGACGCAGCTCTGAAGAACAGGAATAATCATCTGTGTCAGCATGGCTCATGGTTTTCCCCAGTGATAGAAACTGATAATTTCTGGCTGTGCTGCAGCACATCTTTCTGCAAGTCCCTGCACCTTGAAGTAAACACTAATTTTTAGAGGGTTGTCTTCCCTGTGAAAACCTTGCATTTATTTCTGCTGTCACTGTAACGAGCTCCCGTTGTATCACCACAGTCCTTCCAGCCATGTCAGCTGGGAATAAATCATTTCTGCCTAGATGATCAGTAAGAAGCAGGAGAGTAAACTCCTTCAGTCTTTACTTTGGGATAGTTTTTCCAGAACCCAAACCATTTTCTAGATTCTCTCAGGCACTTCGCCATCTGGAATACAGAATCCAGCTGCATGCCTCACCAAAGCTAAAAGCAAGAATTTTATTATCTCCTTAAATCTACTTAATATTCACTTAATCCCAAGGCAGTTCAATAGTTTCAGCACACCAGTTCAGGGCAGGCTGCACCCACACAACCTCAGAACACCTTCCCAGTGAGACCCCATTCCATTCACTGTTCCTGACAGGATTGTCAGTAGGAACACACTGTGGGGAAGAACAGGATGTGGCTGGAGAAGGGGCCATGCAGAGGGAGGGCAGCAATTTTCTGGGACAAATGTCCCCGTTCTGGCTCCTGGAGATCAGCAAAACACAGTGCAATGCAAGAGCAGGAACGAGGTTGAGAAGTGGGCATAGACTTTGGGGGGGTCAAGACCACCAAAGATCCCCAAAGGGCTCTGACCCATTTCCAGAAAGGTCTAGAAAAACAGACTGTGCATGAGAACAAATTTGTGTAGAAAACAAGAAATTTATGTCCAGGGCAGAGAAAACTTATCTGTCAATCCCAACAAAGCCTGGGAGCACGTGCTTCCCAAGACCCTGGACACTGGATTAATGCTGGTTCTTTTTCTCCCTTTCTTTCTCTCTATCTTCCTGTCTATAATTCATATTTTTCTCTCTCTTTTCCCTTCACCCAAACCCATGTGCTTACACCAAGAGATCAGGGACTAACACACCAATTTCCATGCCAACTGTGTCACTTAGTCATAAATTCCATAATTTTCTTTTGCAGACCCTCAGACATTTATTGTTCCTTTCAACCACGAGCATCTACAACCCCTGGGTGCTCCCTTCCCCTTCAAGGTGGGACACCCAAATGGCAAATCCTCACCCCCTTCCAATTCCTGGCCTGTCCTGGGACATGGAGCAGGAAGTGGACACTGAGTTCTGCCCTCTCTTCTTGACCATTAAGGCTGTTCCCAAAGGTGAGGGAATATTGTGATATAACCCAAGTTTGGAGCTGATATTCACCTTTTTTTAGGGAAATTCTTGTGCCCAGCCTGTCCTGTGTGATCAAGTGCCAGCCAGTCAGGGCAAAATTTCTTCACTGCCTGACCTTCAGGCCCTTGAGCAATTTGACAAGGACCGTCTCATGTTTTCTTCTGGATGGTAGATGAAAATATTGACAGGCAGTAAGCCAAGAAGAGACCCACAAAAACCGTAATTTTAGAGGTATCCCATGTGACCTGGCGGTTGTTTCTGAAATCACCTTAATAAAGTTCCATGTAGTTTTTGTATGCTGATAGATGTTTTTAATTACTTTCATGACAGTAAGTCAATTACATAATGTTGCAGTCCATTATCACAGTACTGCTCTTCTAACATATTTTTTGAGTCTTCAAAAAATAAAGGAAAAAAAAAATCAAGATCAAATTTTCTGATATGACCTATTTTCCATAAAACCAAAAATTATGTTGGCATCTTTCAAGGTTTTAGGGAGATTTTTTTCTTTTTTTTTTTTTGTTCCCAGATCAGCGTCTCTGTGATTCAGAATGGGATTGCCACTTGGCTAATACAATATGAAGTAGCATGAAATTAATGTTCTGTACTATATTTTGAGGGAATGAGTAAATCTGATTAGCACGAGACCTCCCTATCATACGCTGCCATTGCACTTTGCTGAAAGCTAAAATTATATCTTGAATAGAAAAGAGATGAAACTTATGAAAGTGATCAGCAAGTTATGCAGAACTATATATAATTATCTATTAACTAATTATAGCAGGGTTTGAGCTGGCAATATTATTGAAAGGGGGGAAAAAGATTGCCTATTATTAATCTAGTTATCTTTGGATTGTTAAAATCACTTGCTGAAGGTACAATATTGAAGACACTACCTCTGTCTGGAAAAGCAGAATGTCTGAAAGAAGTAATTCCATTCTCAGTAAAACAACGAAAACCAGCCTTTGGTCACAGAGGTAATTTGCTTTATAAAAGGTTAAATATAGAAATCTTAATACACAGTTCAGGTTTCAGCCACTTGTAGTGTGAGGATCATTTTCCAAAGAACCAAGTAGTGCAAAGCTTTAACTTTCAAGTCAGAGCTTCTCATAATCACTAACAAAGGAAAGTAAATTGCAAAGCAGTTATAGAGGTAAAGTAACAGAGCAAAATGTAAGATTATCATTATTATTTATCACCAACAAGGGTCCAATGAGACTTCTGTTGGGACTCAGAGATTTTCCTTCCACCTCAAGCACTGGGTGCACCTTGCTTGGGTTTATTTCTACTCATTCTTCTGCTGCAATCCATAAACTAAAAACCACTCCACCATACAGAAAAACTGAAGCACTTCTACAAATGAACTTTTGAACTTCTGTTGTTATAAGGGTATGTATGACACCAAAAATCAAGCTGAGATTGGTGTCCTTTGTACTGCACACTGTACACTCATGCAGTGAAAGGTGATGCCAGCCCAGAAAATCTTTTACTCTTTAAAAAATAAACTAAATTTGAAAAAAAGAAAAAGAAAAAAGAAAAATCAAAAAACCCCAAACAAATAGATGAGAAATGGAGAAAGAGAACAAGGTGGGAACAAGTCCAAAGGCAGGGACCTATAGGGACTCTCCCCAAAGAAACACACAGAAAACCAAGGATAGTCATAAAAATACAATCAAGTCTCAAAACCTTTGATTCATGGCTTTGTTCAGTAAACTACACTATCCATTCTGAGAGGTTTTATTAAGTGTCATCATTATGATAAATTTTCAAATAAAATTATTTTAAGGTTTTCATTGACTTTCTCTCCCCCAGCAAAATTCTGTCTCAGCTCTCCAGCGAACAATTATTGTAGTCCATCTACTTAGGCTTAAAGAGAAAAATTTTTTTTAAAAATTAGCAAGTACATCCTCTGTGTTTCCTAAGAACCAACATGGTATTTCAGTTTAGCAAAAGTGACATGATGATGGGTTACAGAGAGATGAAATGAAATCATATTGCTAAACCTAACTTCCTAGGACACCATGGGAATATTACATGAATCTTCATATTCATGAGGCTTAATTATAGCAAAATAACCAATCTGTAAAATACAGCTACGTTCAAGTAGTGATTTCAAGACTAAAACATGAACAAAGAGAAGATGCTTCCCAGGAGATGCCTCTACAAGATGTGCAGAGGCACAAATGTAAGCAAAAATCAAAAAAGACAGATCAACAGATCCTATAACATGGAAGAACTAGAGCAGCAGCCAAGGAAAGAATTAAGATTCTTTTGGGAATTAAGGGAGTTTAAAATATTGTATAAAAGGTCTACAGCAGCTGCACTTCTTGTTACATGATTATCACAAAAATACCCACAAAGTAAATTACAAACCACAGAGATTGCAAAACATTAGGGGACACAGAACATGTATTTTCTTTGTCAGGAACAATAGCAAATAGGGACAGGCTTTTTGTAAGCCAAAAATTTTTAAACAGTGGTCAGACAGGGTATATTATGTCATTCCCTGTGATTTAGCAGTTTTTGCCTTTGCTTGAGATGCTGTCAGTCCCACTCTTCCAGTAGAACAGACAAATATCAGCATCGTACAATTGACTTCAAGGAAAAGCACTTGGCGAGGATGCACAGTCATCTGCAAGGGTTGGCAAAGGGCCACAGCCCAAAAAGTTTAGATTCTCCACTGTAACCAGTATAAATACTATATCCCATCCTAACTCCATAATCCATCCATCTCTGAGCAGAAAATGATTTTAAGTAGTAAATACCTGTATAATCTCATTGAGGCACTGCTGCTCTAGAAAAAGACAGGTACTAGGAGATTTAAATCTGCATTTCGTTAGCCTGTGGTTAACAAGCTGAAGTCGTTGTTCCCCTAAGGGAGTATTTCCACCTTGCTTGTTTTGAGAGATGCTGTTTTTTACCTTCTCAAGAAAATCCTCCAGGCAGATTAACATAAAAAGTGATTGTCTGAACAAAAACGGAGAAGCATTTAGAGCTACTCTTCCTACGAACATTGCCCAAACCTAGAATGTAGGTTTGATTTAGAATACAACTAACATTTGTTTTAAACGCTTTCATGCATTCCCTAGTTGTTGCCTGCTTTATTCTCTGATATTTATTTATCAAAAGCACCCAAAAGATCCAGAATTAAAGATTGCAAAAGCAGTTCTTGGAAACTTCCATTTTTTACTTCCAGGTTGAGTATTAAGGAGATTTACCTACGAGAAACAGAATGTAACTAACAAACTATTCCTTACATTATTATAGATAAGGCAATTCCAGAAAAGAATTGCACACCAGACCACACCTTTGAATGAAGAGAAGATCCCAACGAATGCCTGCACATCACAGAGATGCCTTGCAAGAACCAGCCATAAATCCTATTATTTCAGATTTAACTGCTGGCAAAGCATCCATGAGGTGCATCCTCAGAAAAGCCTGCCAGACTGAAATCTGTGAGCAGACCTGGTGTCTGTACCTGCACAATTCCTTTTCTCACTGTCGCCATCAAAACAAACACAGCTGATGTGCCTCCACTTCAGCATTTTGTTTTAAAAGGGGGCCTCCCTCAAGGCCACCCGTGTTTTTAACCTTCACACCTGTGTTTGGTACCGAACCATATTTTCCCCACAAGGATAAATCTATGAACACAGAAGCAAGAATTTCATAAGTCAGAAATGAGGGATCGATCATTTGGTGATAAATTTTAAGAGTATATTACCTCTCCAATGCCATACATATCCAATGCCANCTTCATTACCTACAGAGAGCAGTAATATTTTTGGATGCTTCCTATATTTATTTTCTACAATAATTTAGTTCTGTAACTTCAGGCACTGGAAAAGAAAAGAAAACCCCAGCTTCCCAAGCAGCACCTGTCATTGAAATGCTAATTTTCATTTAAATATAGAAGAAATAATAACATTTGCATTTAAACTGCAGTGATTAAGCTTTGAAAGGCCAGAAATTAAGTTACTTATCTTTTGGGGGGATTTTATAAATCCCTGTCTCAGTAGCAAGTGGTGAAGAGAAACAAAACAGACCAGCTCTGGTCTTTGCTTATTTTAATTTTTACATCGGCAAAATAGGAGACCATAATATTTACAATTATGAAAGTGCTCCCACAGCTCCCACAGGACAAGGTTCTCACTACAATACAAATGGAAAAGTATGAATGGTTCCACGGGTGCTGTAAAAAATGGGGAAAAGAAGAAAAAGACAGACAGACATCTGCTTAAGGAGCCAGGGAAACCTGATTAGATGTAGGGTTCAAAAGAGCATTAGGTTTCAAAATGGGTCTGAGGCAAAAGAAGCACAGCTCTGAAGAGCATAATACCCAGGAAGACATTCAGTGTTAGATACCAAAATCAATCAGTTGTGTTCAAATCTAATCCTTGGTAGTTTATTGCTTTAGCTGAATATATGCTGATGGTGCAAACAAAGGTTTTCCTTCAGGGTGATGAATGTGTTGTGAGACTCACAGGAAGAATTCTAGCTTTTCTATAGCCTAACCAGGGGAAAACTGGACAAAGCTAGTTTTGATTCATATTGTTAAAAAAAAAAATAAATATATATGTTTATTTGGCTTTGTAAGCACACAGAACAGAAATTTGATTATTCATGCAGCTGCTGTAAAAGCCCAGTCAGAGACTTGTCTTACCTATTACTAAACAACCAAATCAGTCATTTCCAGAGCCAATTCTGTTAAATTCTATTAAATGCTAAGTACAGACTTATATTTGCCCTTTCTACAGACACAGACAGAAAACAAATTCCATCTGTAGAAAAATTAGTTACTTTTAAACAATAAGATTTTGAAAACTGCATCTGTCTTGAACTAGACATTTTTTGGCACTGAAGGTTTTATCTTCAGAGGTAAGTTTTCACTTAGATTTAGAAATGCTTTTACGGCTAAAATTCAATACTAATAATTTTATAACAAAAGGTCTCTTTAAATGAAAGACACTCATTTCTGAGCAAACCTTCCATGAAACTGAGCACAAGATTTTCAGCGATGGCAGCCCCTGGCCCTGATATGAACTGCCCACAGAAGAGAAATATCTTTGAATTATGGAATGGTTTGGGTTGAGAGGGATCTTAAAGATCATCCAGTTCCAACTCCTGCCATGGGCAGGGGCACCTTCCACTGTCCCAGGTTGCTCCAAGCCCCATCCAACCTGGCTGAAATTTCCTCGAAATTTGCTTTCAAACAAGGTACACAAACCAGGCTGCAGCTCCACAAAATAAATCAGGAACATTCAAAGAGATTTGGAACATTCAAAGAGATTTAGATGTTGAAACAAAAAGCTTGTTCTAAAGGAATTCTTCATTAAAAGAGAAAACAAAACCCAGGCAAGAAGCAACTTTCTTGGTGTCAAAAGATTACTTTAAAAGGGATGTAAGTGGCCCAATCTCAAAGAAATGCCACAATGTAGCATGTTCCTGAATATTCTGTGAAGGAAAAGAAAAATGAAGAAAAATGAAAATACACGTTCTCTGTTTTAAAATAATTAGAAATCTGTATTAATTGACTGCATGAAAAATATCAGAAAGCTAAAAATATAGTATTTTAGAAATGCACAATATTGTTTCAGAACCATAAACAATTTTTTAAATTCCCAATGATTCTTACTTTCATTAGGATTAGCAACACAATATGAATATTGCAAATCAATCAATAATATAGTAGCAACTTTATATCATAAGCAAGTTAGACTGACATTCTGACCCATGTTCAAATCTAGGAGAGCACTGTCAATATCTTTGAGTGTAAATAAAGGTGTTTTACCTTTTAGGATTTTTTTTTAATATTAACAAGAAAGAACTTCTCACTTTTAGAATCCTCTGTAACTTAAAGCCAGAATATTTTTTTAGAAATAGCATCCAAACACTCTTAATGTTCAAATTATGATGATTTAATATTTTGGGTAAGTAATGTTTTCATCTTTTGAGTAGTGTTAGGTGATCAGCTTTTTGGGTAGCACCCACAAAGAGTGAACACTGTAAATACAATTAAATTTGATTGGGGAAAAACAAAAACAAAACAAAACAAAACAAAACAAAAAACCACAAAAAACCCCATCTAACAAACTAAAAGAAAGAAATGCAAAAACTTCAGCTACTTCAGCGGCTGCATTTTAATAAAACAGTCTGTTATCTCTCTGCTCCTCCCCCCTCCCAAAACAGACATGTCAAACTTGAATATCTCTTGCTCTAGGCGATAGACTGATGGATGGTATAACCAGATGTCCTCTGCTTATCATTAGACAAGACACACATTCCTCTGACCTCCACACTGAAATATACTCCAAATTTTTCTTGCTTTGTTTAAAAGCAGAATCCAAAGATAACCCCGTTACATGAAGCCACGGTCTACCTCTGTGTGTGCTCTGTCTGCACAAAACCAACCAACCTCCCTTTTGAAATCTGGGAGAGGGATTTTCCATTTTTAGACAATTGCTTGGAAGGCACAACCTTCTGCTTACGAGCAGAACACACCAGTGACAGTAAACCACAGCCAGAAGGCAAAAACCCATTTACAAAGGGTAACACAAAGACCATACTGTCCCCATTCATATTCTGGTGCAGTCACCTGCTGCTGGAGCATCTCTCCAGGCAGAGGTTTTGCAGCAAGGAGGAGCAGGAGCAATTAATAGGAACACTCTGCCACACGTCTTCCTCTGCTCTGCCTTCTCTGTCCCTCTCTCTGTTCGCACACACAGAGGTCACAGTCCCACAGCTCACAGTCCCAGGGGACTCCACCTGTAGTGGGGGAATTATTCTCAAGGTCTGCTCAGCAGGGAGTGATAAAACAGCTCCCTCCCCAAAGGCAGGCACTTGCTGAGCTGAGAGATGTAGCAACATCTTTGTTTGCCCCTTGGGGGTAGGACAGAGAAATTCAGGAGAAATCCCAGAGGAACTGCAGAGGACAACACACCCGAGACCTTGGTGGGGTCCAGGAGAAATTTCTTGTATGGTCCCGATCCAGAGCAGCCCAGCAACACTGAGGTGATGGAGCTTTGCAGACCCCTGGGGCCAGATGTGGTGGTGGAATTCAAACTGTGGCTGAGCCCTCCCAAGGCTCGGCTGTGCCTTCCCTGGGAAAGCAGGGAGTGTGGCCAAGGACATTCAGGCCCTTCTGGCAGTCTCTGCCTTAGGCAATTGCCTCATTTGCTGGAGCCTAGAGACTGCCTTGTCTCATCAGAATACTGTGGTGAATAATAAAACACATCCCCATGCTTACCACAGACAGAAAATACTGCTGGAATTATTTTCAATAAAACTATTGAGAAGCTTTGCAAGATGAGGCCACTCACTTCATTTTCACTCTGATTTATAACCCTGGTTTTAACACAAATGTTAAGCACCCAAGGAGGCTTTGTGATACCTCTTTTTAGATGAAATTGAGCAAAACAAAAATAACTATCATGGCTTTTACACAGGAAGAAAAGTCTGGCATTTCCAGGATGAAGGGAGCTACATAGGGATTGTCACTGAGGTTATATGTTAGATATTAATGAAGTCTGGTCATGCACAAACTAAAATACAGCAAACACTGTAAAAAACGGGAGAAATCCACACATTTGTGGAAGAGGAAGGGGTAATAGCAGATCTAAATCTGGACGATTCAGTTTTTTCCAACACAAAATGATTATGGAGGTCAAGTGTATCCTTTCCTTTTAAAACAGAAATTATCCATCTTTGAGGCAAAATGAAAGGGCTGTGCCTTTGCATAAAATAGGAACTCCACAATAACTGCCTTGGTTCACAATGAAGGAATCAGCTGGCATATTGGATAACAGCTACATTTTCTCAAACTTTCATAATTTCAATTTTTTTTTAACTATCATTCTACAGAACAAGTAATTTTTTTAAAGATATAGTAATTGAATACATAATAGAGCAGTCAGTGGTGACAGTCCAGTGAAAAGGGAATTCCATTAAAGAACAACTTGCTTTTAAATATCATCCACAGATAACAGAATGTCGAGCTGCTTTACATCAGCAGCCTTGAATACACTTTTTCAATGACCTCTGACGTGTAATAGGGTACTTGCTTTCCTCTGTTTTTCAGTCTTAATCAGTTCTGTCAACAGGTACCATATTATACTGCTTTCATATTCCTGTCTAGTCACAATATTTTCAGCAATTAGCTTTGAAATCAAGACAAGTCAATCTATTAGCTCAAGAACACTATAGATTAAAAACATCATGTTCCTTAATTGACATCAGCAGAGTTTCTCTACGAGCTTTGCTGGGCGA
The DNA here is from genome assembly GCA_013400915.1 of Pardalotus punctatus. Lineage (NCBI taxonomy): Eukaryota > Metazoa > Chordata > Aves > Passeriformes > Pardalotidae > Pardalotus > Pardalotus punctatus. Next base: position 254,467 of record VZTX01004861.1, on the reverse strand, counting down.
TGATAACACAAACCCGCAGATGAAGCAATTGTGTCCTGGGCTGATCCCACAGCGTGAGCAGCAGGAAAGGGATTGGGATTGTGCCCCTGAGCTCAGGTGAGACCCCACCTGCAGAGCTGCATCCAACTCTGGAATCCCAGCACAGGAAGGAGCTGGAGCTGCTGGAGAGAGTCCAGAGGAGGCTCCAGGATGAGCAGAGGATGGAGCAGCTGTGCTGGGAGGAAAGGCTGGGAGAGCTGGGATTGTTCAGCCTGGAGAGGAGAAGCTTTGGGCTGAGCTCAGGGTGGCCTTGCAGGGCCTGAAGGAGCCCCAGGAAACATGGAGAGAGACAATTTGCAAGGGCTGGAGGGCCAGGAGCCAGGGAATGGCTTCAAACTGAAAAAGGATAGACTTAGACTGGATATAAGGAAGACATTTCTTAGGATGAGGGTGGGCAAGCCCTGGCACAGAATTCCCAGAGAAGTTCCGGCTGCCCCTGGATCCCTGGCAGTGCCCAAGGCCAGGTTGGATTTGGGGCTTGGAGCAGCCTGGGACAGTGGGAGGTGTCCCTGCCATGGCAGGGGTGGCACTGGATGGGATTTAAGGTCCATTCCAAACCCAAGTCATTCCATAATTGAGTGAACAACCATAATCTCTATTGTGACTTCCCTTGAGCACAATCTCACAGCATTACTTGGGGAATGAAATACCTACCACTAAGTTGAAGCCCGCTCTTCAGAATGTGTCTTTCTCCCCTTCCCATTCCAGATCTTTATTTTTCGCAAGGAAACAATATTCTTTCCTCAGAGAACAGAACCCTTGTTTTGAGGAACATCCTCCAGACAGACAACCAACTTAGAACAAGATATGTAAAGAACAAAATCCAACTCAAGCAGGCCATTTTGTTCAGCAAAGTTTTCTGATCTAAGTGTTTTCCACTTGAGAGAAACAAGACAGGTCTCAGAATTTCCCTTCACAGGAATGAGCTTCATCTGCTGTCACGGGAATTTCTGAGGAAGAGACTTGCACTTGTCTACAGGGACACACATTTTGACCTCAGTTACCAAGTATCCCCCAAAGGCTCCTTATCCTACACATGAGGAACATGCTGCTTTTCCTCAGACAGGCAGGTAAACATAAAAAGTGCCCCAAACTGAGCAGCTGTCATCCACTTAGAATTTGAGTGCCAATGCCAAACAGCTGTAGCAATAAAAATTGCCATTTTCTGATCTGTGCACTGCTGGATCTTTAACCTGTAGCCAGGGTAGCTTTATATAAGGTGTTTAACAGGTGGAAGGCTGATTGAAAAATCTGATTTATTGTCTTTATTTACAGGCTAAGGCTCTTCCAAAAGCATATGCATCTGTAGTCTAATAATTCAACTAAACTGCATGTCACTATTCATGTCACCTACAGTGCCAAGAAATATATAACACCATTTATAAAACCAAAGAAAAAGTCATCAACATTGAATGTCTTTCAAATTGCAAGAAGTTTAAGTCACAGCTTTGTGTTTCTGCTGCAGGTCTTTCAATTAGTATTGAAATTTGTTTGGTTTTAGAAATGCAAGTCATTTCAGTCCCTTCAGTCTGGTCTTTCACAGGTCCTCCTGCAAATCACAGACAATCAATTCAAAAGGTCAGTGCTGATTAAAAGAAATAAATTACATATAGGGACATTTGTTAGACTGCAAATTACTCTTTTATGTCTTCTGAAATAATATCTGTCTTGTTTATTTCAGGTACTATGAGTAATTTAAAAAAAGTAAAATAATGAATGTGTGTAAGGTGGAGCTTCCTGCCAAAAGTCCAATTTTAAATATCCTCCATGGCTTCAAGCTTGGCTCTGCCACACTAATGGCTCCTAAAACAGGTTTTAGGCTGCAGCCAAACAGAGCTATCAGAAACAAGGGGTTATTCATCTCCAGAGAGTGAGGTGCAAACAAAACCAGGAGCTACCCTTGGTCTCAAAGAGCTGAGGATTTTTCTCCAGTGTTCACAAAATCTTGAAATGTCGACTTAGATTTGATGTTTTAAAGCCAAATAAGAAAACAGAAAAAAATAATATAACTCTGTGTTTCCTTAATTTTCCCACTTCCTCTTCTCCCCTCAGGTAATCTTCTTTTTTGTAATCCCTTGCTTTGCTTTTATTGCATTTTGCAATGTTTAGGTAGATAGATATATATTATCAGTTTACAGGTGTGTCCAAATGATTATGAAGATAAAATGGGTGATTTCTTGCTTTTTTCATGTCTTAAAACATTCTGAGTAAACTCCCAAAAGAACTAAAATGAAGAAAGTTCTATAGAATTGAACACAAACAACAAACTTAGTGAGAGAAACATTTTGAAAATGTGGCCTAAAGTTAGCACAGTGAGGGCCTAGACAATGCCCACACACAGAATTTTAAATCTAGTAAAGCTTTGAAGTAGATTTAATATTTTCCCTGTGCTCATGCAGTGTCTCAGTTTCTGTATGTGCAAAATGGAGATATCACTCACTAAATTGCTCCTGCAGAAAAGATTTATATAGGAAAAGGGTAAAGCCTTATGTGAGAGATAAATATCATTAATTGTTCACTGCAGTACAGCAATATTCTGACTCTCCTAATTCCTAGAGAGAATTATCTGTTTTCTCCACAGTTTACAGAGTGTATCCTCAAAGACAGGAATAAAGAATGAGAATGCTGAGTTGCTTGGCTGTGACATTTTAATATCCTTTGAGCCACCGAAAGGCTCTTGTGATTTATCAAAACACCATTTTCACATATCTAAAAATCCAACATTTTATACATCCAAGGAGTATCTGCACTGGTGTCCAAGGGTGATGGGGAAACAGAAAATTAAATCTCACCCTCTGCTCTGACATGAGCACTGGGCGTGGAGGCACCTGAGAGAGCTGAGTGTAAGAAAAACACCAGAGCTTGTGGTCTGGGAGTTATTCTGGATCTTAGAATGATAGAATAGAATCAAAGACCCATTAAGGTTGGAAAAAAATTCCAGTGTCATCGAGTCCCAGCTGCGCCCAATGCCCACCTTGACCCCAGCCCAGAGCCCTGAGTGCCACGGCCAGGAATTCCTTGGACACCTGCAGGGATGGGCACTGCAAAGCTCCCTGGGCAGCCCCTGCCAAGGCCTGAGCACCCTTTCCATGCAGAAATTCCTGCTGCTGGCCAAGCCCAGCCTCCCCTGGCCCAGCCTGAGGCCGTTCCCTCTCCTCCCGTCCCTGTTCCCTGGGAGAAGTGGGAGAGGAAATGCATTGATTTAACAGAGCAGCAGGCAACAAAGTTTTGGATCAGCACAGGGCTACCAAAGGGAAATAATTCCTGGAAATAATGGACTCGTTCTCCTCAGCCCCTGCCTAGCATTGCTCCTTACTCACTCTCCCAGGCAAAACACACACACAAAGCGGGAGAAAATACGGATAATATGGTGGTTTTATCCCAACTTTCCCCTCCACCTTTAAGTTACTGAATGCAACAGAACACCTGTGTAGTTTCTTCTTCNGGTTTTATCCCAACTTTCCCCTCCGCCTTTAAGTTACTGAATGCAGTTTCTTCTTCCCACACCCCTGCCCTTCACAACTTCTCATTTCTCATTTCAGACATCATGCAATTTCTAAAATTTACATCTACCCCACCCCCCCAAAGAAGGAAATTTTAGAAATGGCATGATGTCTGAAATGAGAAATGAGAAGTTGTGAAGGGCAGCGGTGTGGGAAGAAGAAACTGCATTCAGTAACTTCTCATTTCTCATTTCAGACATCATGCAATTTCTAAAATTTACATCTACCCCACCCCCCCAAAGAAGGAAATTTTAGAAATGGCATGATGTCTGAAATGAGAAATGAGAAGTTACTGAATGCAACAGAACACCTGTGTAGTTTCTTCTTCCCACACCCCTGCCCTTCACAACTTCTCATTTCTCATTTCAGACATCATGCAATTTCTAAAATTTCCTTCTTTGGGGGGTGGGGTAGATGTTACAAAACATTTTGTTGAAATTCAGACTTTTATGCCAACAAAAGAGGAGAATGACACTGGGGAAGAGACAGAAAGGAAGTGGGGATTTTTTGCTTTTTTAAGTGTGAAATGTTAAATATTCAGGTTCTCAATTAAAAGGTTTGAACTGGAAAACAACTCTGTTTGAATCCCCTGCTCCTCTGAGCCTGCAGCACTCATGGCTTGACCTCTCCCCTGGTGTTTTGGAAGTGGAGAGAAACATTTCCTCTCCTTTTGGGAATATATGGACACATTTGGACTGTGTCAGAGGCAGCTGGTTATGCTGAGACCTAAAAATTCCTTAAAATGGCCTAAAATTCCTTCTCCTCAATGTCTCCCCGATGCTTCCAGGGTGGCAGTNATTCCTGCAGCCCAGTCATCCAGACACGGGATCGTGGATTTCCATGTTCCTCATTAAAATACCAGATTGAATCCACTGCTGACTTGCTCCTGCCACGTGTCTGAGGTTAAAAATGCCTGTGTACTCAGCTTAATAGGCTCCCATTAGGGAAATGCAAAATTAGCATTGATTTTATTTAAGAAGGGCATCTCGGATAAACGGTGTGGTTAAATGGCTACGCACAAAATTCTTCTGAACTCTGGTAATTTCTTTCCACAGAAAGGATCCTATTTGGATGTGTCAGAGTTTGCTAATGTCTGTATGTTATTTAGCTCAAAACACTCCTTTTCCCAAGACAGGAATTCATAGAGGAAATTAAAAAATAAGAAGTGTGACAAACAAAAAACCAAACAAAACGCCCAAACATCAAAGAAACAAAAATAACCTGCTAAGATTGGTAATGGAACCAAGCAATCAATAAAAAAGCCATTCAACTTACTTAACATAAAATATATTTTTCCCTAGAGACTTACACAGGTGACAGCTTTCACTTTGAAACGAAAAGAGGAAAATAAGTCAATTTGAAAACATTGAAAGGAAAAGTTCTGGCTTCTTCTGCATCCCTTACAGTTTTTTATTTATTAGTTTGTTTTGGCTGAAACATGACTTTTTCAATAGGAAGACATAATTTTTAGCCAAAAGAGATACACATTTTTCCTAATAAAGTAGTTGACAGCAAAGGATATCAATCCTGAGAAAGAAAAAACATTACGTACTTCAAGACAGTAAGGAGGAAGAGATTTCTGATTCTAAATGCAATTAATTTTCATTAATTAAAAGAACATGAAGTTCTGGGTGGTTGGGGATGGAAAATTTAGGGCATTCATAATTATGGTCTTCTGTTCCTGTGGTTTCCTTCCAACCATTTATTATCAGGTATCACATGTAGTAAGAAAATAAATCGAAATGAAAGCAACAAAACAAAGGCAACACATTTCATCTTCTTTTAGCTAACTTTTTTTAGCTATATTTTTTAATTATAAACAATGTTTAACTATCCCATCTCTCCCAGTGAACTTCTTCTCCTTCCTCACACTGGGAACTCCAGTCCAAGGCAACAAGAGCTCCACAAACAGAAGCCTGAGCATTGGTTTGTGGGTTTATTACTGATTATATAAAATATTTCTGCCAGTTTTTCAAGGGTTCCTAAATTTCCTTCACACCTAATCTCTGTAATTTCATATTTCAGTACTTGTGAGGGGAAAAAAAAAGCATGGATCCGAGGAAAGGAGAAGGTTTTAGGAGGTCCTGCCTGAGGATTTGCAATGAGAAAACTGAGGAAGTCTTGTTTCTTTGCTTTTCAGCTTCCCTCAATATAAAATGACAGTGATATTTCCAATTAACCAAAAAGAGGTTTGGCGCTTTTCATAAAAAAAAGGGAGATGCCAAAATAGGCACAGATAAAGGTTCCCTTGATTTTCATCAGAGTTCGTGATACGGAATTTCTTTAGCCCTTAAAAACAAGTCAGCTCTAAAATGGGCTATGAATAACCATTGACAAGGATGCAAAGAATTTCTAATAATAAACAGAGCTCCTGCAAGAAAGGAGAAGATGCATGAAAGAAAAGGAAGGCAAAATCCACTGAATAACTTCTTTTTCTGAAATCCCTTTTGAAAACGCACAGAGCATCTCACAAGATCTTGCTGGGCCGCTGACATTTAAAGGGGTTTTCTTTTCTCACCCCTTCTGTAAAAGTGCTGAATGGATGCTGTGACACAGCACACATTATCCTATCACTTCTTATTTATGGATGCACTTTTGCTTCGCAGCCCTGAATTTGCTTTTCAGCAGGTCATAAATGTGCGTTTTGAAAAGCAGATCAACTTCGCTTCTGTTACTCTAATGGAATTTTTCCAAGAAAATTAACGCCTTATTTGTTTTCAGCACAAAGATTTCATGATACCCAGTACACTTAGGAATTCAAAAAACATTTAAGCAGAACAAAAAGCATTATGTAGATGATCAATCCCCTTGACTCTCTGGATTCTTTCCTAAGACTTCTCCATTTAAATACAGTACAAAGTTAGCATTTATTATTTTCCAGTTTTCTTTTTTCCCCATTGTTTTCTTTTTTCTAACCTCTACACTACATCGGCAGCTGCTTCCACATTTTATTATTTTGCAATACACTCCTAAGTATATTTCAAATAAACATGTTAAAAATCAAAATATTTAGAATTCTGTTGGGCACGCATGTAAAAATATCAATTCTTGCTGAGACTCCTTTATTTTGTGAAGTTTTATATTGAAATTTTATTTCACAGAAATGTTTTACTTTTAGAACACACTGAATATAATATTTTAAACAGAATATTCCTATATAGTTTTGTTAATTTTTTATAATCTGCATAACATTTTTTTACATCTAAGAGATCAGTTTTATTACTGTCTAATTGTGTATTTCCACACAGCAATTTTTAGCATTTCAGTTGGTGCCATTTTTCCTTTTTCATATCAGAAATACCTTTTACTTTTTTTAACAAATACATATTTTTGTCAGTGTTCTGTGAAAAACAGTTTTAAATTGGATGGGAAAATGGAGTACATGGAAGGATTCTCTGTGCTCAGTACAGAGAAAGCACTCTCAGAGACAAAAAACAAATGTGAATCTGGAAGAACAGAAGGAAATATTTTTCCCATCATTATCACTCAGGTATTGCCTGGAGGATCAGTTGCAAGACAAATATCAGAAGAAAAATAAAGATGTTACTTTCCTGTGGTTTATGTCTCTCTAAAGAATAAAATGTGGGTTTACTAAACAGTGGTATTTAACCAGCAGGATGTTTTACAAAAGGACGGCAGTAACAAAAATTAAATCTCTGCCTCCTCTAGAAAATTAAAAAATCATTTCCACAGCTGCACCCCAACGTATTTTTTGACTGTGTCAGGAATTTGGTTCTCTGTTTTAACAGAGAAGGTGGAGAAACCTTTAGGGAAAAAAAAAATTCCCTAGGTATGCAATTGAAAAACAAGAGTGCTGTATGTCAGCTCTGGTTTCCCTGCTGGAATATGTAATCCCCGAACAGAGCTTGCCCTGACCTTCCACAAGTAGCAGGGCAATTGTTCCTGGGGATTTTATGAATATCACTGTCTATTTGCAGAGAAAGCCATGGATGAAAGAGGAAAATGAATTTGAATTCGCAGTGAAAGTGAGCATCCAGTGCTGGGCTGTTCCCCAGCTGGAAGAGAGCCAGTCTTGATCCCCAGGCAGGGAGCCAAGGAGACATCCTTGGCATGGTGCAGGACCAAGTTCTGCAGCTGGAGAGTCGAGCTGGGCACAGAGGAGGGACCTCTGCATCATCTGCCGCAGAAACAAGGATTTAAAGATGCCGAGGTGTTCATTTCCCCATCCTCTCTTGCTGCCAGCCCAGGAGCTGCAGCAGTGAAAACACTCAAGTTTTGCATGGGGAAGCTGGAGAGAACAATCCCTCCAGGGCACTGCAATGGAAGATAAATCCTTTGGAGGAGGAGGAGAGAATGACAACAAAGCACGGAGACACACGCAGGATGCACCTCTGAATTCACAATTCCTCTCATCCCTCCCAAGCATGTCCCCAATGTCAAATTACTCTCTCGAGCTGCCCTTTTAGTTCCCCATGGCTGCCTCCCGTGGCTGTCCAGCTCCAGGGAGCAGGGTGTGGGATATTCCCCCTTGGCAGTGGCCACATCTGCCTCGGGGCAAGGAAGAGCTGGCCCAGGGCTCCCTCCCCAGCCCTGCTGCTGCAAAACGGCTCACGAGGGTGTCCCCTCATCTGCCACACTGACATGAATTTTTAACTCCTCTGTTCACCCAGGCAGCAGTTCCTTTCAGTCCAATTCACTGCACAAGATGTGCAATCCGGGTTTTATGTGGAGGTGAAATCCCGGGATTAATTCACACTGAGCGCGCACAACACTGAGAAAAGTGACAGTGCAGAGAGAGAGAGAGAGGGGAAAAGGGAATTTCTGTAATCAAAACAGAATCGGTTACTTTAAAATGAATGGTGAGTATTCTATGAAGGTGCCCAAATAAACACAGAGCCATTCAGATGGCAGCAGGGGAAGGAAAACCAAAAGGACACAATGAGGTAGGAAAGAATAAGTTGCCATAGACATATACCTACAGTCTTCACTTCATGCACCCATAATTCTCCCTGGCAGCTGCATGATTAATTCAAAGATTTATTGATTTTTTTTGCCTTGCTCAATCCTGTTGACCTGCTTTTGTTGACAGGTCTCTGTGGATCACACTCCTCTGGCAGCTGAAAGCGTTGGCATCACGTCGGTCTCCAATGGCCCACAGGAAACATTTCAACTCATTCGACACCACCAGTGCTCGAGTGCATGGCAAGAACGTGCAGGACTTATTTCAAATGAAAAAAAATACCAAAACCATGAGAAAAATAAGCTGGTAGGCTACTCTTGCACTGAAAAATACTGTAATTGCAATTATAATGCAATTTTGGTGATGGTAGAGAACGTCTAAACAGTTCAATCTTTTTTACTGTACTCTCACTTTTATTAAAAATTCACTGGCTCTAAGTTTTCTAGATATTTTTGGCACAGCAACTGCTCACAACATAAAATGTTTAGCCTTCGCATCTCCCACCTTCCTGCAGCATCTGCCCCAGCACAGCTTGAGCTCACACAGCAGATCACAGGCTTTAAAAATTCACTTGATTCTGACTAAAAGGTCACCTGGCCTCCATCGTAACCTCTCTCCAAAGAGAAAACACAGATGCAATTAAAATGTGGCTTTACAGATCAGCAGCCCAGGTACAGCACTGGTGTCACAGCAAATGAAACAAAGCCCTACCAAATAGGTACCTCCAATCCTTTCTAATGACTCATTCTTCTAATGAGCCTCTCAATTAAAATTGGACTCTTGACAGGGAGGGCAAATCAAATGAGCACCTGCATGACCACCTACAGCCCTAAAAAACTGTGGATATATCAATTTAGTAGCACTGTGCTCCACAATGATGTTTTAATTGAAATCAGTTACCTGGTACAACACACAACAATAGAATATTCTGTTTCTGGGCTTTTTTTCCCGATGTCACCTGTAGGTATCTCTTTGGATGTATTAAAAATAACCGAAAATTCACGGCTAGTGGCAGTTTTGCCACTCTGCTCCCCTCAGAGTGCAGCTAAACCACGTCCAAGCCATAAAGGATTCCCAGTAGCAAGGCACACACTCATTAAAATGAATCTCATGCATCAATTTTGTCCCCTCACATCAAAGCTGTCAGAACTCGTTGACTGTTTGCTCAGGTTAGGCTGAGTTTTGATGGGAAACCTCAAGCACACGGTGCTTAATGTGGTCACCTATTTATCCACTGCCACGCAGGGAGGTGACAAGATCACAGGCTGCTGGCAGGGGAGATTTGTAAGGAAGAAAACAATGCTACAATTGCTATTCTAAAAAGCAAAAATGAAAATAAATAATAAAATTACACCTAAAACCAGCACACCAATTCATCAAAGCATGTCTCTGCTCATAGAATTTTGATACCAAATCTGATAGCACTGAGCTTTGCCATCTATAAAATCAGACATCCCCACCCCAAATCCTGCAACCAAACCAAAGTGATAAAAATATTGCTTTAAGTATTCAAGAAAATACCTATGAACTAAAAACTGCCTGAAGAACAGTAAATAAAGAGCAAAGACAAAATGGAAAAATGTTGAGTGAGCACCTGGGAAGGTTAGCAGTCAAGTCTGCTCTTATTTCACCTTTAATATAGAGCTGGTAAACATCCAGTTCATTTAAATGCAGGCTGTATTTATTTGGAGGCTTTGCAAACCCCAGAGAGAATTAATATTACAGGAACCACGAGGGCTAGAAAAAGCTGGCCAGATGATAAAATGGGATTCACCCAGGTATATTAAAGAAATTTCAAGCACATCTGGAGAGAAAATAATGTGACACAGATATTTCCAGTGAAAGGCTAATTGTGTCACTGAATTCAACCATGCTGAAAGAAACCTCTTCATGACTGGCAACATTAATAACAAGGTGGTAAAACAGAACATTTTGGGCATAGATTGGGTAATGTTATGCATGGCCCAACAGATCCTCAGGCCCACAGAGAAATGTGATAAGTGTCCCTCTACATGTGTATATTTATTTATTTATTTATTTATTTATTTATTTATTTATTTATGTGTATACACACACTGATGGATATAGAAAAGGAAAGAGAGAGAAGGGCATAAATCATAAAAAAATAAATATTTGAAGCCTTTACCCAGAAGCGGACTTGCAATCTCCCTCTCTCTCTCTCTCTCTCTCTCTGTTTAATTCTCAAGAAGGCAAAAGCAATTCTAAAGAGGGCCCGAATCCAATCAAGTTTTTCACATGCTTTAATTTAAGAAGAGAGAAAATAAATTAAAGAGTTGAGGAAAAAAAAAAATTGAGAAGGAGGATTTGGGGGTTGTTGCGCTTGGGTTTTTTATTTTGGTTTTTTTTAAGTGGGAAGAGGGAAAGGATCTCTCCCATTGGTGGAAATGAAGGGCTGTCCAAAACTGAGCACCAACAGAGGGGAAAGAAAAATTGTGATACACTTTTCTCCTAGGCATGCTTCGTTACTGAAATGTCAAAGCCACTGCTACTATTTGTGAATCCCATTAGTATTAAAATTGCTGGATATGGTGAGACAACAAAGTTTGACTTTCTGAATTTTAACCACCACAACATTCCCACTCTGTCACAAACAGCCACCAATGTTCTCTGCCCTCAGACCAGCCAAAACATCCAGCCACATGTGGAAAATCCACAAGTTCCCTGTAAAGGGAAATACCAGACTCTGTGATAGTAACACCTCCATTTCACTTCCCTGTGCTGATTAAATGATCAGAAACCACTCCTATGCTTCAACTACATCGCTCATTTTCCTCTGTGCTATCAAAAAGTGATCGCTGGACGTGTGGATCAGGTGCTTTCCACCTTCATCCCTTCAAGTGACTCCAAATCCTGACTCCCACAAGGCTGTTGAAATCCTTGCATCCAACGCTTCCCATCCCAGAGCCATTATTTTTAAATTATTTACCTGATCAAAATACTCCAATGCAATGGAATAGGGAGCAAATATGGAGCCCAGAGTAGCCAGAGGAATAGTTTAGGTTAGAAAAGACCTCTAAGGTCATTGAGTCCAACCATTAACCCGTGTCCCTAAAAGCGCCTCATCCACACGTGGTTTTTACCACTCCTGGGCACGGCAATTCCACTGGTTCCCTGAGCAGCTTGTTCTGACTGTTCTCTCAGTGAAGAAAATGTTCCCCATACCCAATCTAAACCTCCACTGGCACATCTTAAGGCCATTTCCTGTTGTCCTGTTGCTTGTTCCTTACAACTTCCTCTAGTGAACAGTTTTAAGTGTGTGGCCTTGCTCAGTTACAATTTTAGTTCACAATGAAACAGAGGAAAGTGTGAAAAATGCTTGCACAAGCAGGAAGTGCTAAGTTTTTACCATCTCCACTTTCTGGTCTTATAAGACACTGTCCTCTTAATAGAGCAGAGCTCTCAGGAAAAATTGAGATAGTGGAAAACTAGATATTTCTTAAATAATGCAGTAAATATTTTTTTCCTAGGTCCCTTAGGGAAAAAACCTTGCTGAAAGAGAAAGTGAGGAAGCAATATATTGTCTTCAGAGATGGACAAGTGCACTTTAGGAAGCTCGGGAAACACATTACTGTAACAGCAAACCTACTGCCTGACCTGAGCATGGCTGAATGCTGCTCCCACCAGCTTTCCAGGGAGTCAAGGAAGTTCAGCAGATGGAGGGATTTGCCTGCTGTACTTTCTGTGTGCTGGCACAACTTTGAAGAGAAGAAGTAAACCTCACTGTCATGTTTTTGGTAGAAGGTAGGTTACACTCTGAGTTTTTTTTAATTTTATGTGTGTTGTTAATATCTAATCATTTAAAAAAAAAAAAATTTACTCTTCATCCCACTCTACCTGGAACCATGTGGAGCATTCAGTGGCATAGTTAAATGTAAGATGAATGCTTGGGTTTTGGCAACTACAGTTAAATATTGGCATCAAAGCAAAGCAAGAAAGATCATTGCTCATCTCTACTAGACATAGTCTCAGTCAAATGGCTGGAGATAATCCCCTTGGTCACCAGCAATAATCTGAATCTGACTTCACACAGGACCACTCTCCATAAAAAGAGTTTGTTTTTCCCTGCACAATGCACAAACCTCATGGCTGGAAAAACAGCAGTGTCTGTGTGCAAACTGAGCCTCTGCTGTGATCTCCAAAATCATACAGCCCAAAACTGCAGCGCTGTGTTTTAGATGTCACCACGTGATGACTCCTGGCAAACACTGACTGCTGACTGTCAACCACAGCAGTTCAGAAAAGCCCTTTGTGCAGAAAGAGATCCAAGAGCCCCTGAGCCTTTTAAAGACGAGACTTGAGGAACTGTGTGTAAATAAATAATGCAATTCATTACGCCAAATGTAGGTCAGTGTACATCAGTGACACTTCTCGAGCCACGGTCCAGTGTGACTAATTTCTGGCTGATGGGAAGGAGGTTGGCTGGAAGGCTCATCAGTTGTCACCAACATGTCAATCACAGCCTTCAGGGAACCGTGCTCCATCCATGCTCACCCACCTTTCCTCAGAGCTGCTGTTCTCTCAGCGAACACTTTCATATGCACCATTGTTTTTATCTATCTCTCCCCTATTCTAGTGGTTTTTTTAAGCAGTCACACTCCATGTATAAATCAGAGAGATTCTTGCATGGTATGTCATTAGACAGGAAAATGGGAATTCAGAAAGGTCAGGGCACGAACCTACTCATGATCCTGCTCTTGGCACTGTTCAGAAACACAGAAAAACTCAAAATCCCTCGCAGTAATTGGGATCAGGATAGGAGGCATTCATAACAGAAATACAGTATGCAGTGACAGATTCGAGTTAATTCTTTAGGCTTTGTTTACATCCATTCTTCTTTCTGCTCTTCTCTCTTCTCTGACCCCTTACACTGACCTTCATTTCCAGCAATCCCTTTCTCCCCTCCTTCCCCTATAACCACACCCATCCTTTGCTCTCTCCAGGACTAATTCAGATGTGAAGGGGCTCTGCTCTCTGCTTTCACCTGGGCACAGCACAGTCTGCAGTTATTTCACCTTCCCTTCTAGTCCAGCTTCACTGTCCTGTGGGTGAAGAAGAAATGAGCCAAGCACTGGAGTCCCCTCTGCCTTGCAGTTTTCAACAGGAGAAGAACAACCTGTGCTGTGGCACTTCCCTATGCTATTGTGCCTTGGGGTTTTTTGTGCTTCGTTTTTGGTGAGGGGTTTTTTTTGAGGGTTTTTTTTGTTGGTTTTTTTTGTTTGTTTGTTTGTTTGTTTGTTTTTTTGTTGGTAGTTTGGTTTTTTTGTTGTTTTGGGGGGGCTTTTTTGGTGGTTTCTTTTTTATTTGTTTTGGTTTGGTTTGGTTTTTTGTTTGTTTGGTTTGGTTTTTTATTTTGTTTATTTGGAGGTTTTGTTAGCTTGGGTTTTTGTTTGGGTTTTTGTTTTTTTGTTTGGGTTTTAGGTTTTTTGTTTGGGTTTTTGTGTTTGTNCCTTGCAGTTTTCAACAGGAGAAGAAGAACAACCTGTGCAGTGGCACTTCCCTATGATATTGTGCCTTGGGGTTTTTTGTGCTTCGTTTTTGGTGGGAGGGTTTTTTTGAGGGTATTTTTTTTTGTTGGTTTTTTTGTTGGTAGTTTGTTTTTTTTGTTGTTTTGGGGGGGCTTTTTTGGTGGTTTCTTTTTTATTTGTTTTGGTTTGGTTTGGTTTTTTGTTTGTTTGGTTTGGTTTTTTATTTTGTTTATTTGGAGGTTTTGTTAGCTTGGGTTTTTGTTTGGGTTTTTGTTTTTTTGTTTGGGTTTTAGGTTTTTTGTTTGGGTTTTTGTGTTTGTTTTTGTTTGGGTTTTGGGTTTTGGTTTTTTGTTTTTGGGGGTTTTGGTTTTTTGGGTTTTGGTTTTTTGGGTTTTGGGGGTTTTTTGGATTTGTTTCTTGTTTTAGGGTTTCTTTTATATTATTATTTTTTGTATTATTTCTTGGCTGTTATTACAAAAACACACTTTGCTGAGCTCTTTGGTCCTGCAGGGCTTAGGCTGCATTCAATGGCTACAAGGCCAACCCAAAGCTGGTTCCAAAAGTGTCTTTCTTTGGGAGTAGTTTATGAAGGAAAGTGGGAAGAGGGAAAGGAAGTTTGATTTTAGAGCAAGCCATGTGCAGCAATCAAATATTTTAGGATGACTCTAGGATGAATACAATATTCTAGGATGATTTAAGCTTTTATGTTTAGTGCCATCTAATGAAAACACGTAGGATTTGATTATAGATACAAGAGAAAACCGCACGGCCTTCCTCTCCCTATTATAATTCAAATGAATTTCAGACTCGGTTTCAAGTCAACTGACAACACAAAATTCTTCAGAAAATAAGGGTTTTAGGAAAAGACACCCTGTAGCTGCAGCTGTAGAGCTTGGTAAGGCTGTAACCTGCATTTTGTGAGCCCCTTGAGACTCCTCAGAGTCAGTCCTTCATTTTGCTGACACCTCAGAGCTTGTCAGGCATCACTGCAAAGGTTGATTGTTTGTTAAACAGCTGTATCCAGTGGCGAGGGCTGAATATTCCATCTCACAGTTATTTTTCAAAATACTGGAGCTTTTCAGTATGAAAAGATTTCTGTGTATTTGCTGTCGGAGGTGTTTTCTACATTTCCTCAAAACAGTTTCATCCAAATAATTGGGTTTGCCTTGATTTAAAAATCTTTTTTCTTGCTGCCTTGTCCCCTAGAGGACACCCTGTAAAAGCTTTTTGGCCTCAGATTTGCTGTCAAATCTAACAACAAAGTGTAGGAGCAAAACCCCAATTCTGTAGCTGTCCCCTGACAGACAGACAAGTTCCTGCACACCTTTCCAGGCTGCAGCTGTCCTTGCACATGGAAAATTCACAGAAATTGGTATTTCTGCTCCAAAAATGGGCACCCTGCCCTTTATTGAACACGGAGGCTGATCTATTGGAATACTCCTTGGAAACCCTCTGGTAATAGGTCTTAATATGTTTCAACTCCCAATTACTTTACAATAAGCTGGAGGCACGACATAAAATTGCAGCCAGGAAACAGAAGATGCTCTTGCCCAGTTTTATTTATTACACACTTAGATTAGTGTGGACATCACTGTGCTCTCTGAAAACCAAATATACACACAAAAGCAGACATGCCCGGGATATCACACTGTGGCAAGAGCAAAAACATTGTAGTGTTTTAATCAAGGAACACGCTTCTAAAACACTCTTTCTAAAAAGGCAGGATTTTTTACCCTATAAAAGTAAAAACATTGTTATTTTTATTGGGTTTTTTGTTTGGTTTCTTTTTTTTAAAGCATGATAATCAGCACTCTCCCAAGAGTCTCTCTTTATATTCTTTCCCTTCACAGTAAAGGTTTCCCCTCAAGATGGCTCTCATTTTTGCTGATGCTAATGAATGACCAACAAATCAGTTATTTAGGAAAAAAAAAAAAAAAAGAAAATAAATCAGAACTTGATATTTTTCAATTCTTAATGGTGAGATTAAAAGCACACCAGAGAATCTGCTCTTGCACACACGCACAAAAAAACACAATAAACTGAGATTTTTAATGGCATTAGTTTTAAATAATTATGTTTTATTTTCATTTCGATTCCTAACTGCCAGATTGAGGGATTGTGAGATAAAAAGAAGCTTGTTAAAGTTTGAAATAGTTTTTCAATGATTATGGCCCAGTCAACCACAGTCAGAAGGTGCATTAAGGAAAAAAATTAGATTTCAAGCCATACAGTTAAATATTATTACAGATTTGTATACCCCAAAATTTTGGGGTTAAAACAAATATAATTTAATCAAAATGAAATAATCTGTAAGTAGCAGCCACGATGCTCTGAAGAATTGCCATAATTTTCCCCCAAAGAAGAGATTACAGAGACCTGTGAGTCCCCTGCTCCTGATTCCAGGGTGAAGGGCAGGATTGAGCCACTCTGAGATATCACATAGGTACAAGATCTAATGCTGAAGTCACAAAAAATCAGATTGTGTCCTCTCAGTCTATGTTTTCAGAGACAATATGCGTGTTTTCTTATAAAACAGAATGAATAAACTTTTTAAAAAATTAAAGTAGTTAACCACGAAGGAATTCACATTGTTTTCCTCCAGCCAATACTCTCACACACAGATTTATGTGCACCATGTAGCAGATTATTTGAAGATGAAGCAAAATAAACACATCCATCCACTGTTTGTGTTAAATAGTCACAATCATAGTTTAGATAATCTTAGGCATAATTTTACATCATTACATACAGAATAATGGGAAGGTTTTTTGTGCATTTAAATACAACTCTGGCCTGTGTTGGCTGAAGTGCTGGTGGGTCCAACAATTCAGATATTAGAGACCTCCTTGTTGAAACACAGTTTCAGTTATTCAATGCCAAAAAGATGTATCATAATCCAAGAGCATAATAAGGAAGTGAATTTATCAAGCTTAAACAGTGCACTAGCAACACAGAACAACTGATCATCCATTACATGGTTGTTAAATATCTACCAAATACTTAGAAAGCTCTTTGAATTAAAATTTTTGAAAAAAAATTGTGATGTCAGGAGTCAATAAAACATGGAGAGAAATTAAATCTGTAATACGAGTAATATAGAGACAGGTATTTCCATCAATGCCACAATTTGTCAGAAAATAAAGATTATTAATATGCTGAGGAGGTGTACAAAAACATCTCCACACACTTGAGCATCAGAAACACAAACATAATCCTAAGTAGGCTCTGCTCCAACATTTAACTGAAACTACTTTTTTCCATTCTGCACAGCCCTGGAACAATACATTTCCAATTTCTGCACACATAAATCATTTGTATGTGTAACAACAGCTGCATCCTGCATTATATATAATTCAGAAATGTACTCTACTGAAAATACTTCTCCTACCTATTCATTCTCCCATGAATTTCTTACAGTGTTTATGCTCTAAAATGTTAGATTTTCCTTGCTCAAATTCCCGAACAATGCCTCACATTTTCTCCCTCTGTCAGTAAATAGATTAATGCACATAACTGCTTTAGTATAGATTGCCTCACTTCAATATGTTCAGCTTATGGCAGTGCTTAAGCCTCCACTGTTATCTGTGAAGATATTTGGGATTAAAATGCTATGAAAGGATAAATATTGATTACATACCTCATTTAAACATAACCAAGCAAATTTAGACTCAGGATTTCTTCTAATCCATGAGTAACATCACTACTAAAAACAATTACAACCCAGCACATGTTTATGACACTCAAATTTCTTTGGCATGCAGGAGCTCTTCATCAAACTTAAAATGCAAACCCACTGCCACAGCACCAGAAAGCTGGTTTTATGTCTGGTATAAAACAAAAAACATGTTATTTTCCCCTCAAGCAGCCTAGAAAAGCAGGGCTGTCTGAAGCCTTCATGTCACACACACACAGAGTCAGAGGGATGCAGCAAAGCTGAAGTGAAATACATTACGGGGAGGATGACATCCCACTCAGCTAGAATTGAACCAAAGCAAACATCGGGCACTTTGGGGAAAAAAAAAAACAAACAATCAAACCAGGAAACATCTCTGCCATTGCCAGCTGGGAAAAAAAAAAACAAAAAAAACAAAAAAACAACCAAAAAAACATAAGAGCCTACCTGAGACAAGCGAGACTGTGTCTTTCTCCCATGAGACAACAGTGATGTATGCCTCCACAGAGGAGGGGATAATGCACTTGAACACTGCTACATTGCCTCTCATGGCTTTCTGGTCCTCCACACGGACTGTATAGGGTTCCCGTAAAACTGCAGGGACAAAAGGAGGGTTTGTTAAACAAATTGCAGTCACACATCTCATCCACTGCCTTGGTTAGCCTCGCAAAGTGCCCCCAAGACTCAGGCTGGGAGCTGTGACCTCAGTGAATGACACATTTACAAGGCTGATTGCAAGTTGATACAAAAGCATTCCCAGATCTTTTTGTTTCCTCAACATCTGCATCTCCTATTCTGTGCTCTTTCCTCACCTCGTTCTGGCAGGCTCGGGTAAGAACTGCAAATTTGTGTGGGAAAATGATGTTATTTACATTACTTGTCTGGTTTCCCGAGCCAAATTTTCCTTCACAAAGGGTTTTCTGCGCTATCAAAGAGCACAGAGTGCATGCAGGTGCTGTGTGTGTGAATTAGACATCCAGAGAGGAGATGGTCAGTGTCATTTAGGATTTTGAGGAGGTGAGAACCGAAGGAGAAAACTGATGGAGGTAACAGAGAGAGAAAAAGAAATGTGTCTCAGAAACAGAGAAATGAGTGTAAGTAAGAGGAGAGCCACATTGATTGACCAGCCCTGAAAGATACTGGTTAATGGCAAAAAAAAACCAGAATGAAAGCCACAATTGCAATAAACAAAACCACGTTATAATAAAACCCAACATGACTCAAAAAGCATTTAGAATCAGAATATTACTTGTCTTGTGTCTGAAAGAATTAATTTAATGAACAAAGAGAAAAAAGAACAACTGGAGCACCAAGTAAGATAAAAGCACAACTGCAGAAATCATTTCCACCAAAATTTCTGGGATGAGATGAAGCTGCACTGGGTAGGAGAATGTAAATCCTGAAATAATTCCATGAAGAGTGAGGGATGAACATTTCTGTGAGCAAGAGTTCATGGAGAAGGCGGCAGAGCAGAGAAGAAAGAGATGTTGTCTCTACAGCAAGGGAGTGGGTGAGACAGGACAGGCGAGCACAACTGACCCTCCATGGGATCATGAGGTCAAGGTGCAAAAAAAAGGAATCACCGCACCCAAAACAAACCATTTCAATGATAACAGGGATGAATGTATGGAAAATTTCTTGTGTCTGAGACATGGACCTGTCTGAGGGTCAGGGTTGTTGGAAGAACGACACCAGTGCAGCAGCAATGCTGAGCTGCCACCTTACAGTGACATTTCTTGCCCACATATCCTGTGCACAGGCACAGACCAAGCTTATACACCAAATACCTTTAACCCCACTGATCCAGTAAATCCTTTTCAGAGTTTATTAAAGTGTTTCTGTACACCAGGAGCACTGGAATTTCTAAATGTCAGGCCAACGTATGATGTCTTTCAAAAAATAAAGGCAATGCATCGAAATGTAACCACAGTCTTCAAAATGCAAACAGCATCAAGTTTTCAGGTCCATTGTTATCCCTGCAAAAAGGAAGGCTGAAGTTCTCCATCCCAAACATTGTTATAACAATATAACTTATAGAAACCCTAACCAAAAATAAATTAATTTAAAAATTAAATACCTTTTTTTAAAAGAAAAAAAGATCCATTTCCTATTACAAGATAGACACTACTAGTTTTTTAAGTCAATAAATAATTTTTAATCAGTGCTTAGGATTCCTAACCCTGTTATGAGTATTAAACTGATATTATAAACATTTTTAATGCAGTGACTTTACAACAGTGGCTGGACTGCCATGGAGCAGCCCCCTAATTTTGTTAATATTAGGGCATTTATAAAAAAATGCCCTAATAATTAAGATGGCACCTTGATCATCTTAATGAGGCTGACTCATGTCTAATGCTCCTGCTCCAGCCATCATTCCCAGGAAAGGCCTGCTGGGCAGCAATATCCTAACTCACTGCTGAAGGTATTTGTACTTTTCAGAACAGTTGGCTATTTTGAAAATCTGCCCAGTTAATCACATCAATAAAACCAACACAGACACCATGTGGGGTGCAAAATCTGGGAAGAATTTTATTCATTTCCTTGCTTAAAAAAATTTACATTATTGTGATTTATGAGGTCCCTCAGCTATTTCCAGATCATAGTTTTGACAGTTTCCATGAATAAATTGCTGATTTTTACTTTTTCTATTTTTTTTTCTTTTAAATCCCAAGTCCCCAGGTCATTACTATATATGAGAATGTCAGCTTTTGCTAAAAAAAAATATAAAAAAAAATATATATATACTCTTCACTGCCATGACTGTACAGGAATGCTTAAAGATAAAATGGAACCTTTACTCCCATATGGGAGTGACATGGAAGAGGATTAGGTTTGGATGTCCAGGTGTGGGGATTCTGATTTCTGGGGGGAGTCTGGGGATGTTTGTTGCACTGTATGCAAAATTACATGCAAACCCACAATTATAATAATCTCTGATCTGGAACTCTTGTATCTGCTCTTGAATGAGAAGGAGAGAGAGAAGATAAGAAAAGGCCCCCCCCAAAATCACATTAATTAGTGCCAGTCTGAAATATTGTTCAGATTTCACATGAACAGAAATAATTTGCAAGTACCACATGAAGAAATGAAGTTTCTCAAATTTGAACAGCACAGGGTTTATCATCTGAGCATAAAATACACTTAACCGCCATGCACAGAAGAGTCTCCAAATTGTATTTTCCTGTGATTGAGGGGTTGCACAAGCCCTTGGAAAAGATGCTCCCTAACAGCTCTGATCAGCCATCAGGCACAGTGACAGCTCTGATGCAAAGCAGGAAGGAAGGGAACTTGTTTAATTCGTTATCCAAACCTCAGATTAACTGAGAAACAGAGCCAAATTGGGAAATTAGTGGATGTGGGATAAAAGGTTAAAAAGGGAAGGAAAAGAGGCAAAGGGGCTGTTTCTGACTTGGCAAAAAAAAAAAAAAAAAAAAAAGTTTTTAACTTAGGAGTCAAGCAGCTGAAGCTACCAACTGTAAAGCTCTTTTTTCAGGTTCTTTTTCTATTTGCAAGGTTTGTTTCTCAAGCAGAAGGAGAAGTTCTGTTTTGGAGTTCCATGGATGAATGGGTCAAAACCCATAGCAAATGTTTTACACCTAAAGGAACACCAGTTCAGAGCCTTTCCCAGCAACACAGCAAGTTTCAGCCTCCTCTGTATCACCACATTGGTTTATCTAAGAAATATGAAAATTGGAAAGTAATACTGGAAAAACATACTGCCTAAAAGATGGAGACACATTAAAAAATCCAGAAGAGACAAAAATAAATATTATGTTGTCTCTAAATATAATTCTACCAGATACCTTGCCCACAAATCCATGAAAGCAAAACAAAAAGCTCAAAAACCAGAACCAAGTTTCAAACATAAAGTTGGTTACAATGTATTCCTATGAATCTTTCATTTTCAAACTTTTTTTTTTTTTTATGAACAACAAAACATTTTTAAAAGAAGCACAGTCCATCATAAAACTCCCGATATATGTAATGTGAAAACTGCTTCTACTAGATGCTTCTTATGCAAGAAAACCCACTTTTCTAGACTAAAATTTTAATGACGAATAAACTTCATGGAAACCTGGTTTTTATTCTTGCCTCGCAACTGTCTACAAACTACAGATCTCGGAATATTAACTTACAGTTAAGAAGAAGAGAACACATTTTATTGTTCAAAGAGAAAGTCACAGGCAAATCTACTTGTTAACTGTTCAGTTTTCTGTGTGAAGCTCCTGTGAAGACAAATCTCCAAAGGAAGGGTTGTTCTCTTCTGAGAAAAGCCAAGCATAGCTCCACCAACAATAAAGAGGTTCCAAGAATTTGCGTTTGCCAAGGGTCAGCCCCCAGACTACTTCTTGTTTGTTTGTTTGTTTGTTTGAATATTTTAATTAGCTGAAGCGGGTAGACCAAAATCTTCAAAAACTGTGCAATCATGTGTTTATGTGTTGTAACAAAAGGCCTGATTTTGATCCCTCTCTAATTCCCCACAGGCTGACCCAGCCAGTACAGAAAACAGATGCAAAACCATTCTGCTCATTTGCATATTTTAGCTTAAAGAGAAAGCACTGCCTGTGGACCCACGTCAGTCTCTGAATCATTTCAGGGGACACAAGTTTCTCTCTCAAAACAAAGCACAACTGACCACATGCAAATGAGGAGCAGTATGATTTTAGGCCAAGCATTCCTCTCTTATTCCAGCCCCTGTATAAAATCCAAATTAATCTTTTTCTCACACACCTCTTTAACGTGCAAGCATGGTCTGATTGTTAATTTCATTATCAGTATGTTCTTCCTTATATTTGTGCTCAACAGATCTTTAGAAAATTTTCAACACCAAAATAATTCAAACTGGGGAGGAGAGGAGAGGAAGAATTCACAATATTCCTTTATATCTTTAAGAGTTCAGAGGTTGCACTTCTGGCCCATCTGCCTCGACTGATATCTGCTGCTACTCTTTGAAACCCCCAAGTTCCCTCCCTCCTCAATCCCATTTGAACCCAGTAAAACCCTCTACTCACCAGCCTTAATGTGAACATCCTGACTCCTGATTTTCCCTGAAGGATTTTCAGCTGTGCAATAGTAAGTGTTATCATGGATTAAGTTATTAAAGCTTGAAGGAGGGAAGGGGAAAATTTGGAGAGTGCCATTGGGGTGGACGTGGCGGATCCCTGGGACATCGTAGATCTCCTCGCCCGTCGCTAGGTACCATCTGAGCGTCACAGGGGGGATCCCCGCTGCTGGACAGGGTACCAGAGTCCCTGTGGTGCTAGCAAACACTACCTCTTGCAGAGATGCATTGACAAAGTAGAGACTGGCGTGTAGCTCTTCACTGAAAACTGCAAGACACAAAATAAAAAAAAAAAAGACAAAGAAGAGACCTTGAAAATCTGAGAAATTTCAGCCCCGCGCGAAACAATTTGACACCGCCACCAAATCAAACGCGACGCCCAGGGAAGGCATTCAAAGCATCTGGCTTCTAATGTCAGCTCTAATAAAATGTTTCTCTTTTTCAAAGGAAATAGGGCCAGGTTAAACACGGTAAGTGGTTTACACCCAAAAGTAAAATGAGAAACCCGTTTTGGTGCAAACTGATACAGATCCGCTCACTTCTGCACTTGCTGAGGCATCACTCTTTGTACAGCCTGAAAAAAAATCTGTCAGTAATCTGCTTTTATGAAATTTCCAGTGACTAAATTTCTGCCTGGAACACAGGCACTTTCTGTTAGCCACCCTACATTTATTTTTGCAGTCTTTCCGTGGCAAAAATGATATATAAAGTAATAAAAAGAACTGAGCAAACAGTGAAAAAATTCCCCATAACTCCTTAATAGTAAAACCCATCTATACTTAATACAGATACAGCTTAATAAATGCTTTATATCATTTGGTCAGGCCTTTCTAGCAGGAATCTACAAACATAGGTGTCTACGATAATCTTGGTTCTTCCATCCACGTGACTGCAGGACTCCCATACTTAAATCGCAGATTCTATAACACTGAAAAGAGTCAGTATTAGAGCACCAGATGAACCACTTCTGCCATGGGCTATTGAGCTCTCACTGGAGGGATTGAAGGCTCCAGGTGCTTTAAAGGTTCCCCAACATTTCCTCTAAAATACCTTCCTAACTTCCTCTGTTGGAGAGGTGATGAGCCTGACACATGATTTTTGTTTTCCAGTAAATGCTAGGATATATTCCAACACCACCAATCTGCTTTATACTTTCATATAGTGCCCCCTTGTAAAAAAAAAAACCAAACTTGCCAGTTTTTCTTGAGACAAACACAGAGATTTGGATATTTCACTGTATCTTGAATGCAGTAGATTCTGACAGGATTTTCTAAAGCAAGGCTGGTAAGGAGCCAGTTTTTGCAAAGGTGACCATAGCGCATCAGATCCCAGAGAGCAGTGATGAGACGATTTCAGGACAGCCTTCATATGCACAAGATGGATTCTATTATCCTGCAAAAGAACTTGCAGTCCCAAGGCTAAGCCATGAAGTGCCTTGTCTACCTCTGCCACTGCATCTTATGGCAGTTTGGACCACAAAATAAACTATTTTTCCCTTCTCTCTTTTGGTAGCTTGCAAAGATATAAGGTGGGAAGATGTTCTCTTCCAAATATCATCGGGAGAGACTCAAAAGAGAGCAGGAGTGGCTCTGGGAATCCCTGGAAATTAAAGAAAAAGAGAGACCCTGCCCAACAGGGAAAGATGTCTGGCATGGAGGGGACAGAGAGATAAATGAGCAACACAGAGAAGGTTGGAAGGAACTTGGAGATTCAGGAAGGAGAAATTTCAACTCTGGAGCTGAGCTCCTGCATTTAGATGAGGCAGGTGCCAGCAAAGAATAAAGGCCCTTGCAAGAAAAATTCCACCTAGTTGGTGCAATCCCAAGAGGAACTCGGGCATCTGGAAAGCAAAAATAGGCACAATAGGACTAAGCACAGGAAGAAGCTGAATCCTTATTCAGAAGGACTGAATAAGATGGTGCCACTTTTACATAATCACATTTCTAATTATAGTTGTACTTTGAAGCAGAGAACAGTATTGTTGGTAACATAATAGAGAACTAAAAAAATAAAAAACAATTTGGCATTGTTCATCTGCTGTACAAGCTTTTCTCTACAAATACAAATGAAACAATCAACAGGGCATTTAAATTTCCATTGGCCAACAAGACATTCACGTAGAAGTAATAAACACAGTTTACATTTGCCAGCTTTTATTATGCTGTGCTGCTTCTTAACAAATATTCAAGCAAAACCAGTAGAATTCCTGGCCAAGAACAAAGAGGTAAATACCAAATTACAAATGCCATAAAAATAGAGAATATCAGGAACTCTGTTTGACACTTCCATAGAATCTAACTTCCCAATCAAATGCAGCACAGCTGAACTAGAGACTCATCCTAGCAGCACATAACAATGAATTTTTCCAGCTGCTTTGAATCCCCTGTAGAAGCTTTCGCTACTTTTGACAAACTTTCCATCCACCAGCCTATACAATAGTGCTTCATTTGAAACCAGCATCTGCTACACATTCATCTTAATGGCAGCCCCAAACACACCAAGATCCCTGGAAAATAATCATTGTGCTGTAATACACACACATACACACAGTGCTGACAACCCAGATGCCTTCTGTGGTGGAATTCACTATGTAAGTTACTTGGATACACCCAGTGACAAAAATGGGATTTCAGAAGATTTTATTAAAAAGATATTTCTCCTCAACATTGCATAGGAAGAAAGGGATTAGCTGAATGACAGAATAAGTGATTTATTGAAAGCTAATTGAAGCTGAGACTAGTCAAAGGAGATGTGTAATTATATGTTATTTAATGATAAAATATGATCCAACTAAACATGGTATTTTCTAGTAAGCAGAAGCAACTTAGACTAAGAGTTGCAAGGGAGAGGGACAGGGGAAAATGATAAAACTTATGGATATAAAACAGCAAAGAGAAATACATGAAGAATGAAAAAAAAAAAGGCAATCATGGAAAAGAAAATAATATCCAAGGCAGAACTGAAAATTCTAGTAGTTGAATGACTGCACTTGGCCTGGACAGAAATGTCATCAGGTAGCAGTGCAAGGGAAGAAAAAGACAAGTTCTTCCTGAATAAGGGTTATTTATTCCTAAACCAATAATTCTTGAGAGAAACAAGAGGAAGGCTGCACCTCAGCAGCGCTCAGGTGCCCCAACTGGAATGGAAAGGTGACAAACAGCCGGCCCCTGCACGTACTTCGGGGCAAGAAGGCAGAGATTTGTGTCCTCGGCTGAGTGGTTAAAGGAGCACAGCAACAGTTTATCAGAGCAGAGGACAAGAAGCTCTTCTGGAGTCTCAGGCTCAAGGGATTCCAGGATCTCACTCATTCAAAAGTGGGAAGAGAGGGAGGGAGGGGGAAGGGAAAAACAGAGAGGAGAAGGGAGGTGGATAATTTTTTTGCAAGCTCAATCAGCATTCCTTACCCTCAACTACTTGAAGTGATAAGGGGAACTGACAAAGCACTAGAGCCAAGGAAATTTCTCCTGATTTTCAGGGGAGACAACGCTGCCAAGCTGGGCTTAGCAAAGTGCTAGATAAGTCAGCCAGATACAAAATTTCTGTTAACATTTGAGAGATCTCTTGTCAGCTGCACTGATCCTTTACAACGAGCTGGTCAGTGGAGCTGCGAGTTGGATCTCCCTCAGCAAGGGAGACTGAGCTCCGTGAGCCAGGCTGGGATGTGTGACCAGGATGGACCGACAGGATATAAAGATCTAGGCTGGGTTTGGCATCTGCAGCACCTGTAGCTATTGGGGATGCCTTAAGGATGTTTAGCTTCTATTTTTCATGTATCTGTAGTTTGGGTGTGTAGCTCTAGGCTCCATATAAAGTGCTAAAACCCCTGTTCCCAGCATTTTAAACAAAACGATTCCTCTCAGCTGGAAAATCCAAAGATACTTTGCTGCCTCAGAGCCCCAAAATATGTAAACAGTGAATTGGGGGGAGCAAGCTTGGGGTGGTTGCCATCATCACCTGAAGGTGTAACTGGAGGATTAAGGCTCAATATATTAATGGATAGAAATTATAAAATGTGAAGAACTCGCGACTCAGTGTTCATTTTGGGTGCAGCCTCTGGAGTAGGCTCTGACTGCCCTGAATGTACCTAAAGGCCTTTAATAAATTAATCAGCTATTTATTCTCCTAACTTTGTCTAGCCTTCTGTTTAAGGAAGCCATGCTTTAGACATCATTGGCATGGCTAAGAATTGAGTCATTTTCTGTTTCTGTGGAGGTGGCTTTCCTCTTTTCAGGCAGGTCACTGCTCCAAGTCTGCAGCTGCAGCTCCTGCAGGTGTACATGCTGAGCACATGGAGGTTTTCTCTAAGAACCTCACCAATACCATTTGTGATATTCCTGCCCTTGAGGGTGGGGTTTGTCAAGGCTTTGCACGAGACAAACCAGGCTGAACCTGCTGTTTCTCGATCCTCCTTTTCACTGAGTAGAAGGAGCTGTCACTAAGATGGGAGAGAGAAGATCCTACTTTTAAATTACAGTAATTAAATGTAATCAGGCTTGGGCTCACCCCATGTGGGATCTGGTGGCAGGGAGGGATCAGCACCCACAGAGAGATGAAAGGAGGCGTGAGAAAGCAAACCATGAAACCATCGGCCCTCCTCCCTTCATCCACCATGTCCCCCCTTCAGATTGCTTCACCTGCAGGAACCTTTACCCTCAAGATGCCAAAAGTGAAAACTTTCATGGAGTTTGCATGGAACAAAAGAAAATTTTGTATCTCTTCAACCTGATGCCAGAATGCAATGCTGAGACTCGGTGTTGTACATAATTCCTTCTCATCATGTGCTCTTTCATCTTTTAGTGAGTTTAAATAACACCTCTGTGATTTGGAAGTTACCATTTTGGGCTTCATGTTCTTCCAAAGCCCTCCTCCCTTATTCTGCCATTAAAGATCCAGTTTTCTCTTCAATTCTTGAAAGAACTGAAATACTTTTGGGCAAGAGACAAGCAAGCATACTCAAAAATACGAATAAAATGGTTCTGAGAAATTAATTGATCCTTATATTTAATTTACCTTCCCTGCCCTTTTCAAGGGCTAAATGCTATTCCTGTAATGCCTTTGCAAGTGGAAAGTTTGGTCTTAAATGAATAACAATTTCAAACTAAGGGAAAAATTAGTTCTCATCCATTTGATTAATCAAATCCAGCATGAAATATTTATATAGATAAATTAAAAGATATGAATCAAAGTGAAAGTCTGGAGCCATGAGACCACTGAGATTATTTAGATAAAATAAAAATCAAAGGAGAAAAGATAAATTATGTAATTAAGCAGTCAACTGCACTCCTGCACTACAGCAGGTTTACAGAAACAGCCTGGACTGTGTTCCAGTGGAACTTCAGGTTTGTCACAGCCTGGGACATCAATGTTTCCTCTCTTTTTCTCCTCAATTATGTTGTGATTGGTGAACTAAACAACTCAAGTATTTTTTTCAGCTCCAATATATGTTATAACATGCCACCTTAAAATTTAATAATTTCTCACTTTTAAATACAGCTGCCTAAACACAAGAAACATAGAAGCAAACCCAAGGAGTATGATAAAAATAGGAAAAAAAGAAAAAAAAAAATAAAGGAAAGAAAGGACAGCATCTAATAAAGTCTAAGCTCCTAGTGCTGAATTTGGAATGGCAGCAATCTGGGACTGCTTTGTACCATGATGGGACAACACATTCCAGGGAAAAACTGACAGTTGGGAACATTTATTGCAGGCTCTTCTCAGCCCCATAAAACAGGCAATAACAGGATGAGACACATTCCCTCCAGCAGTTAAAAAAGTAAGAACCTTTGTATCCTTATCAACACATCGAGCTCTAATCAAAGTTTAAGAAAAAGAATAAAATATCAATATCCCATCTGCCTTCTGGAAGAAGCCTTCTCCTAAAAGATCCCAGGCATTGAGCAGTTTTTGGAGCCTTCTCCATAGGTAATGTAGGAAAAAGCCAGCCTGAGCTCAGATCAGACCCTGCTTTGACGGGGCAAATCACTCACTTCACTTAGTCCATCATCTCCAGCAGACAGACTGAGATTAGGACAACTTCCCAACGTTTTGGGATATCTCAGTTGACTGGAAAGGTTCGGCACAGCTGTCCCAATATTTTTTATCTTCTGGGTGGATGATTTTTGTCCACAGTTACAGGTCCTTGTGCTATGAGTTCAGCCTGTCTGGCTCATGCATGAGCCCAAAAGCATCGCAGCCTTTGCCTGTCCTTACACCAACAATTCCCAAATGCATCTCCAGGCTTCAAAACATTGAAAAACAGGGTGGAGTTTTTGTTGGTTTGCTTTTGGTTTTGGTGGGAGAGGTGGTGCATAAAAAGCAGTAGCAGAATCAGAACAAAAAAAGGCAAAGATCACAGAATATGCTGAGTTGGAAGGGACCCACAAGGATTATCAATCCAAACTCCTGGCCCTGCACAGGATCAGCCCCAGGTCACACCAGATTTTCCCTTTCATCCCCAAAAGAGGGCAGGGAAGAGAGGCATCAAAGAGACTCTTTGCCAAAATGGAAGAGAAAGGTAACAAGACAGTGCTGAAGCCAGAAGGATGTTAAGACTCAGGGAACTCCCCAGGATCCCACATCAGCCAGACAGCTCCTTTATCACTGGCCTGAAATCAGAGTAAGAATTAGGCAAGAAAACATCATTGTGACCACAGTCATTAAAGACATATGGCTATGAGGTAGAGAACTAAATAGAACAAAAGACCTAATTATAGCAAAATAATTGAGAAATTTATACAACAGAATTTAAGCCCCAATTTTCATATGGTCAGTGAAAAATACTGAAATCCTCCTTAACAGAGGAAAATAAAATATTGATTTTTCACTGTAAAGACAAATATCTTTTAAGACAATTTAATGGAATTAAAACTCCTGGCAGTCAAAAAAAACCAAAAAACAAACAAAAAAAAAAACCTGAACCAAGTCTTGTAGGAAAATGGCTGAAGCCATCTAAACAATAAATTATATTTAAGGAAACTGAATTACCAGGATCATACTACAGGTTAATTACCCTGTTGACATCCAAACAATGCAGTATGCTAAGATAATCTTTTTTTGCATAAACACAAACAGAGAGAACTGATAAATGAAACATTTCTCAATGTGTTGCTGTGCCTTTCAAACCAGTAGTAGAAACATTACAAATGCAATCACAAATACGTTGATTACTCACCACAGAACACAGGGAGAGAGAATCTGGGTGGGAGGCAGGGTGCAATGCTGGTGAGCTGTATCACTATTTAGGATGATTTTTAATTTTTGTTTTTCAAAATCCTATCCTGCATCACCATGACTGAGATTTTAAAAGAGGGGGGGAAAAAAAAAAGAAAAAAAGAAGACTAAATTGGCCTTTTTCTCTCCAATACGTCTCCCCTTGATGAACTAAAAAAAAGCCCTTATTTGAAAATAATCAAAACTTGATTAGACACTTACAAACAAGAATGTTATTATCACTACTCAATTATCCAGTAACAGGCTATGCAAAGTGACCTAGAGAAATTACTTCAGCTATTGTGGAGAGATCAGAGTGATGAGGCATTACAATAATCCATCTGTGATCGTGTCTCCCTCTAGGGGTTTTATCTAATGACTAACACACAAGGTTGATAAATATTATAAATTTTATTAGAGCAAGGGTAAAGCGAATGTACTTTCACAACTTTGGCTTTGATTCTGGGTCTGGACAGGAATTTCTTACGCTCCTCTAAATTGATGAGGATTGAACATTCCTCACTGTTTGAGGGGAACGAGGGCAAAACACAGCTCACACAAGGAGTGAGTCAGGTGGAGGCAAGACAGGTAAATTCAAGAACAAAATAACTGGATAAAGATGCCCTGACCAGAGTCCAAAGTAAGTCTTACTAAAAAGGAATTAATGCAATGAAGAAAAAGTGAAAGAAGCCCTAGAGAAGAAGTATGACAGAACATTAAAACCAAAATAGGTTTAACGTGGAAAACAAAATTAAACCAATTGCACAAAGTTATTTGATATTACAAATATCATTAGCAAAGAGATGAAGATACTAAACTAATACAAATACAAAAGCACCAATTAAGCACCACCACCCACAACAGTTTTAAGTCAACAAAGGAGAGCACAATTCTTTCCACAGTATAAAATCTCACATTGCAGAGCTACTTCCCATGTATTGTGTTGTGAAGGGTAGCCAGTATTTTAGGGCTAACCAGTATAAATTTACTATGTGTCCACCAAAAAAAAACCCAACAAAAAATTATGCTTTTTCGAATTGTTACGCTGATTCCATGTGCCAGAGCTCCACCTTTTATTCCAAAGGGTTAGTCGGTTGAATCAGTTTCAAAATCAGAACCACTAATGAGGATAATTAAGTATGCAGTTGGTTTTGCCTACAAATAATAATCACTATGGAAAAAAAGCACTCAGCGTTACATTATCATCCTCAGAGGACAGAAACTTCCATTAAATCAAAGCTGGCTTCCACAATTAAAAGAGAAGGTCCTCAGGTGAAACCATAAAATAAGCGGAACTCACAAGGCAGGGGGAGAAGTGCAGGTTTTGGTGGAGTGCACAAATGCAGAGTGGCAAATGCAATAGATGCAACTGATGGGGGCCTTTAATCTGCTAAAAAGGAATTATCTGCATGTGGTTTAGAAGAAAAAAAAACAAACAGAAAAACAAACAAATTAACAAAAAACCCCAGATAACTGTCAACCTTTGGACAAAAAAATATTCATCTGTGCTTCTTGAACCCCAAAACCCAATTCCACTCACTGCTATCATAAGGAACACACTTCAAGAATACCAAAAGCAACAGGAGATAGAAGCGAGAGAAGTGCCTCAGATTTATTTTTCTCTCAGAAATATTTTATGAGCAAGAGAAATAAAGATAATTAGATGCATCTCAGGGTTTTGAAAAATTGGATTAATCCATATTGGTGTAATTTTTAACTGGTTTGTAAATTAGCACTTTTTCCATAAACAGAGGAAATTTATTTCCAAGGATTTATTGGCTGAGATCTAACAGGTTTCAGTGTGAGGCTTGCCTTCAAATATTGCAGTTGACCTAATGCTTCTTAGAGAGTCCTGATGGCCACCAACTTCACATCCTTATGGGACAACAGAATTTTACAAATAAACAACACCAAAGCTGAGCATACTTTTCATTGGACCTGTGCAGGAAAGAGACAAATTTTAAAAAATCATCTCTTCCACACAAAAATGAAAGCAAAATAAATCTAAATTTTCAGTGAAAATTATCAAGTGGCAAGATGCTTCCCAAAATTCCATGAGGGCGTGTTTTAGAGCAGAGCAGTCAGCTACATTTTGAGTCTCACAGTCTGGTCACTTCTGTGTCATCTTTCCCAAGTCCCAGCTGAAGGTTCTAATATTCATGCAAGCCAGATCCTGGAATATCTTTTATTTGGATGCAGGGGAACAGCCAGGACACCCTTCTGGGACAGGATCTTTTCCTTGGGGTTTTCATGTGGGTGAGCTCTGCCTGTGGTGAGTGACTGAACCCTACTGCCCCCAGCAGCGCAAGAAAGCCTTCCAACCACCCAGCGAGGACACTAAAGGGGAAAAAAAACCCAAATGCCAAGAGATTTTCAAACCTCAGCCTCTCAGCTCTGTTATTCCACATCACTGTTTTTCCCAAGTACAAAAAGTACAGTTGCTTTCTACAAAAGCAACCCACAAAAGATAAATCAGCTAAATAGCTTCAAACTGAAAAACATTAAGTATGGTTTGCTTTTCTGTTGTTCGTGGGATTTGTGGAAGCAGGTAGGGAAGTCAGGCAGACAGGCTTCAAGATGGTGAAGGATTTATTTACAATAAGTTCTTTTTATACACAGTAATAAACAAGTGTCCATTGGTCAAAGACAATCCACCCCCTAAGACCTATGGGTCAAGACTTGTACAACATCTAACACAAAACACAGAGATTGAGAAAGTACAAGAAATACAGTTTATCTATATTCTCCATGAGAGAGAAAGAAAAATTCTAAAACAGTGCAACTACACGTTAAGCGTAGATGGGACGTTAGGAAGGAATTTTTATTTTGAGGGTGATGGGGCCCTGGCACAGGTTGCCCAGAGAGGCTGTGGATGCTCCATCCCTGGAAGAGCTCAAGGCCAGGTTGGACAAGACTCTGAGTAACCTGGGAGTGGGAAGGTGAGATGATCTTTACGTTCCCTTCCAACCCAAACCATTCCATGATTCTATAATGCCATTTATGGCCTCAAGATGCCTTCAGGAGTTCTCGCTAGTAATGAGGACAAGTTCTGTGGGCTCCTGCATTTACAGCCTGGAAGCAATCATTGTTATCACAGCTGAAATTGGACTGCCTTAACAGTTTCTGAAAACCCAAAGAAGGGCTGAATATTCAGAAAGTTCTGCTCCAAAACTATGAGGGGAGAGAAGGGAAACAGGAAACAGAGGGAAGACCTGGATGATGCCTGGTTGTATCCATGCCAAGCCATGCGGGGGGGAAAAGTATGTTTTTCCTGGATGCAAGCATGAGAATCTGGAACATACACAGGCAGCCAGCAGCACAGAAAACACGAGGTTTTACTGCAAGAAATCACATAAACAGTGCTATACACATTGGGTGTTGAAAGAAAATGCAGGAACAATTAGGTGAAAGCTTTGGTGGCACAGTATTTCCAACACTGACACCATTTTGTACATTAGGTAGTTCCTGCTAAAGGAAAATGCAAAACCTGCCCACCGTGGGAATAATAAGCAGAGCAACCTCTGCAGCACTTCCTGAAAAAGAGAGTTCTTCCAGAAATTGCTCTGAACTCTACTGTATTTTCTAATTAGGAAATACTGGGTTTATATTAGTGTGGTGCCCTTTTTGCATCACACTTCATAAAATACTGTGGTATAAAAGCATTCCCATTCCCAAAGCCTAAGTTTGCTGTCCCTCCCCATCATGATTCTTCCTCTTCCATGGCAAAGTTTAGCTGCAAGGGATTTAAGCAAGAACAAGTCCTTATTCCACGAGTCTGCAGAAAGAAAGAGATCAGGGTACCTGAAAATGCAGGAATGGAAGAAATTCCCAAGTCACAGGCAATAAAATATATACACTTGAAAATGTATCTGAAGGGAGAGGACACCTGGGATCTAGAAATGGCCTTTCAGAACAACCCCTTGCCTGGATTAGAATTCCCCCCAAGACCACAAATCCACCTGGCATTTGGATTTCCTCGTCTGCCGGGGGTTTCCAAACCACTGCAGAACACACAGCGCGTCTCAAATATTTTGCTGCACTAACGCTGTTCTGCAGCCGCGCTGGATTTTTCCACCCGTGGGGACAAGTTCTCGGTGTGACGGAATTCCTCCTGACGGCTTGCCTGTCACATCAGGCGGGGCTGGCTGGGGCTGAGTCACAGCAGCAGCCCAGCTGCAGAACCAGGGCAGCCCTGCCCGTGCTCCAAACTCAGCACCAGCGTGGGAGTGAAGAGGGCACAGCTGCCTGTCGTGCTCGGGGGATGGCTCTCAAGTAATGGACATTCAAAGGAAAAAGAAGGAGAGAGGAAGGAAAAGAGGAAGAAACCCACAAAAGCCACACAGCAATTGTTTCTGTTCAGCACAAACAGCTGGGACCAACAGATCTGAGCTGTCTCACTGCAGTAAAGCAAACAGAAGTTGTATGTAATACTGACTATTTTAATAATGAAATTGCTGATAGGTTCTCCAAGTGATTTGCCCCTATTTAGTAATGAAAATAAACCCAGGACTGACACAGGCACAGAGTAGCTCAAATACTACTGCACAAAAAGAATATTATATTATAATGTAATATAAGGGTATATATAAGGGTGTGTGTGTATATATATATATATATATATATATATATATATTTATAGACATGTAGTGATAAGAAAGGGGGGNTTTATGGACATGTAGTGATAGTACAAGAGGGAATGTCCTTAAGCTGAAGGGGGCAGGGCTAGAAGGGATATTAGGAAGAAAATCCTTCCCTGGGAGGGTGGGCAGGCCCTGGCCCAGGGTGCCCAAAGCAGCTGGGGCTGCCCCTGGATCCCTGGCAGTGCCCAAGGCCAGGTTGGACACTGGGGCTTGGAGCAGCCTGGGACAGTGGGAGGTGTCCCTGCCATGGCAGGGGTGGGATTGGATGAGTTTTAAGTTTCCTTCCAGCCCAAACCCTTCCAGGATTCCTTTCTATGGTAATGAAGAAGAGAAGCAGCGTTACCCTTTGGTTATCACTCACTTCTTTTCCTAAACTGCTTCCAAGATCACAATGATGCACTGATTTTTGTTTATATCTCATTAAATTGAAAGGAAAGCTATGGCATTCATGGCTATTTTTATAGAAGATAAGAGCAATGACAAGCTACTGCAATCTTAATTAAAAAGAATACCAAAAAAGCTAGATTTTTCACTTTACCTATCACTTGAAGGGAAAAGGAAAAGAGGATAAAAAAAAAGAAAAAAGGCAGATGCAAAAAAAGTCTTCAGGATTTAATTTTGTCTCTTAACAAAACCAACCGAACAACTTATGGAATGATCACTACTTGAACAAATACAGCCTGGTATTCTTTTTATCATGGATTTACTATGTAATTCACACAACACAGCATGCAAAGAAAAAATGGTATTATTATTATAAAATAGATACAATCCCTTTCATTTCTGTTACTCAATGAGTGGCAAGATCTCAGGAAGCTGGGTTTTGCTGGAGGAGGAGAAGTTTTAAGAAAAATAAATTAAATTTATTTAAAATAAATTAAAACAACATCACTCAATTTTAATATAGCATCTAAAATGGAGAGATACTACCAATGTAAAAAGAAATTGTCCAAGAGTATTTTAACATTCTGAATGATCCCAAGATAACATTCAATTTGGAAATGGCAAGTTTAGCATGTTAAATCAGCTGAGGAATAGAAATACATCAGAAAATATTATGAAGATTGCTACAGAATGAGTATATAACACATTTACATGTTATCTATTCTTGACCAAATACAAGACTAACTTGCCTTGAAGGCCTCTTTGTTTACCTGAAAAATTAGCACAACTTGCTGAGCTGTTACTTGGAAATTCTTCATTTTCATTTTGCTCCCCTCATCAGGATTTCTGTGCCACGTCAGGGCAATCACAAGCCTCAAAGATCAACAGCAAAACCCAGCATTCTTTGAACTTAATTGAAATTTGAAATTAAAAACCTTAATTGAAAACCTGTATTTTCCATCAGTTTAAAACAAATAATCACTTTTTCACTGAAATGCAATGAAAATAAAGTCCTTGCACCTTCTTGCAGCCAAGGCAGGCATTTCTGACCTCACTGGTGATAGTTCAGCCTAAACAAACCTGTTCCTTTCCAGTTTCCCTTGTGAACACTTTACAAAGACCAAGCCTCAAAAGTAACTGCACAAACTCATTTATTTTGTTATCACTTTTGGGAGAAGGATGACAATGTTCTACATAAATCTTAGCGAAAGGAAAAATAATTTTTCAGTATTCAGTTTCTTTTAAAAAAAATTTAAAAAATCACTACCTTTTTTTTTGGTATAACAGTAGAATAGGATGTTATTCCAAATGTCCAGGTGCCCCTCACCTGTGCTCCAACAAGGCCTGATAAAGGAGGTTTAGGAAAAGTCTGTCAGAATCCTTTCCTAGCGATGACAGCTAATTTTAAGCCCAGCATCACACAAATAACTAGAATTACCTTTGCTGTTTGCAGTGCTCTGCACTCATTTTCTTCCCCAATTGCCATTTTATTCCCCATTATTGCATGCTCTTTCTAACTCTTTGCAGCTCTACTTCCATGCATTTTGGGCTCTCTTGAATAGGATTCCATCAGAAGGCTTTAATATTTATAATCTTCTTCAGTTCATTTACGTCAACCAACCCATGAACCAGCACAGATCACTGACAGTGTTTTCTCTCCAGCAGGAAAATCAATTATATGTTTCCTATTTCTTTCCAGCCTATCATTAATCTACATGAGGACCTCTCTTACCCCATGGCATCTTTCTTCCATACTGCTTGATATGACATTTTGATGAACTTGTTTTAAAGATCTAGTTATGTTATACTACATTCTCCTTGCCCACCTGCTTCGACTCCCTCAAGAAAAGAATGGTAATAATTTGCTAAAAACAACTTTCCTTTGCTAAGTCTGTCAGATCTCTTTCCCAGTGCATTGCATTTATTTATGTATTCCTAAAATTTTGTTCTTTAAGACCTGCTGATTTACACTTCTCTGCCTTAGTTCCTCCTTGCCCAAAAAACCTGTGACATTAAGAACCCGAAGAAAAATAGCAAAGAGTTACAGCAATCCTCAA
The DNA here is from genome assembly GCA_013400915.1 of Pardalotus punctatus. Taxonomy (NCBI): domain Eukaryota; kingdom Metazoa; phylum Chordata; class Aves; order Passeriformes; family Pardalotidae; genus Pardalotus; species Pardalotus punctatus. The sequence continues at coordinate 217,490 of VZTX01004861.1, read as the reverse complement.
CCCAGAAAGTCAAGGAGAAGGTGAGTGCAGAGAATTCATGGGACTTTTCTGCAGAGGCTTTACCTCCCTAAATACTTCCTTTGCTTCTATATCAGGTTCATCAGGTCTTTTATGCTTAAGGGGAGCTACATCCCAAAATCTGGTTTAGTCGTCATTGTGAACAAGAATTATCTGGTTTAGTCGTCATTGTGAACAAGAATTTCGCTTGCTAAGGTTTATGAACTTTTTTTACTGTCGGGAAACACAAAACGAAGGATGCTTCTAATAGCTCTGTGTGCTCTCCTGCTCACCATTCACATGGGCTGCCTGGACTTTTCAGAAGTTTCAAAAATTATTTTAAACTCATTTTCCAGCATCAGTTCCTTAGGGATTGAGACGCTTTGTCCCAGATGCCCATTTTCAAACACTTATGTCATTTGGGAAATTTCTAGGTTCGCTATTTTTCACCTCCACTTTATCACCATTTATCCAAGACTGTAGGATTGAATTATGTTTGTTCTTCAATATTTCAGCCCTGGAAGAAAAATTCCCACCAATTACAGGAGAATTTCTTACCAATCACCTCCACACTTGTCATACCCCCCTCTCTTTAAGTCTGAAACCATCTGTTTCCTTGTCCTGTTTTGGTTTGTATCACATCCCAACTTACCTTTAGAGATTTCCCTTTCCTCCTGTAACTCTCATTCCTCCCTCCCAACACTATTTCTTTTTTTAACTCAGTTTTTGGGGCTGGGCAGATGATACAGGAGCCTACAGGAAAAGGCTGAGTAGAAAGGTCCTAAAATTCAACCTTTTATTGAAACAATGTGTTTCAAAGAGGTTTTTCTCTATTATTTCCTGTGCTGCTGGTATTTCTTGGAGTGTTCCAGCTGCATCTCCGGCCTCTTGGGCCAGACCAAGGCAAAAGCACCTACCCTGGAAACTCCAAACCACAGCATCTACTCCTCACCTCTCATCTGCAAGAGCCAACTCTACCGAGCTAAAAATACACCTTTTTCATTCATCAGTCACATTAAACCATAATATTTAAGGCTTAATACAATCGCTGTATTTAGCAAAATAGTTTCTCCCACACACACTTATGCTCCTAATCAGAGCTAATTAAATATGTGCATCATACAAATTGACAGGAATGTAGATTCTGAAGCAGAGTTTAAAGTGTAAATAATGATGAGATAAAAGGGGTCTTTTCAGCAAAATCAAAGTATCAAGTAGTCATTATATGTAATCACTATTACAATTTAATGACATTTTTGCTAGAGTAGGAATACGAACAGGAATTAAAGTGTCTCATATATATTACTACTTTTTTTTTTTTTTTAACTCTATGTTGGTTCCAAATGGTTAACAAAACATCAGCCTGTGTCTTTAGCAGGTCAGTCTGCTGGATGTGAGATGTGAGGAGGACGTGCTGTCTGTGGCACAGAGTTTAATATTTATCTTTTTAGACTTGCTTTATGTGTTAAATATCAGTGTTAAGACTGGAAAGCCACAATAGGAGGCTGCTACCTTATCACACACACAAATCTGTGTCCAATACACAGAGGTAACCTCAAAAAATGTGACAGTAACACACAAACTAAAGGGGTAAAGGAGAGGCAGAGGAAGGGAGAATAAGATTCCTTTGATCCCATGGGCCTGGTAAGCAGCAGATCATGGCAGAGCAGAAGAAAGCAAGGACAAATTCGATCTGCTTTTTAATTTCCTCTGCATTTGTAAATACTTTTATTTTACGACCAGTTCAAAGGATAACTACAGAAATCAGTTTTGTGCATTATCAGGGCCTCTGCAGGCAGCAGGTTTGCAAACATCATTGTCTTGCACAGGTTTCCAGATGGAGGTGTTTCCATGACTAACATTTCTCAGGGGATCACGTCCTGAATGTGGCCTTACTTATATTTCAATACAGCGTTGAAAAAGTAGCACGAGAGGAACAAAATAAATAGAAGGCCGGGGATACTGAATGATAAAAAATACTGAATTCCAAGCTGTCATTTCACCCAAAACTTTATGTGAAGGGGACAGGACACAATGGAAACACTAATCCAAGAAAAGACCTTATATAATCTTTAGAAATATCAGATTTTGCAGCAGCACCAGTTGAGTTCAGGGTGCCGACTGATACCCTGGAACTTGTTTGCATTTCCTAATACAGAGCTCTTGATGTAGGACACAAATTTTGGGGATAAATCCAACAAATTTTTTTTCATCTTTCCATTTCTCTCTTTCTTCACCCAGATTTTAAAGAAAGGTATCTGGCATTATTACAATCACCTTGAGCCATTTCCATTCATGAACTTAAAAAAAAACAACCCAGTAACATGAGTTGATTAGTAAATTCATTCATGTTGTTCTAAGGTTTCTGGATTTGAAATAAAAGAAATTTTTAAAAGTGTAATAACAACATGCCACCCAACCATACCACCTTATCCCATCCCCTACAGAATTCACATCCAGATTTGTCCCATTAAAAATGCCCTTTGAATATTTCGGTTTGCTTTACTACTCCATAGTGAAACTGAACACTTGGCTTGAGCCTGTGCCTATTTTTAATGGCCTGTTTTAACTCTCCCATTGATCTGTTGTCATGTTTAATCAAGATAACAACAACAACAACAAAAAAAAAAGAGTGGCAAGTAGGGTAAGCTTCAAGTACTGCACATTTAATTACATGAAGGACTCATTGGGGAGGAAGGGGATAAATTGACCTTTGTATCAGTTTTCATGAGCTTAGGTGTTCTTTTTAGATTCCCGGAATATCAACCCTGAAAATGGGAAAATAAAGTGGTTCTGTGTTTGAATTAAACAAAAGGCCACCCTAAGGAACCCAAACCATTCTGTGATTCTGTGGTGCAGAAACCTGATGCTTTCATTGTTCAGCTGATGTAACAGCTTCAACAGGGACTATAAAATAGTCTTAAATTCTATATTTCTTCTTCTTAAGAAGACTGGAAATATCTTCTTTCCAGTGAATACAGAAGAAATAACTTTCTTCCATATTCCAGCCCTTGGGATCTTTATTCTGCGCATATCACTCACTAATAAACAAATGTGATTGATCTGGTGGGAAAAGAGGGAAGCAAATCAGGCTACACAGACCACAAGCACTGCACCAAACTGATTCTTTTAACTGTTAAAAGGATAATTAGTTTCTCTCTTTTAAAAATACACAAATAAAATACCAGATGGCTCCTAGAACCACTCTGGGGATGGTGAGTCCCATTTTGTATTTCGCAGCAGACTATACCCAGATGATGTCATGTGTCTCTTCTTCTGAAATTTTAAACTTGGAGAACAGATCTTATATGCAAAAAACTAAAAATTATCTGAGAGAAAAAAACCCAAACTTCCCAGGGAGACCTGTGCAAGCAGAAACAGTTCTCTACATTATCTATATTTGCTTGACATCTTAGTATTGTTTTACAGTATGCAGTAGTATTGGTACTATTTGTAGTTTAATATTGGATTTATCCTGATAGCAAGCACAGGTAACATTCATGGCAAAAAATAAGAGGCTCATGGGAATTCCAGAATATTAATTAACCAGCAGATTCAGTAACTACATTCTGACTTTCTGAAAACCTTATGTATGATAACTTTCATTAGAATGGTAACACGATTCATTAACATGCCAAGTACAAGAACAAAATAAGATAAACAAATATATTAAAAAGCCTTAATCTCAGTTGGTTTGCTGTAGACCTCATTATTAAAGAAAACATATGTTTACAGAATATTTTTATAAAGTATTTATTACCATTTCAAATGCATGTTTTAGTCCCATAAGAGGATGAAAACCTACTCAGACATCACAACTGTCTGCAGTAGAGACCAGAAAGTTCCCTCACAAGAAGCAGTCTGAGAGAAACATTCTAAGAAGAAAAAATACTCAGAAGCAACCCTGTTATCAGGTCTACATAAAGTGTCTGGAGCTGGTGTAAAGGAGGGGAATGGAGGCAGATGGGCAAAAACTGTAGGAATTATATGATTATTTACTGGAAGGACTAAAGCAGCTGCAAACTCCACTGAGGTCACTGCCTGTTCTGCCAGGGCCATGCACCTCTGGTCATGCAAAAGGGCCTGCAACCACTGAGCCATTCTGCTACCAGGAAAACAGGTTTAAAGTCTGCTTTTCAATCCCTGCACTGAATGACAGCCTAAATTCAGGGGCATCTTTGCTGCAGGAAGATCAATCCCTGCTTGGCCATCGCGTCTCCATCCCAGCTGTGCTGGCTGGAGCCAAAGGACCAGGAGCACCAGGCGTCCTTGGGAGGATGGGGAGGTCACCCAGGCACCCTCAGGTATTTAAAGGTCTCAGATGTGGCACAAAACTCCATTCTCCTGCCTGAAGCAGGACTCAGCACCCAGGGCTTGCCCACGCTGCCGAGGAACCTGGCAGGTTCCTGGAGGATCCTTCGTGGCCCATGTGAGCAGCGGTAACACAAAAATTGGCAGCTGCAAACCAGGCGAGAGCACTCCAGGAGTGAGATTTGTCAGGATGCACACAAAGAGCAGGCAGGAAAAGAGGGAGAAGTCAAGAGTCTTGAAGCACACTTTCAGTTCCTGCCTTTTGAAGGCCCAGTAAACATCATCCTAATGCAAATGCAGCATTACCTGTTTGATGCATTCAGGAGTCAAGCTCAGATTCCTTTGTGATTTTACAACATCGAGTCAACCTAAACTAACATTTTTCACACAAAAGCATTGTTACTTTGAAGAGATACCTAATGCTTTTAAGAAAGACACAATTGTTTAAAAAAAAAACAACCTGTTCTTTACAAATAGATCATTCTTAAAGGATGTGTATTGTCTACAATGGAACATGCACTTTAATTTATACATAGCTGACACTAAAATGCCTTGTTATTGTTGAATTCCCTTTCTGAGTACACACAAACAACCACTTCTTCCTGGTCTTAATATTTCACTGAATAGAACTTTCTTACTCCTGTTTGGCATAATGAAAAGGCTTTGAAACCAAATGAGGGGAAGAAAATAATAAGGCTACACACATTAGGCTTTTACTAACTTTAGCAGCAGTTAGGCAAAGAAATTATCTGCTCAGGGAGGGAACTCAGGGACTGTCATTAGACCTGTTAAGAATGTAATCTGTGCAATACTCAAGGAACCAACACAAGATGGAAGGTGGGGGGACAGAAAAAAAAAAAAAAGGTAAAATAAGAAGAAGAAAGGTAAAATAAAAACCCAACACACACTTCTTGCTCTAGGACTGACCAAATGACCCAGGAGGTGCAGAATAGAATCTAGGCCCAGTACCTAAAACATAAAGCAGCAGCTTTATCAAGCTATAGAAAAGAAACAAAATTAAAAGCCAAAGCCACTGTTTTTTAAAACACTGAAGCTCACCCGGTGTTAAAGAGACAGAAAGCAGCAGCTATTTTTGTGCTTCTAAATGCCCTTAATGCATTTTCTAGTGGTTCATATTCTAGCAGTGTGCTTCTCGTGCACTGTGCTTCAAGTGACTCCACTCAAATAATAAGGTCTTTGAACTGACCTTGTAAAAGTCTTCCCTTGGAAATGCACAGATAGAAATGAACTTTAAAGGTCAGCCTTAGAGGGGAGAGAAAAAAGATCTGGTTTCCAAGCTGCAGCTTATATGGGCAGGTAAGGGGCAGCTGCAATGCTTGCAAATGAGAACTACAAAATGGAAGCTGACTGATTTTCATTTTAGTTAAGGAAATCAAAACTAAAAATTCTAATAGGCTGCTTATCCCTTCATCACAAACAGACTTGCCTGGATATAATGTACTGGCAGTGCACTTTGTAGCCAAATCAGTCCCTTCAAAACCTTTTCAGGGTTGCTGAGAGGATACAAAAACCCCTTCTGGCTCAAGACCTGCATCCTGTCCTGCACAGCATCACTCCAGGTGACACCCCCGGCACCGAACCGTGCCCAGCTCTTCCAGAAGGGAAAAGGGAATCGTTCCAAAGGGATCATTCCCACAGACCAGTGCCCCCAACTCACAGCACCAGGAGAGGTTTGTAGAGCAAATACACAGATTTTCTCCTGCTGGCCACAGGCTGTGAGCAAGGCAGAGGTACAAGAGGCTTTCCTTGCCTTTTGCAGCTGGACGTGGGATCACCCCTGGAAAGGAGGGAATCTGTGGTCTCTCCACAACTTTCCCATCCAGCACCACATCCGTCCTCCTCTCGAATGTCATTGGCCCAATTGAGGAGAAAAATAATTAGTTTCACTCTACTTCCTGCTAATTACAGAGTGTATAATCTGCCAAACGATGTAAACGCTCGTGTTGGCTGTGGCCTGCTGCCTCCCCCTGCTATCACAGGCAGCGAATGGCTTACCAGTGACAGCTGGCAAACCAGCCTCTGGGAATAAAACATTTTAGCACTTCATAAATTTCTAACAAGGTTTCAAATTGCTTCAGTTTCCCTCCTCTCAGCTCTGTCAGCCTAGCAAAGGAGTTGAGGGGGGGACGGGGAAGGGAGGGGGGGAGGTGAACACTAATTAAATCCACAGCAGAAAAGTACAACTTGTAAGATAGTTCATTATTTTTAATAAGCAGCAATTAGACCTCAACTCCGAGGGAAGTTGGATGCTTCCTGCGATCCACTGGCAGCAGGGAGAGCCGAAATACATCCCTCTGCCTCAAATTTTCAATGTAGGAACAAGTAAAGCACTTTTAAGTGCAGCTGCATGACATGATAAAACTTAATGGAAGGTGACACACAATGCACTAAAAACTCAGAAAGAACATGCAGCATAGTTGGCATTAATGTTAAGGTTTCATATCACCATTCAGATAACAAATGGTTTCCAAATCCCTCCATGAAGCTGCCATCAGGATAAAAAGCTGTATTATCATTATTACTATTGATTAGACAACATGCCACGTTACACTGAATCTGACATCCTGTCCATAGGAATGTGCCTAGAATAAAAATAATAGGATGCAAACAGCTATGGATCATATTTATAGCACGCTCCCTCACAGGTGTAAGTCAGCAATTCTCCATTTAGTATGAACAGACAAAACACAGCGACTGATGTGCAGGCCAAATGTCCCTGAAAAAAACAAATATTTGTACATTTGACATTACAGAAACATTGCAAAACACAGAGATTTTACATGGGATTACAGGAAGGAGTTAAATAGAAATAGGTACTTGATGAAAAGAGAATAAATGTGTTTAACAGGAAATAAACACCACGGTAAAATTATAGTGTCATATTGGTAGAGCTACACTTCTGTTGCCAAAATTGACCCTTAGTACCTGTGTCTTCATTTTACTAGTAGTGGAAAAAAAAAGCCAGAAACTGACCACATTGATTCTTTTTCATTATATTTAGCTCTGCAAGGTCAGAAGGGTGCTACTATCAACTTGGGAAATAAAATTTTTAGAATAGAGTAGAAGAGACAGAAAGGTACCAAATCTGGACAGTGTCACACCTGAGAGTCTCTCAGTAGAGTGCAAAATCCTTCAGGAGGGAACTTTAAAAAAAAAATTCGAATCCAAAACCAACACACAGCAGCGCAGGTACTTTTATATTACAAGAGGAAAGAATTTGCCATCAGGACCTCCCTTTGCTGTGTCCTCTTTCCAGCAGAATCCCTAACCACAGATATCTTCCAGATAAAGATATTGGTCTAAAAACTTGTTTACTATTAAGTGAAAGCTGAATATCTACAGAAAAAGGGCATCAAATACTTGGCCACCTTCATTTGAAAAGGCTGAGGCACTGAGTGCCTTATTTATCTCAGTATTTAATTGCAAGATCAGCCTTAGGGCTCCCAAACTCTTTCCCCAGAGATCAAGGAGAAGGGTTGGAGCAAGGAAGACCTTGGTGGAAGAGGATGAGGTCAGGGAATACGTAAGTGAGCAAGACTTACATAAATCCATGGGCCCTGGTGAAGTGTTTAATGTTTCTTGTGTAAACTGAATTCACCTCCTGTCTCTTAACTCAGAAGTTACCCACAAAAAGTAATCCCATTTTGCTTCCTTATTTCCATCGTTTAATTTACTGTATTATAAAGAACTCACAATTCACCCATTTTCATTCTGTTGCTGCTTCATCAGAGAGAGATACAGGCAGGAGGGATCTTAACAAGCCCAGAAGAGACAGGGAAGAAGGTGAAAGAGAGAAGAGGAAGAAAGGGAGGGAAATAAGAGGGTGAAAGAGAGAAGAGGAAGAAAGGGAGGGAAATAAGAGGGTGAAAGAGAGAAGAGGAAGAAAGGGAGGGAAATAAGAGGGTGAAAGAGAGAAGAGGAAGAAAGGGAGGGAAATAAGAGGAAAAACAGGGCACGAGGAAGTGAAAATGAGAACAGGGCAAGAGAAGAGCTGTGATGAAGATGCATACAGCATTTCCATCAGAATTTAATTCTAAAAGAGACCAGAATTCCAGACTCAGGTCAACAGAACTAAAGCCAACACCTTTACTTCACTGTCATTTCTCAAGCACAGACCTAAATGTTCTCAAAAATATCTAAAAAAATAAAATAAAACACCACCACCAGGCATGACCTCAATGCTTTGCTGTGAAAATGAGTGGCAAACATATTTCAAACTGATTTTTGTTCATCTTACCTAAGTGACTGCTCAGGCAGTAATTCTGGAGACATTCAGTGCTGTTGGGATGGAGACCTGGCTGCTGCACCACACATTTTTAGCCATAGAATTTCCAGAATAAAAGGTGCCACTCACTTCAGCCATAGCACCGAAAGTGCCAGGCAGCAACATTCAAGCAAGAAATAAAACACATTTAAAACAAAGAAATTAATCTTAGGGGAAAAAGAAGTATAAAAGTGTGTTCAGGAGGCCTGAAACTGCTCAGGAAATAAATCTTCTGTGTTATTTAATAATGAAAGAGGCAATAACAATTTTTAAAATTACCTCTTTTTCTCCCAAAATGAGGGTGTAAAGGAAAAATGTTATTTTTCTCTCAAGCGAAAGCAAAAAAGAAATCATACAGAACAATTTTATTCTGAGTAGGAGAAAAAAATTTGTATTAAAGACAGCACAATGGGGCCTGCAAGCTTTATTCCAAAAGCATATGTAAGAGTTCACCTTCACTAATTTCCATTGCACCTTTAAAATTGGTGATATAAAAAAATTTGCAACTTCTAATTGTTGAATTACGATTTTGTCAAAATAATTTTCCACATTAAAAACAAAGCTTTGATGCGTTACACTTGGTTTGAGCCTCAATAGAAAATACAATTAAGAAAAGAAAGTGGCAACTCATTGATGAGGGTGGGGAAAAAGAGCATTTTGGGTTTGTTTTTGTAAGAACAGGATGGATATGCAGACACCTCCCCCACCCGGGATGTGGATCTGGTTTTGCAGATCCCATGGGGAGGCTGAAGGATCTGTGTGGGCAGAGCCCCACTCAGCTCCCCAGACCCCGTTATTTGTGTGTCACAGGGCAAGGAACCCTCACCCTACACCCCTGGGCATCCCACGGGCCCCATTTTGGGCACCTCTCACCAAATCCAGGAGCACGTTCTACACCTTGTGCTGCCTCCTCTCCTTATTAAAATGAGCACCTATGCAAATTTGTAATACTTTTCTTTCAGCCTGTAGATTTTTCCATTGTAGAGACAAGACATTTTCCTCTGGAGAGTTTATCCCCTTACTGTTTAATGCAACATCACTTTTTGCGAGTAAGAAGTTGGCAGAGCCACCACAAGTTACCTCCAGCGAAAGTTCACCTTTACCTACATTCTCCTATGGAGGGATAAGGTCACAAAAAAACTATTTCTGGGTCAGTCCAAAGCTTTTTTGTTATCCTGGAGTACATGCTGCTCCTAATCCCTGCTCTCATTATGGCAAACAACACATACATAGGCTTAAGTAACCTGCATTACATAATTGGAGGGACATTGTCCTAATAATTTCCTGCAGAAGCACCGAGGAAACGTGGCCATTACAAATGAGCAACACACATCACCTCACCATCAGAGCAAATTAAATAGCAGGACAAATGTGTAATGGGCAATATTTTGTGAAGCACAGCCAGAACAAAAATATAATTGTGTCACTCTTGCCTAATCCTCCCAGGGCAAGCCACAATCTCCTCCGGAGCCAGTCCGAACGCACGGGGATGACCTGAGCCTGGCAGTGCTCCCACAGCAAGTTTGACTTTCATCTTTGACAGGCAGCAGGGCTGAGCAGATTAATGGCTCTGTCTGGGAGCTGCCTGGCTGCTGGTGCTGCCTGCATGTGAATTCCAGTCCCCAGGGCTGCCTGCACACCCTGCACCCCCTCCATCCCTTTATCCTCCTCTCCCAAATGGAATATGCCTGAGGTGGCAATAGCACCGTGCTCTGAGATGGCCAAAGAACGTGTGGCACCTGAGCTGCCAGGGAGGTGAGCTCGGGGTGCTGTCCCCCAGTGCTGCCTCTGCTCAGGTTTGATGTCTGCAAATTTAACTGCTGACCAGAAAGGGAAATAGGAGAACAGGGTGGTTGAGGCCAGCACTAACAGCAGCACCTAGCGCAGGTATCAGTCTGAGAGCAGTTATTGCACAAAGGAAATGAAAATTGAAGGTGTCTCATGCTGGTTTGATGTGGAAACAGTTGCTTTGCTGGTCCTGGCTTTGCTGCACTCGTCCTATGCTCTGCCCTGACAGAAGTTCCTCTTCACTGCATAATGTTGTATTCCATCTGGTTTTTTTATTGCCCATAATAATATTTTAATTCCTTGACCTTTCCTTAACCCAAATTTTCCAGATCCCAAATCTAATTTCTTACAAATCATTAGCCTAGAAAAATTAGAATGCATCCCCATCAAAAATACTGACAGATATCACTGCCAGCTGGTAAAAACCCAGCAATCCCTTCTTCAGCATGCAGACTCAGGCCACAAGTTAACATTTGTAGAGAATCCTTCCAAATTTTGCCAAACTATTAAAGGAAAAAACCAAACACACACCAAAAAAATCCTTTTTGCTGTATTGCTCATTAAGCAAAATGCAAAGTCTTTCATTTATACCATCATTACCTACAAGTTATCAAAATAAATAGGGAATGGAGCATATTTTCATTAGATTAAGTCCACATATGGAAAACCCCTTCTTTGGGACACATTTGCCTTATTATGTTGACTTTACACCTTCCAGGCTTTGGTTAAAGAATGAGGAGCAAGAATGTTTAAGCCCAGATGAGCAATTTGTGGGGCTTCCATAAATCTGCATACCTAGGGCTTTCAGCACACCATCAAATATTAATAAGTGCTTTTAGGTTATTCCAAGTGCAGAGACAACAATTTAAAAGTATAAAGCTATAAGAGATCTCCATTGAAAAAGCTTTCATTCCAAATCTTTTATTCCACATGAATTCTTGTGTCTGGGAAGGACTCGGGATTGAAATATTGCACACCTAAGGCAGAGAACTGGGCAATCTTAAAAATAAGTATTTTATTAGTGCCTTCTAACTCCACAGGCAATCCCAATAAAGTCCAGGCCCATGGATGAACATGGCAGATGCAGAGTGACAGAAATGCGATTACCACTGAAAAGGACATGAATATAGGTCAACCAGGATATCAGATACCACCAGAAGTACTCCTAAAGACAAAAAACCCCATCTGCTCCCAATTCCATTTACATATAGATGTTAGAAGAGATGTTAGATACCTTGCTGTGATTTACAGAATATTATTGCACCATTATGCTGCTGCATTATGAAGGTGAGATAAGTGGTACATTATGATATAATGAGCGTATGTTATGCCTAATATCTAAACAGAGAGTTTCATTGACCTTTGAATGTCAAAATTAACAGCAAAATTCATCAAAAACACTGCTTCAGTTCAGTGCAGGGTGTGGACAAAAATTGCTGGAGCCACAAAGCGCCAGAAAAGAATATAAAACAGTGACTTGTCTTAAAAGACCATTACAACTTTTAATTTTCATTTACGTAGGATTTAGACATTTTTTCCTGATGTTAATGCTCAGTGCTAACAATGTTTTAGGGTACTGTACTTTACCCTGATGAACACATACATTAAGGAGTGATTTTAAAGGAGAGATTAACATAACATTTACTGCTATTTTAAAAGTGAAGTTGTGACACGGGAGAAGAGGAGAAGGATGAGGGCACGTTTCCAAGATGTAAAATGATCTTAGCAGGACAGCTCTGGAGCGGTAATTTTATGACATAATTTTAAGACATAATTTTTCATCTTCAGGAGTATTTCCACAGACTCATGCAGCATCTGTGCCCTTTAGAGGATGCAAGGAGAAGGCAGAGAGGCCGCTCCTGGTTCTCAGTGTACAAAAATGATCATATCAGGGAGAATGCAGCTACAGAACAGCAGAGGGCTGATAAGGGAACTAATGAAGATATAAAACTCGGAGTATTTTAGGGTAAAAATCAACCACTACCTTAACACGCACTGATGAACTGCTTATGTGATTAGAGTGTCGGATAATACAGCGATACAGGCAAATTTTCCACCCTATTTCCTGAGGTTATATGTTCATTCCTGCACCAAAAAGGTGAGCCCCAGTGCCAGGGTGAGCGCTGGAATCGTTACAAGTGCACTGACACTTCCCTTTCCAAACCACAACAGTGTATCTACATCCTACTGCTAAATGAAATGAGTGCTTTCCCTCGCATTTTGAAACATCTGCTTTAAAAGGGATTGTTACACACAAAAAAGAGTTGATTCTTCCAAAAGGTGTGACTGAAAGAAAGCAGAGAAGAACAGTATTTTATCAAAGAATTTTCATGTATATTTCAATATCAAATTTAACAAAATTAAATTAAGTGTCAAAAGGTGCCAGGCAAACCCCACACAGAACTAAAATAAAATGTTCAATGATTCATTTTTTTACTCTATGAGTCTCTTTGGAAGAAAATGCATCTAATTTTGTTCAATTATGTTTGTATCTGATTTCTAATGCACAGAAGTTAATGGAAAGATATAAATACTGTCCTCCTCCATGCATAATTATATCAGAGAGGTGCGCACTGAGGGAGTAGGAGAGATATTTAAGTTGAAGCACAATCCTGGTAGAAGAACAAAGCTGCCTGTGAAAATATTTAGGGTGGGAAATTAGAAGGCTGGTTTAAATCCAAAACAAATCAAGTTCTCTCCATACAACTACGAGGTCATCTTAGCTCTCCAGAGACAGAAAATGGTTTTAAGGAAGAAAACAGCCCCCAAAAACATAATGGAGATGGAAGTTATAGCGGTGATTGGGAGCTTGGGTATGGATTTTAACAAAAATCTCCAATGTCACCAGGCAGTCAAGGTTTTCTTTATAAGATGCTTGAACTACACTTAACAGATAAGGTGAAAAAATAAAAAGGTGAAATGTTCTCATTAGTAATTCTTCTGAGCTGTTGGAATTTTCACATCAATTTATTTATTCCTATACCATCCCCAGCTCCCCAAGTGCCCAAATTTTCCTCCATTCTTATTTGGGCCATTATATTTAATGTTTATAGAAAATATTTTGGCCTGGACTATTCAGTTTGGAAACCCTCATCAGAATCTTTTTGCCTGTTCTCTTTTTCCATCTCAACTTAGAAGCTGTTGGTTCAAGTTGAGTAGGGAATAAAAAAATCACAAAACAACTCCCTGATTTCTGTCCTGATCTGTGAGTCTATCCCAGTAGAACCAGCATTGTTGTCTCTCTTTCAGTCTGATGGAAAATTCCCCTTGTGAAATTTAGCAAGATCACAGAAAATAGCAAAATTTCAAAGTACAGATACAAATCATGGGCTTCCACCATGTTTTGAACACATTCCACTTGGAGACTTGCCACATTAGGACTACTTGACTAGATTTGCAAGAATGATGAGCTTTAGTTTGTGTAAATCACCAGCTGAAGCTCATTTTCAAATAGAGCTAATCACAAATTATTATTGAACCCAAAAGTGAAGAGGCCAGCTCCGTAACTGGGGTGCTTACTAGGGTTGCAAATGAATTCATAAAAGTTCATCTACCTGATTTTATATGTTCTTCAGTGACGAATTCTTTTTCTTTATTTTACTTCATTACCAAAAAAAAAAAAATAAATTAAAGGAACCTTTAGAGGGAAAAATTATTCCCCAGTCACTTTATCACGTAATAAAACCATAATCACAGTGCAGGCTGTTGGCACAGGAACCCTCGCACAGAAAGCCTGGGGTGGTGCTTCCTCTCCAGAGGTGCTCCTGCAGCTTTTCATGCACGAGCCAGTAACAGGGGCTAAGCCAATTGTCAGAGAACAGAAAAGCAGCTGTTGAACTACAAAAATCCCAAAATCCCTGGGGCTGGAAAAGCCCTCCCAGCCCACGGAGTCCCAGCTGTGCCCAATGCCCACCTTGTCCCCAGCCCAGAGCCCTGAGTGCCACGGCCAGGAATTCCTTGGACACCTGCAGGGATGGGCACTGCAAAGCTCCCTGGGCAGCCCCTGCCAAGGCCTGAGCACCCTTTCCATGCAGAAATTCCTGCTGCTGGCCAAGCCCAGCCTCCCCTGGCCCAGCCTGAGGCCGTTCCCTCTCCTCCTGTCCCTGTTCCCTGAGATCAGAGCTAAAATCTCAAATGTCCAAATAAACTCTTGCAATTAAAAGGCTCCGCTGATGGGATATGAGTTAAGGAAGCCTAACAGCAAAGAGCTTTTCTCTTTAGCACTTCTCCTCTGCTACAGCTTTAGCCTCAATTTAATTCCAAAACTTTGTTCCCCCTCCACCACCATCCTCTCTCTGATTTTTTTATTAGGCTAAAAATTGGGCTTTCCAGATCTGCACATTGAATGTACTTTGAATGAGGAAAGGGAAAAAAGAGTCCCAATGTTTTTCCATCAAATGCTTCATCAGAAATGCATACTCACAAGCTCTTCTCGGGAAATTCAGAACAGAGAAAAGTGGAAGAAGCTTATCAAATCATTAAATATAGATGTGCACAGTTGACCTGTTGGGCATCAGGACTTCCTTGTATCATGCAGAGGAAATACAAAAATGGAATTCAAATGGAAACTGGAATATTAAATTTTTTTGCATTAAGTCTTTGGTTTCTAAGAGTTGTAGCAAAATAACCATAAAATTATTTCAATAGTAAGGAAACTCCTCAATACTCAAAAAGGTCTCTGTTTTAGGGTCATAGAGGACAGAACCAGTGGCTGAGGTATTCACTCTCGCTGATAAAAAAACCCCAGCAATAGAAAAACTAACCCAAATTACGCTGATGTTAAAATTTTCCCTCGAGTACTCGTCTGTGTGCCAATCACTCACTGCCCTGAAGACAGCGGTACAGTTAATTTCATCTTGCTTTCCTACTGTACAGTTAATTTCATCTTGCTTTCCTAGGTATCAAAGTTATCGTAAAATAAAAGAATTGGGTTGAAAGGGACCTTAAAGATCATAAAGTTCCAATGTCCCTGCCATGGGCAGGGACACCTTCCCCTATCCCAGGCTGCTCAAAGCTCCAGGCACCTGGCCTTGGATTCTTCCAGGGATCAAGGGGCAGCCACAGCTTCTCTGGGCACCCTGGTCCAGGGCCTCAGCCACCTCACAGTAAATTTTTTCCCAATATCCCATCTAACCCTATTCTCTGGCAGTGGGAAGCCATTCCTTGTGTCCTGTCCCTCCACCCTTGCAAATTGTCTCTCTCCATGTTTCCTGGGGCTCCTTCAGGCCCTGCAAGGCCACCCTGAGCTCAGCCCAAAGCTTCTCCTCTCCAGGTTGAGCAATCCCAATCCCCCGGTCTGTGATGATTCCAGGGATTGCCCCAACCCTGGCACAGCCCCAGCTCTTGACCTTATCAAGTCTCATAATTTCCTTACACCTTCCTGTTCAATAACAGTCATCAGATGCCGCTGTGATTCCATCTCTGCTGATTTTGGTCTCCTCCTGACATTATTCCAATCAAGTTCTAATAAAAATCCCTGTTTCACACCACATCCAGTATATTTCCCTTGCAGCCATCCACAGATGTAAGCATATATGTACTTTGCATATACAATTTTGAACAGGAAAATTGCACAGCGGAAACTGAAACAAAACAGGAGACTATTAACTGAAAGCAAAAGCAGTAATTTGAAGCAATTAGGACATATTTTGTGCTTCAGACGAGGGCCATCAGCATACAGATACTATATATACACATCTTTAAACTTAGGGAAAACACAGAGACATAAAGATAGAGAACTATGGAGAAATAAATATAGCCCTAAATGTAGAACCCTTGATATTATTAGAACCAAGACACAGGAGTAGAGGGGGTGAAAAATCAGCATCAGGGATCTCAGCACCATGAATTATTTTTGTAGTTATAGACTGCAGATATAAATTTCAAGGTTGAAGATCCTCCAGTGGAGCAGAGTGAGCTTGGGAATTCTTGGGGCAATATTTGAGGCGGTGTTCCTGAGTAGAGGGGACAAGATCCTGCTAATTCCGTGTGCTAATTCCCTGTTCCCACCCTTAAACCAGGCCCAGATCCTGCTTCATTCATCATGGCAGAGCCCAACATAAATAGTTTCACAAGGTCAAAAATAAATGGGAAAACCCATTATCAGTAATGCCAAGGAGCAAGTTAGGGCCAGAGGAGAGGAATGAATCATCTTTCGTTACTCTTGAGGAAATGGGATATTATAATTAATGGGGGAAACTGCATCTATTTCATGCATATAACATGAATTCTAAGGGAACCAAGACATTTTTGACAAATTGGACATTGCACACAACATACTTATTAATTCATAAATTAAAAATACATTCTGTTACCCTATCAAAGGAAATTTTGCTTGTTTCTGTCTCAGCAATCTTTTTTCTTTTTCTTTTTTATCACCCAAGTTGCCAAGAAAAAGAAAAAAGAAAGCTCACATTTTTGAAAGAAAATCATAAAGATCATAAAGGAGTTCACATCCATCTTGAACCATCATGCTTCTCTGCATTTCAGATTGAGTTGAAATTTCTAATTGAAATGATTTTTTCATGAGTT
The DNA here is from genome assembly GCA_013400915.1 of Pardalotus punctatus. Classification (NCBI taxonomy): domain Eukaryota; kingdom Metazoa; phylum Chordata; class Aves; order Passeriformes; family Pardalotidae; genus Pardalotus; species Pardalotus punctatus. The sequence goes on along the minus strand of VZTX01004861.1, from coordinate 200,578 downwards.
AAACTATAAAGGAGAAATAAGTGATACATTTAAATTATTTATCCATCTTATTTATAATTAATTAGGTTTTTCTCTGTGCACAGCCAGGCTATACCAGAGCGTTTGATTTTTAAAAACTCCTCTATCATCAGGCAACAATGGATGACTGCTTTTCTCATGTCACTCTTGTTTTAGTTTGCTCCAGAGATTCAGACGACTCTTGGTCGGCTTTAATGCATTAACCCCCTCAAGACACGAAGGACAGCAAGGACCTTTCCAGGGAGAGGTGCTGGGCAGAGCTGTGCCCAGACCACACCTGTACAAGCTGCTGGAGGTGTGGAGGTAAGGAGGGAAATGTTGGGATCAATCCCAGTTCAACCCAAGCCTTCATTCTTCATTTCCACTGAAGGACAAGAGGAAGAAGTTGTACCTAAGTAAACAGACCCCGAGGACACTTCTGGTTTTGAGCAAGGCAGGCAATTCTTTTTCTTCACCTAAAAAAGAGGGGAAACTGCTCACAAAAAGCATGGGAGGCAAGAACTTGTGAAGGAAAATAGGAATAAGGCGTTCCGTGTCGCTCTTCTCCCAAGACAGCGCTCCAGGGATGGCTCCGTCCCGCTCTGCACGTGGTGGGAGAAGCAACAGAACTTCCCCAGGTGGCACAGATGGAGCAGGGCAGGCAGCACTGGGAGCTCCTCACACCTGCCCCAAACCACCCTCAGCACAGCCTGAGGGACCACACTTGATATCCTACCGTGTTTATCCTACCTGGAAATAAATAGGGAGAAGGGTTGGGCTTGTTTTGCACACTGGTGTTAAGTGAGTAAGTGGCAAAAGGGGGAGTTTAAGCCCTCTCAGAGTGGTGTCTTAAAAAGTTAAAAACGAAAAAAATCAAGATTTTAAAGTTTCCTTTTGTCTCTGGTTACAATTATCAGCTTTAAAATGCTAAGTAAAAAAAAATGAAAGATTTAAGATTTCTTCCCTGGTCTCAAGAGTGAGAAACATCCTTCTTTTTAAACAAAGGTTGACAGACGTGTTATCACAGGGCTCCACACACAGGTGGGCCTTTTCAAGGAAAAGAAAAAGTATTTTGCTGTGCAATAAAACCCAAGGCAACTTAAAAAGGGGTTTTTTTGTTGTTTTTTTTTCTAAGCAACAAAAGGTGCTGCACTTATAAAACAAGAAAAATGTTTTAAAAAAAACCCTTAGGACTGGATAATTTTCAGAAATGTATTATTTTTAATGAAGGGTTAAGAAATTGCTAAAGCTCACTTTCTCCCAAGGCACCTAGTGACAGTGCAACAAAAGCTGCATTTCTCCTGTATAAATCACTAAACTCAGAACGTGAGGTCTCGAGAAAGCAGAAAACTCTGCAAAGGCAGTAAGATCTGAGCACGCAGTAGCACCCTAGCTCTAACAGATATTTCATATTTTCTAACACTTACAATACCTTGCCTCAATTTTACAATTCAGTAAGAAACAATGAGACTTTAGCATGAGGAATAATGGAAAGGTGTACTGCAATCTGCACCCCTGAATTGCCACAAGGAAGGGGAGAGGAGGACTGGGCTGCTTCATCCGAAATCTGAGGGGGAAAGCAACAGCATCCCTGTGCACTGCGAACTTGAAGGAGGCTGGGGGCATCCCAGAGTGGCTGGATGGTGTCCTTCACCACCCAGAGAGCACATTGGGCTCTGGAGCACAGAGCTTTACGTGGAAAACAGGAAAAACAGGGATCATTTCGGGGGGCTCAGCAGGCAGCAAGCGCAGAGGGACCCTGGCAGTGCAAATCCAGCAAACACCGAGCACTCCCTGTGCCAGCCCTCTGATCCCCTCCAGTCACTCTGTCCCATGAAAAATTTATTCCTTTCCACACACACCCCTTGTGCATTGGCTCCATGAGACCACAGATCCCCAGTTCTCACAACTGACATTGAATTGTTTAGGTTGGAAAAATCCACCGAGCTCGCTGGCTCCAAGCACTGACCTGACACTGCCGAGTACAGCACTAAACTCTGCCTGCAAGTGCCACTTCCTCGTGTGTTTGAAACCTTAAGAGAACAGAATGGTTTGGGCTGGAAGGGGCCTTAGAAATCATCTTGTCCCACCCCACACCTTCCACTATCCCAGGGGGCTCAGAGCTCCATCCAGCCTGGCCTTGGACACTTCCAGGGATCCAGGGGCATTCGCAGCTTCTTTGGGCACCCTGTGCCAGGACCTGCCCACCCTCCCAGGGAAGGATTTCCTGAAAATACCTCCAGAGCCCTTCGTGCAGGACCTGCACGGCCCCAGGAGCTGAACTGAGAGGAATTCCCAGCAAATTCCCAGCTCCATCCCTGCTCCTGGGCACAGCCACGGCTCAGCAGGGCTCCCACAGGTGCTCTCCATGGAGCTCCCAGCTCACCAGCACCAGGGATTTATTTCTGCATCCTCATGGGGTTTGGAGCCCTGACTGCTGCTGCCCACAAAAGCTCACTGCAGCATGGTCTCACACAGAAAACAAACCAACAAATAAAAACAATCACAAATGTCACCCTTCCCCAAAACACAGACAGGGAGGAAGCTCATTGTGCACCTACCATCATCACCTTAACACATCCTGGGAGTAGAGTGAACCAGTCGAGAGCCAGGATGTTAAAATATCAGCAGCCAAACCAAATATAAATTAAAAGACAACTAAAACAGATCTCTCCAGTTTTGGGGACTCATCTTTCTTTCACAGTGTGTGTTTTTCTGGCACAGCCAGCTCAGAAAACGTGAGGAACACAACTCTGTGGGACACTAAATGTGAACCCAAGGTGAAAAAAACACCGTCCTGCCACAGCTGAAATGCAAAAATTATTCAATTCTCAAAAACCACTAAAATATATATATATTTTCAGCCCTTCTATGCAAAGCTGCGATATTGCACTGTTTATTTCTAATATGAAAGTTATATAGGATTGCATGTGGTTCTTCCTCCCCTTAGGGGGGCTCTATTTCACCTTTTGATTTAATCTTGTTTGATGTTTCCCTCACCATATTAGAAATGTTTTCAAAGCAGACAATCTCCTATTGAATCTCCCTCTTAAAATAAAGGCTTATTATGGCTGATGATTTATGTAGGTCAAGAATAGTTTTACAAATCCTCATGCAAATAAGACTTGAAGCAAAAAAAAACCCCACAGGGATTCCCATGCCCTCAGGTGCTACAATGTTTTAATTCAGTTGGTTACACAAACCCTACCTTTCCAAAAACCATTTTTTTTGTTTTTCTTCGTTGGAAGCACAAACTTTCTCCCCGCCTGGCCTAAGGGCTTCTTTTGTTTGTTTGTTTAGTTAAAAAGCTGTGGGTTTGGCAGTCTGCCTGGTGATGCTGCACAGCGCTGGGGATTTCAAGTGCTCTCTTATCACTTGCAGGTATTTTTGTTGTCACAAATTTAGGGTTTGACTCTGAACCCAGCGTTCTACCCACAGCTGCAGGAGCCACCCTAAGACATTGAGCAAAACCCCAAGAGTTGGGGGAGAAGGCTTTTGTTTCCCTCTTTCCAGAGCAACTCCCTGGCAAGGGGCAGTATATAGAGGATTCATGATTTAGATAGACTTGTAGGGGATACACATGATCCTGTGGTTATAAAGGGACATATCAAGGTGAGAGGCCACTCATGATGAAAATAAAAATTTTTTAGAAGAAAAAAAATTTAAAAATAAAAATAAAAATACCCAATAAACATAAACATAAACACATAAAAAATAAAAATAAAAAACAAAAACAAAATCAAGAATAGAAATTAAAATAAAAATAGAAATAGAAATAGAAATTAAAAATAGAAATAAAAATAAATTAAATATAAGTATAAAGATAAGTAAATATAAATATAAATATAAATATAAATATAAATATAAATATAAATATAAATATAAATATAAATATATGGAGGACAAGAAGGAAGAAAGAAAAACAATAAATTATCTTGTGATCTTGGCACCAGACCTTGACCTGCACAACATTACACCCCTGAGCTTTTAAAAGACACTTCCAAACACAAATAAACTAAAATGACACTGCACACCTGAGCAGTCACTTGGAGCCCCCCTGTAAAGCACCTTTCAAGGTTCATCTTTGAAACTCAAAAAGCACCTGATCAAAAAGTGCATTAACTGCTGCAGCAAGGCAATGTGGTGACCAAAGCCAATGCCACCCAGAGAATTGTTGTTGCCATCCTGATGAATGATGAAATAGATAATAGCACAGTGTAAATCACATGAGAAGGAAAAATTTAATTTTTCACTCTGTTACGCAAGACTTATTTCACCTGCGGAGTGGATTTTTTAAAAGACTTGAAGATGATGTTGTGGAATTGAATTGCTGGGTCTGAATATTGGCCTCAGACCCTCACAGAGCAAATCTCCCAGCCAAAAAAAAAGAGAATTTAAGGGGGAGCAGGACAGGGGTTGAAGCCAACATCATTTTTGTCAGATGAGAAAGATTCACCGGCACCATTGACTTTCTTGTTCATGGAAAAGAAATTGCAGAACACAGCCCAGTTCTAAGAAACAACCTGCAGGAAGGAAGGGGCAGCTCCCTCTTCCTGTCTGGACACTTCCTCCAGAGAAGTTTCGAGGGAAAAACCCCTTGTTGCTGATTTGGTTGTTGGGGGTTGGTCTGTTTGTTTTAATTAGATCACACAGTTGAGCTGCAGTCCAAACAGATACAGATGGGACCACAACTGGCAGGTTTTTGATTCTTCTTTCTGATTCTGAAGTGCTGAAAGAAAAAAGAAGATTCTTCATACCAGCTCAAAATCTGTGCTTATAAGGAAGAGGAGAGGAAAGCATCAGGGAAAGATGGGAAAGAAATTCACTCCTGCAGAAAAGCCAGGATCTCTTCAGATTCTTCCTCCCAAGTATATTCAAAATATCACAGCAATCCAATCAGTCTTTTTCCTTATTTCTCCTTAAGAGCTCAAGTTTTAAAATGCAGCAGCAACACAGAATCACAGAATGGTTTGGGTTGGAAGGGACCTTAGAAATCTTTCAGTTCCAGCCCCCTGCCGTGGGCAGGGACACCTTCCACTGTCCCAGGTTTCTCCAAGCCCCATCCAGCCTGGCCTTGAACACATTTTTATCACCAGGGGCAAATTCCCAGGTGTCCTCCTTTTTTAGGATGCACCTACAAAGTCGTACAAGCTCCAGGCTGGGTGAAGACAACAAATAAAGATGCAGAGCAGTGACTTTCTATCACACAGCAACAACTTCAGGCTGCTGAGAGTTACTCTGAGAAAGAATTAATAGGTAGCACTTTACAGGCTCCAAAAAAATCACACATCCCTTATCCACCTTGTCATTTGATGATGCTGCCTCTACAAATCAGGCAATCTGCATTAAAAACATTAAACTATTTAGATGTATAAAATGAAGCCTATTTTTCCACTGATAAATACATTTAGCTCATCAACATTAATGGGAGCTCCAGGCAACATAATTACAGAACACATCTAATTTGAATTAGTTACTGTGAATCAGAAGTGCAGTTTAGTTTTACCCTGTCTTCCTCTTCTTTCTGCAGCCATCCCCATACACCTTTTTGTCACTTTTTGAGACTGCAAAGCTGCAAAAAAAATTTTACTGGAGTAAAGTTAAACATATTTTCCTTTATTTTTAAAGTATAAACACAACAGCAAATTAGGCTGCATTTTTTAAAAGGATATAAATATTTCAAATCAACTTTAACTCTCTCAACACAAAGTCATGTCTTCAAGTCTTATCGACATTCATGATGGAGCCTTTCTAATTCTCAAATCTACTTTTCTCCATTTCTACTGATACACAAACAAAATTTTCATCCTGCTTGCTTTTTATCTCACTCAGTATCCTCAAATTCCACATGAGTGTCCTCTAACTTCATCTTCAATACCTTTTTTCTCCGGGGAAGAGGAAGGAGATCAAAAGGAAGGAAGTGCAAGGAAAGCAGAGAAGAAAAATTCTTTTGATAAAAAATAGAACTCATGATAACTCTGTATTTGAAAGAGCAACATCAAGTTTTATTGGAAATGTAGATGTCTCCAAATTTAAACTTTAAGTGTAATAACTGTCAGCTCGATTATAATTGTTTACAACATCTGACAAGCAAGGAAAATTCATCAGTAATTAATAAGACAGATTACCCCACCCTTGGAGCCAGAGACGAGAACCTCCAGACTTTCACATAGGTAAATAAAAAATCAGGATTAGCCTTTTTTCTGTAGAAAAAAAACATTCCAGCAAGAAAGAGATTAGGAAATCTCATAGAAAATATCAATTTCTCTACTTTGTCACAGCATTTGTCTGCTTAAGGAGGGCATCCAGCTATTTTACACTCTGAAAAACAGTTTTTTCCCCCCACCTTTATTTCCCCCTGCTAAAAATCTTTTGTTTAACTTGACAAACTGGACATGATCAGGTGTGTTTGGCCAAGACACACATCCTGCACCACATTTTCAGTCAAATAAACCCCAGAGTTCCGCTGTTTCAGTGCCTATTCTGCTTGTAAAACGCTGCTCCTGAATTAATGCCATTAAACACCCAGAGCCATTATCTGTACTGATGATAAGTGAGAAAGGGGGTGAATTATTGTACCAAACTGTTTCTGTGCAAAGGGATATCCAGCTCCTGCAAAGAGTTTATAAACCTCAATAAATGGCATTGGCTTCAGACTTGACAGACCAGCAAGAGCAAGTCAACCATGAATTCTCTCATTGTCAAATTTAATAGAATCTCAGCAAAGGGAAAATCCTCATTCTCTGCTGCAAACAGTCAAAGTCACAGCCTGCTGCTCGTTTCTTAATTATGTACAAACCTATTTAGCACTTCCATTCAGAATTCCATTTTTGTCTGACTAAAACTTTAAGGAAGTATTTTTAAAATGGAAGGAGATAGTTCCCAATCAAGAATTGATAGCAGTTGGAGGCTTTATTTTACACAAGACAAAGTTTCTAACCAGATAAAAGTGGCAGAAATTTTCCAAATTGGTTTCCTTTCTCTTTTTACTTTCCCCTAGAGGCAAATTCTGTGAACATCTTTGTTTAGTTCTGAAGAATTTGGTAAAATCTTTCTTCCCTCCTAACTTCTAGTCCCACAGTCCCATTTTGTGCTCAGTAGAGGTAGATTCTGAAACAAAGACATTAATCATAATGTAATCAAGTGTTTATTAGAACTTAATTTTTCCCTACTTGGTTTAAAAAAAAAAAAATTTAAAAAAAAAAAAAAGAGGCGCAATCTACAGAATAACTACAAGAAGTCTTACTCCGTTTTTACAATGAAAAAAAACTAATTGACCAAGTTAAGAAAGTTTTAAGGGTTAAAAAAGGAGTGCAAGTCAAGGTTTGTCATTCAATCTTTGACCACTACCTGCAGCTTCCTCTGTCACCAGCCTGAATATCAAATACAAATAATAGCTTCACATTCCTCATTAAAATTCAGTCTGGAGACTGTATTTTCTAGTAAACATTTCTACTAAATCTTATAACAACAATACAGGTTACCCAGCACTAGAAACCTGCTGTGCCTCATTATGCATTTTAACTTTCTCTTCTTCTTTCCCTTTTGATGCACGGAGAGCAAAAAAAACAAAAATACCTTGTGCAGGCTTGTTCTTATTTAGGTTTACTATACAAAACCACTGCATTTTTACAGAGCCAAGATGGCATAAAATATTTATAAGGACAAACAAAACCAGCAGAGATCTTTGCAAAACCATTTAATACCACCAGCTTTCTCCAATTCCTGCAGAAGGTGACTGAAAGAATCTTGTTCGTTCAACAGGAGGGAGACCAAACTAACAAGGCACATGTGCTGAACATGCTCCGATTGGAGTGAGCAGCACAACAACACAACCTCCTTGTGCTTTCTTCTCAAGAGATGCCTGAAAGGTTTGTCTGAACAGCAGGGGCACGATGGAGAGGGAATGATCTAGCAAGAGTTTCTCCGCAGTAGCAGAATTCCCTTTGATTCAGCTGGCAGTGCATGGGAACTGCGAGGATTTTAAGTTTTGTGCAGGACACGTCCAGGAAGCTCAGGCTAAGCAGAATCAAGCAACGAACACCGATGCAGGAATTGCTAAAAGGCAACGAACACCAGTCCTGCTCAAAGGAAGTGTGCAAGAGAATCCATCCTGGAGACATCAGGCGTTTTAGGCTGCGGTTACAGGAGAGCTGGAGAGGGACTTTTCACAAGGGCATTTAGTGACAGAGCAAGGGAGAATGGCCTTAAGATGAAGGAAAGAAGGTTTAGATTGGATATTAGGAAGGAATTGTTCCCTGGGAGGGTGGGCAGGCCCTGGCCCAGGGTGCCCAGAGCAGCTGGGGCTGCCCCTGGATCCCTGGCAGTGCCCAAGGCCAGGTTGGACACTGGGGCTTGGAGCAGCCAGGGGTGGAGCTGGATGATCTTTAAGGTCCCTTCCAACCCAAACCATCCTGTGATTCTGAGCAGAGGCTTCTGCTCCCTGCCCTGGCAGGAAAAGAAGGGACCACATGAACATTTTTTTCTACATCTTCACAGAAGACTGACCAGCCAAGGAGGCAAAGGGCAGGGTTTTATATCCTAAATCTACAGCAGAGAAACAACACTAACGAGTAACACCAAAGGCATTATTATAGCTTCATTAAATTTGTGCTGTATGGGGTGGGGAACAATTATCATTCTGTAACCAAAAAGTTGAAAGAAAGATAATGTGGGAATAGGGAATACAGGAAAAAAAAGAACAAATCAATTCATTTTATGATCTCCTGGCAAAACCCCCAAACCATACCAACAGGTTTCAACTTGGAGGCAGAAACAGGAGCCTGCCTGGTGGTGCAGAGCATGCGTACAGGGAGAAGAGTTTGTTGTGGGGGTTTGGGGTTTTTTTTCCTATAAAAAAGCAGAATGCAACTACCAGGCAATTAATTCTGGATATATGGATGGGATGGACACGCAGATTTCAGATTTTCCTCATCAGCACCTCAAAAAAAAATGTAGTTGCCACTTGAGTGTTGGTCACCACCAGTATCATCTTTAATGTCCACAGTGACACTGAAATTTCATTTCCCCAACCCTGAAATATGAAATATTGAATTCTACTTGCCTCCTGGGGAAGCAGAGTATTTTTTTTTTCTCTCCTCTCTCAAATCCATTGCCTGCTGTGACTCCTTAAAAATCTATTCAGATTTTCTCTCTCCCTTAATTTTTACAAGGTGCAGCCTATGCAAGCTCTATGGCCATTTAAAAAATACATTTTATTAAGCAAATGAATGCACAATTCTCCCCTTTGTTCCTCTTGCACTTGTGCAGAACCTAAATATCAAACTGATTTCAAGGGAACAGGAAATATTTACTTGGTGGAGAGAGGGAAGATGAAAAAGCAGCTCTGGCACTGAATCCATTGTATCCCATCAGCTTTTCAATCAGCCTCACTAACAATTTATTTTTCACTTCTGCACACTTCTGGGTGGGAAAAACACGATAAAGAAAGCAAATTCTGAGCATCAGCAGTAATTTGCAGGTGGCTTCAAAGGAGGCAGGGTCAAACACTCCCATGTTTAAGACAGCAACGCCCACGTTCTACCATTTTTAGGTTTTGAAAGATGAGGGTTTTCATCCAGTTTAACAGGAGGACACCCTTGAAAAAAAGGTGACTTTCCCTTGATGACTACCTGTCAGCTAATTATTAGTGTGCTCCTAAGTGCCTCTTCAAGTTTGTCTATCCTCTCGTTTCCAAGTACTGCAATTCCTTGGAAACGGAATGTGACATCACAGGAAGGTTTTGCAGAAGCTCTCCCTGCATGTCCGTTTATATTAGTTTCATCATCCATAACAAGTGTTTAAAAAGCAGAAAAACAACCATGGTGCATAATGCATTGTGTCATGATGCATAATAATAATAATTAAAACCCCTCCCCCAGCTCCTGAGGTTTAAAAATCTTTCCAAGTAAGCATTTCAGCGGAAAGGCTTTGACAAAAATGCCATTTAGGGACTTTCAAATTTACAGCTCTGCAATTTGTCATCATTTATATTAGCAAGAAGGTTTAAAATAAAAACAACAACAATGAAAGGAAGATAATATAATGCAATTTTGCACTTGATGAATCTCCTGTTGACTAAAAACCCCTATGCCTGGCAGTCAGAAAAGTTATTAACCTGCCAAATTACAGATGGAATTGGTGCATTCTTTCCCCCAGAATTCTTTAAGCAGAAGAATATAGAGTATCCCATGTTCAAGTATTAGCAAAGGTTACTTGCCTTTGGAATATTGATTAGCACAACCCTTGTGGGAATTATTTCACTTTTCCAAAGCAAATTAAAGATCTGAAAAGCAATTCTCAACTTAACTTCAAATGCAGTTATTTAAAAATGGATGATTAACGCAATTACTGCCTGGCACAGAGAGCAGAGCTTTCCAGAGGCAGCCAGCAGAATTCGCAGCGAACACTGAAATCAGATTACCTTGAAAGAGCTCCCTTGATCCAGGGAAGAAAAAATAAAATTGATACCTGGGAGCTTATTTCTCACCTGAATAACACATTTTTCCTCCTAAACCATGGACTGCATTGCAGTTGCCTGTGCATGCTCAGGTTTTCTGTGTTTTCCACACCCAAGCACACAGGAGGGATTGATTTATTTGCATCCCACAACTCGTTCTCCAATCACCCCCAAGGTTTCCGAGGTGCCTGCTGAACAGGGCTAACACTGCTGAAAATAAGCATTTCTGCAGGCTGTTTCCTTTTGCAATGATTCTCTCGGCAGGAAATTAATCTGGTTTTCCTTCTGGACTTCCATATAGGAACCAGCAGCATGGAGCACACCTATCATGTTCCTGAGTATGGGATATTCCCATTTTTTGAGGAAGCCATGAAAAGCAAGCAGATTTTTCTGACATTGCACCTGAAAACAGGTAACAAAGCAGGGGTTTGAGCTCAGGTCTTCTATGCTAATGCTAAACCACATCACACCATTCTTCTGCCTCGTTCTGGAGCCATTAAGATCAAATATATTTTCAAAATCCGGGCAGAAATATTTCCACTGAAACTTTATGTCAATTGCTACTCAGTTTTAAAACACTAATACATCCTTCTGCTAAAATAAGGATTTGATAACGCCAGTAATACACATTTTAGAGGTAATTATTTTAGTCACTTTTTTTTTCCTGTTTCAGGTTCTAAAAATGTACCAGTTTTAAATCTTTACCAGAGAGCATAAGTGATAATGAGCTGTAAATCCACAGAACTAAAATGTTGCTGGGAGCACTACTTATGACTTGTCAATCAGGGTGTCTAAAAGTATATCAGGAGTCTAGAAAGTGATGGGATTTTTCTTCCATCACACACATGAAACCACAGATTATGAACACAAAATTGGAGAAGTCTACATGCCTCTTTTTTTTCTTTTTTGATAGCTCTGTGAAATGGTCATATAACAACATTTTTGTTTCTTGGCCAAATGTGATGATTCAGGGATGACTTCTTCTTTCTTTTCTGAATGAAGAGCAGGCCAGCAAATGTGAGCTACTGTTTAATCCTATATTATGTAGTGTTTCATGTTCCAATCAATTTATTAATGAATTGAGAAGCAAAATAAATAAAGGCAAATGTAATTGACAGCCAGACCCAAAAGCAACAAGCTACAGTCAAGAACAAGCAAATCCCTGTCACATGCATTTGGATATTTAGGAATTTCTGTAAGTGCATAAAATCAAGTGCCCTTATTAACTTTTTTACTTAGGAAGGCCTCAAGAGGCTAAAATGTTGCCTCAATTTTATTCCCTGGGTTCTGGAGCAGCACAGCTCTGTCTACGATGTGGAACACACTGTGAATGGTCCATTCCAGACAGAAGGAATTTTGACACATCAGCAGTGAAAATTCACACAGAAGGAAGACTTGAGTAACATTTCCAACTGCAGTTACTGCTTAGTGCTGAAAAAAAAATTGAAGAGAGGCCTTTTTCCAGAAGCACAATTTCATGTCCATCAGGTGTTAATATTTGCCACAGCCATGACCCAGAAAGAGAAAGGAGCCTCAATTTTTGTCTTTAGAGTTCATTAATTGTGGTTCTAACACTCTTATCCTAGAATAAATCCCAAAAGATCATTTATGTACATAAAAAAGTGCAGGTTAGATCACCACCAACTGCTCATATCCAAATACAGAACAACTCTGTTATTCCTGAATGGCAAGGACAAAGAAAAACAGGAATAACAGAATCTTTTAGGGATCAGATCCTCATGTGGTTTACGGCAAATTGGGCAGGGTTTGAGGGCTAATGGAGCCACTTTTAATCAGTTTAATAATAAACTGGCCAGGGTCTCATAAAGGAGAGGATGAAATGGTCTGGGTACAGTGACAAGGCAAAATAATTCAAGATACACCTTGTCATCACTCTTTTGCTGATGACAAGTCACTTGTCCCTCGAGAACCTCAGTCCTGAAAGGAGAGGTTTTCTCCAACATTTGCACATTCATAGCACAACTAATTAAACACCGCTTTTCCAGGACCTTCCCATTTGTTAGAGCCTGTCATGATCAAAAGCCGTTCATGTTAATGGTTTTATAGAAATACACATGCTCATTGTGAAACTGCATGCCAGGCTTTGGTTTATGAGGTTTTATAAAATTATTTGTCTATGATATTTTCTCAAAGAAGTTTATTTGCTAGAGATACCAGTAGAACATAACTGGTCCCAGATGTAAGATTCCTGGCTGATAAAATTAAATCACTTCAATTCTCTTTTCTGTGGAAATTTCATTGATCTGATCTGTGATCTCTTCCTTTGCCAGAGAGCATTTTTGTGAATATTCTTTCTAAACATTCTCCCACATACACACCCCAAGCTGATGAAAGCACAGGCAGAACTTGAAAGGAATATTGACTTTGTAGAAGCACATTTATTTTCATTAAGTCAGTTTTTCCAAGAGGGAATAAGAGTCACTCCAGGTGTGTGAATCCAAGCTTCTTTCTGGCAGAGCTAGAGAAAAATTTCTCATGCAATTTTAGTCATCTCTGAGGATGAATATTTACATTTCTGGTGTGACTGAGGAAGGACAGAAAAGGGAACAGTAGGAGAAAAATAAGTTAAAGCGCAGGTAAATTACTTTCCTCACTTTCAAACCGATTTTCTGGGGCTGCCAAGTGCTGTGAGATGGCACCAGAGACAGCCCTGGGCAGGAGAAGGGAGGACAGCAGGAAGAAGCAGCTTTTCCTCCCGAGGTGAGAGCTAGTGCTGCACTAGCTGTTAATGCAAGAGGAAAAGGAAAAAGACACAGAAATTTAAATTTTCCTGCCCTCCAGCCAAGAAAATCTTCCACACATGGGTGGCCCAGAGTTGAAGTGCATACAGTAGTTAAATAGTTTGGATTCACTAATTCCACTTTGAAAACAAAGCATATGGGTTACCCAGTGATTTTTGTTGAGGTTTTCTTCCCCCCTCTCCCCAGACAATCGTATTTCTGCTCTGTTTAGTTGTTGTTTCTAGGCATTACTAATTGTCATTCATGGCAAACGTAGGCAGCTGCTCACGGAGCCAATTCCAAGAGGAAGCTGCAGGCTTTTTTTTTTTAGAAAAAATATCCAGGTTAGTGCCAGAGGATCATTTCCTCATTCTAATAACCTCCTGCACCTCTTTTTCTCTTGAGATATACAGAAATAGGCATTGCAAACAGTAGAGGACTTAAACACCTGGAAGATTCAAGGTTCTGAAATTCTGAAAACAGGGAGTTTTCAGAGACTGGACAGGACTAACTTTGTGTACTTGTTCCAACTATTTACAGAGTTTGGGGGCAGGCTGGAGCTGCACCTGATACCAGCCATATTTTCCAGCAAAAATAAGACAAGGAGACAGGTGAAAAAAATATAATAAAAATATTTCTAAGCATACCACACACCTCACTCTCCAATACATAGGTGCCAGTTTCTGGGGAAAAAAAAAACCAAATTAGCATTCGATAATGCAAACTAGATACAGGCAGGTTGGAGAGTGGGATAACCTTCAGGTGAGGGTGTCCCCAGAATAAAAGACTTAAAGAGGGAAGGGGCTGCCCCAGCTTATGGAGCTGTTTTTCCCTTTTCCCCACTATGAGATGCAACCGTGTGCAGCCCTGACTATGAAGAGCAACCTCAAGCTGAAAGCTCCTTTGAAACAGCACACCCAGATGCAATCAAACCAAGCAGCCAGCCCCAAATACACTGAGAAAGTGTGAAGGTCAGGGAGATGAGCTGAGAGAGGTTTCCATCCATTAAAACCAGCCCAAGGAGCGTGGCTGCTCCCAGAAAGGGCAACATGGGAGTCGGCAGAGCACCAGCAGTCTGACGGATCTGCTGGTACTCAGGGCTGCTCCACCACGTGCCCGTGACACAGAATATGAAAATATTTGATGCCACGCTTAAAAAGGAAGAGGAAGCTCATCAAACTCTGTGCAAGGCTCAGGAGGCTCTCACTGAGGTCAGAGCTGAGTGTCAACCATGCGTTCCTCCTCTCTCCCCCAAACAAAGACCTTTTCCAGAATCCCTCTTTATACATTTGGAGCTGCCCCAAGGGGGGATGCCAGACTAGCTACAGACATATTGGGCTCAGATTAAAGTGTGTTTAGGAAGATTTATGTGCATGACACAGCAGCAGCTCATGCTGTGGCCCTGGATGGTGATATCCCCTCAACAGCTACCGGGTTTTTATGAAGACATCACAGGAAGCGCGACTGAGGCAGTGACACCAGTGGCAATGAAGAGTGTGGCTTTTTTTTTGGCACACAGGAGATGTGGATAGGTTGCCCCTTCCTTCTGAGCTTAGGTTTGCTTCTCCAATGCAAATCAGCACTGACCTCTGCTGCTGGACTGTTGGAATGTGAACTTCCCAGGGAAGGAGCAAGGACAGCGCAGTGACACGGAGATGGCATTTTCAAAAGGGTTTTCATGAGGCTCAGTATGAATTCCTCTACCTCCAGAGGCTCAAAGCTCTAAAGATATTTATATCCATCCAAAAGAGCACTTGTCAGGTGGGCAGGGGAAGTGTTCCCACCGCACAGACAGGGAGGGGAGGTAGAAACTCCAAGCTTGGAGGACTTCATCCTGCACAGCCATTTTGCCAGGTTTCCTATTTGGATATCTTTCCCCTGCTCCAAGATCACCTTTGCAAAGCTGATCTCTGTCTGGAAGACCACACAGAGAACACTAAATAAACATTTTAATAAAAACCAAACAAACAAACAAAAAAAAAGTCAAAAAACAAACAGGCATACAATTATCTCTCACGGAATACTTAACACACTTCCCCCACATGCTTTAGTGCATTTTGCAGTAACGTCCTCAGGTCACAAGCTTAAGTAGCTTACCCAAGGCCAGGCAGTCTGAGGACCTGTCCACATGGGGATACTCAGGAAATGAATCTGAAATTAAACTTTTTAAAAGAACGAGCTAAGCAGCATCCTAAGCTAGCACTTTCATTTAGAATTAGAGCCTTAATTCAGCTTAGCCTAATTCTTTCAGTTCTAAAATGAGGATGGTGGCACAAGCCTACTTCCAGATCTATTTATCTGGATCGGTTGAAGGTATTACTGCCTCCAGCTACTCAGCACTGCCTTCCAGATGGAGGATGGCACCCCATGCAGCCATGAGGGGCTGCAAGAGGGGCTCATGGCAGTGGTCCAGCTGCAGTATAAACCAGGAAGGCTGCATTCATTCCGTGTGGGGTCAGGGGCAATTTCCCCTCTCAAACACACAGCAGGAGTCAGCCATAGGTTGAAACTCCTTAAATCTGCACAGATGTTGGCAGAACAGACATCTGCCCACAAACTGTTTGGAGGGAGCAGAACTGAGGCAAAAATGTAAATTGGTGAGCCAAGGGTGAGGGAAGACTCACAGGGCGGGGTCTCTGGCAAAGGATGAGGCTGAATTCATGGGCAGGGCATGGATTTTCCTAAACCATAAACTTGATGAGACCTCAATATTCCATCACTGGCACACAACTGCACTTTGATAGCGTGAAGGTGCTTTTGGCCTCTGTGACTTTAATTACAGAGCACTCATTTACCCCACGTTGTTTTATAGCTGGCAATAGATTGTAGCATGCCAGTCACCTCACAGGTAAAATTTTTTTCCTTCGCAGTCTGAAAGGAGTAAAATAAGATGTTAAAGGAGCTCTATGAATCTCTGACAGCTTTTCAGGTAAACAAAGGGAAGGAGAGGGAAGAGAAAACATCCTTTACATCCCTATTCCCTTGCTCCACCTTCCCACACCTGGGGTACAAAAAAGCAAAATCCCCCTAGACAGGTCTTGGCAACCCTGTGTTCAATCTGTTTCACACTTCCCCTGAGATAAATTCAGGAGAGGGAGAGAGGGGAAGAAGGAGGGAGAGAGGCTGTTCCATGATAGTGTTTTCTGCACTGTAGGATGGAAACAAACCAAGGGATTTAAATTTAACATCCTCCCTCTAAACTCCAGCCACTCATTACTATCAGACTTTGACAGAGGAAGCCACTGGTGTCTACCTCCACAAAAACAGAGAAGCCAGTTAACATATTTAGCTATGTAACACCTGTAAATATTTAATATTGAAAGTCAAACCTCGTCTTCTTTAAAAAATGGTCATGTTATTATTGTTTTCCTTTTTCTCCAATATGTAGAGCTGAGTCGTATGAAATTAGATGACCTAAAAATGCAGGACCCCAAAGACAAAGAAAGCAATGCTGGAGCTGAGCATTAATCTCTCAGCAGCACCAAGGTTATAATTTCAGTGTGTTCTCCATTCTGCACCCTTGCTGGAGATTATCTCCTAGAGATGGCATGCAAAAATAAACCTGGGGAAAAGGGAAGGTAAAGCAGGTAGTAGGAACAGAAAAAACCTTCTTTCTCTCTCTCTCTCTATCCCACTGTCACACACATAGAAAATTTTTTTCTGCAAAGAAGAGAGTCTCTGGACCAAAATACATTTGGGTTTTGAAAAGGAGGGAATTATTTGGGGGAAATACCACTCAGAATGAAAATAGATTGAGGATTTAGCTGTACCAGAGTTTTTGCCTTGGTAAGTTATAACTGGGACATGGGGTGTGTATATGTTAACAGAAAATAAAAAGCTTGGAACCTTTTTCCCCCTCTGTTATTTTTTTTGTAATCCCTAGCAACATTCATATTATCTAGGAGGAACCTATCTATTTCTGGTTCTGTGCAGCAGAGTAGGAAAACAAAAAGCCCTTTCCCCTGCATCCCAGTGTCAAAAGGAGCCGTAGTGGGTTTAATACAGAAAATCCATTAGGCATGGAAAAAGGCAGGAGCCTCCTATCAAGCTGCAAACAGGAATGCTTAAGCACAAGGCATTCAGGCGATGGAAATGCATTCAGAGCGTTTAGCACGTAGGATTAATCGAATTATAATTTAATCATCTGATCAAACACTAATTAGCATAATCACTTGAGGGGAAAAGCTGCCAGAGGAACAGACGAAGAAACACCTTGGGCACCCAGCACATTTTAATGACGCGAGATCGTGCACAGATAATTTTTTTTCCCCCCTAATAAAACACAAGAGAGATTGAGGATCACAGTGCTGAAGAAGCAGTTTGAAGCAGTCCTGGATCACACACAGTTCTCCAGCAGGAAAGATGTTGAAGCAGGGTCTGCAGGCTTGAGTTTATTCAGATTTAAGAGCTGTAAAAGCACAGGAACACTCCACTACCCTGGTTTGCCTTGTGAAGACTCGAGCATGAGCACACACTTCAGCCCACTGTGTTTCCATTATAATCATCCCTCACCGTTTCCCCCAGAGTCTCCCACATGAATGTTTAACTATGGATCGCTTAGATGACCTTCAGGGATACAGCAAAGTATTAGCATCCTTTTACAAACTGCATTTGAAATAATTAGTCTAAATCAGCTGGGTTTCTTTGGCTCGGGGCGGGCGAGAATGGAAAAGCAAGAGATGTTAAGGGAGCTTTGCTGTGCAATACTGTCTGGCTTTCCTGGCAAAATCATGCCACTTTTGTAAAGCAGAAATCTGGGGAGACCAGGAAAATCACCCCTGGTGTTTACCCACCTGATCAAACGACATTTCTGTCTGGAGAGATGTATGGACAGGAGGAAAAATTTATGGAAAGGAGGAAGGGGAGAAGAAGGACTTTGGGCAGGGAAAAGAATCTTCAGGGGTGTCTCTTCCTTGATCTTTTACACAAAACAATGCAGCTGAATTACTCCTAATAAGTGTTTAGGTTTTCAAATGGATAATTCTTCTGGACATTAAAAACATTTAAGTGTAATGAACTGCAACATTTACAGAGAACATCATAAAATCACTGAGATTAGAAGAGACCTCAGAGATCATCAAATCCAATCACCAAGCCAGCACTGCCAAGTCCACAGCTCACCCATGGTGCCTACGTGCCACAAGACTGGCCTTGGAAAAAGTTTCCTCCAGTGTTACGTAAGGGAGCAAAATGATGAGCTGCTTACCTACATTTTAAAGGCACCAGATCATGCAGGCTCAAGCGTGAGCTAATTTAAATTGATTGTATCCCTCTTACAGAGCTATAACTACTAATCCTTTCAGCTCCTCAGAATGCCTGTACATCAATAAAATAAGGTAAGCATTTACAGCATGGGGCAAATTTACCTCAGGGTTTGCCCATACTGGGCACCATCCTATGTGCAATCAATATTCAGGGTCTGGAAACTCTCAAGAAAGCAGGAAGTAGCCCTGCTTTGCAGGTGATGATGCCAGAAAACTTCCCAGCAACACAGCTGTATATCCCTTTAAAGCATCATCACGCTTTTCATAAGTGACTGATAGATGAACTAATAAAAAAATATGGAGTGGTTTGGGTTGGAAGGGCTCTTAAAGATCATCCAGCTCAAATCCCCCTGCCCTGGGCACCTTCCACTAGGCCAGGTTGCTCAGGTTGCCCAATTATAAGGCAATAAATCAGTTTCTCACTGACATAAAGGTGAAACCATAATTGGTAATACCACTGCACACATTCCTGCCTCAAAGAGAGAGATCATATACCAGCATGTACAGAGGCCACTTAATTAAAAAGTGAAAGCAAGTCCATTAAATTTTAAAACATTATGGGGTTTAAAATATGTTACTTATTTAAAACATCTGGCCTTAAATTCTATTAGTTTCTTTCCAAGCAATAACTTAAAAGCAAACTCAGGATATTTTGCATCCCTCTCAAAACTGCAGCATGGCAAAGTGGGAGAGGAGTGACACCACCTGAGGCTGCACCTTGATCAGAGACAGTCTGGAGGACAACACCCACCTCCCCAAACTCATCCCTAAATCTCTCTCCTCTTCCTGGCCTCTGGAAGGGCAGCAGCCCTGAGCCAGATGAAACCATCCCCTGCTGCAATCACCATTCCAGCCCAGAAGGGCACCAGCCCTGTGCCACGTCATGATGCCTTCATTTTCCACTTGAAAGCTGTTTAATGCATGCCACTTATTTTGTATAAATTTTTCTCAGCACCAGGCCAGCTGCACATGCCTTAGGAAATGCCAGGGCTGAGATGCTCAGCCGACCTTAACCCCTACTCCAATTATTCCGGTGTGTGTCCACACCAGGGACTGAAAGCAGCAGAAACAGAGCGGGGAAGAAGAGTAGCTGCATTACATGGTGAGAAAACAGGGCTGTTAACTTGGAACACAGACAAGACAGAAACTCAATTTACTGACACCAAAAGTTTTCAAAACCACTTGAAATTAAGTAGCAGTAAGACTACTATTATTTAGGAATTTTTTTTTTTTTTTAAAAATCTCATTAACTCCTTTTGAAATTACTAAAACCCAGCATTCTTCTCTTCTGTAGAAACACATTTTGAGATGTGGTAGAAATGCTGTAATTGCATTTATCCACTAGGGACTAACTTTTGAACTTAATAAATATGCACTGAACTGCTGCAGCTAGAGTGTCTTCAGACAGCCTTTTCTTTTGCCCTGCACTACCTTCACATGTGCCAGTGGCTGGATATTCCAAAAGGCTCCATCAGCAGTGGGACAAGCAGAGCTTGAGCACATGCAGCACTTTAGCAGGACAGTCACATCTCTCTGAAGATGAAGATGCTCCTCGAGCATGAACACAATAGGCAAGGGCAAAAACTGGTGAAGAACAGATTTTTGGACAAGATTTTTACTCTAGACTATGATAGAAAATCTAAAACATAAACCTTTTCTCTCCCTCTGAAAAAAATGAATTAACAAACATTCCCTGCTTCAGGCTGTGTTCCCACCACAACTGTTCACTCTCCAATTTGTTATAGACAAAGAGCTGCTCTCCAGTGGGGAACTGGAGCAGTGATCCCAGAATTCCCGCCCTGAGAGGCCCCAGGAGCAGGGCAGGATGTTCAGGGTGTTCAGGGTGTTCAGGGTGTTCAGGGTGTTGAGGCACATGCACTGAGCAGACCCCATTGCACCAAACCTGAGCATTCCCAACAGCTGAACAGTAAATTACCATTGCCAGGGCTCCTCTGAAAGCCTGACAGCTCAGCCTCTTTTTCTGAGGATTAATTCTCTCCCTCCTGCCCAAGAAAGGAGCTCAGCTCCTTCCTCCTTTGCTCAGATGAGGAACTTGCACTTCCTACCCTACAGCTGCACTGGCATTCATGGGATTGCTTTCTATCCTTGATTTCTCCCACTCCCCCAAATCCATTTGCCTCGGAGGAAAAGCTTTTAGGGACGGGAGAAATACTTTCCCTACCAAAACAAACATAAATAACTAAGAAAAATGTGGAGAGAAGATGGGCTGTAGGCCTTAAACTAAGCCCATAGCAGAGATGAAGTGACAGGAAGAGGTAAGAATGAAGGAAAAATCTGAATGCAGGCAATGAAGGACGAGGATGGCTGGGACTTGGAGCTCCCTATCCTGAGGCACAGTGGGATCCTTGGGGGACACTGGGTAGTGCCAAAGCCATTCTGTCATCTTGTCCACCCACAGCTCCCAGGAACAGGCTCAGCTTTGCCCTCCCCACTGCAAACTGAAGGCAAGACCTCAGGGCTCTTCACCACAACCTGTCCAGCTCAAATTTGTCCTTCAGACACTGCCCTCCTGCTGTCCCACTGGGATTTGTGCTCTGGGAATGCCCTCCCTCTGCTCATCACACCTTACATCACTGTCTGGATATGTCTGCAGTTCCAACTCACCCTTTCTACAACCCTTACTCTCCCCACCAAAAATCACATTCATACCCCTTAAGCATTCATTCTGCATTTTATAGATATATGTTTACAAAAAAGCTGAGAACAAAAAGCCTCAACCACAGCTGACACAACAAAACCCATGCCAATCATCACCTATCACTCAAATCCCATAGGGAGATGAACCTTACTCTCTGCGCTTGAAATGATGAAAATCTGGTCTCTAGAACCCCTGCACAACAGGGCTGTGGAAAAGGTTGTCATTGTGGAAGAGAAACCTCGAAGTTTTAAAAAAAAACCAAAAACAAAAACACAAAAAAATACAAAAAAAAAAAGGGGGGGGACCCCAAAAAAAACCAAACAAAAAAAAAGAAGAAAAAACACCACCCACAAACAAAAACAAACAAAAAAAAGACAAAAACAAAACATAAAAAACACCTAGGAAAAAAGATACTAGAAAAAAGGAAAGGTTTCTAAATACAGTTAAATAATGCAAATATTACTGCAGATATTTGAAAATCACTTAACTGAGCAAAAACCTCTCTGCATTGGATGTCTACAAACATAACTGGAGGACTTGTACTTCATTGACAGCTTCCCAAATTACTTCCTTCATATCATGACACAGCAAACAAAGCTTTGTCCTGTGCTTCACAACTGCAGCTGCACCACAGATTTTGGTTGACCTGTCTAGAAATAATGTGTGAATTGGCTTTTAAACTGCCCCACATAAAAGCCACCTAATGAGAAGAAAAATTCAGGTGGAGAATGTGTAGTGTGGATGGTGAACCACTTTGCTGAGGTCCACTTAAAGACTATTTTGCTTGAATGACATTTTTTTCCAGCAAGGTTCCATTCCAGGGACATCTGAATCTGCTTTTCATAACAAAAAGGACTTTGTCAAGGACTTGTTCTGTCCTTAGCTCAAGCCAGGAGCATTCTCACAGCATGTCACATGCCCACCTCATAATTATCAAGAGACTGACTTTATGCACTCACAGAATTTTCCTGAGTCACGGCCAAAATTCCCAATAAAACTCATACAGAAAACCCCAAAGACTTCAGAAGGTAACACCACAAAACAAAAACAAACAAACAAACCCCAAAACACAACAATTTCTGGTAGAAAAACAACTGCAGAAAGAATTTAACAAAAGCAAGAATTTGAATTTTACGCATCACCTTTCCATGGCCTGGGAAAAACCAAATAGATTTGGGTGCACTCAAATCCTGCTGTGTGTTTTGTGGAGCACAGTGTAACAACAACACATGGATTCCTCCAAGCCTGCCCATTTCAGCATCCCATAAAGTCTTCCCAACTAAAACAAGAGTCAGCTTAATCAAGAGCCATAGGTCAAACACTGATATTTGTTATTTGAGCTCCACACTAACTCCTAAACCTCAAGAAAACTGAACCACAACTTTTAATCACAGAGACCATTCTAAAGAACAGAACAGGAAACAAACTCTTCCAAAAAAATCCAGAATTCCGTGGCACCTAAAAAATGGAGCCACTGGGGGCTGCCACTCTGTAGTGCTGAGAGACAAACCCCCCGAGTGTGCAGGCTCAGCATAAGCCACTCAATTTGCAGAACCACATGAGAGGATTTCACGCCAACAGATATTTATATAGACACAGCAACCCTACAATCTTATCTATAGAATCACTGTGAGTAGATTATGTAGATAGGCAGCTATTTGCAGCTACAGTGCTGGATAATTATATTCTAGCTGCACTGGAATAGTCCCGGTCATTTCAAGAATATGCTGCTGATATTCTAAAAACACTGGAGGGCTCCCCAAAATTACTCCAAAATTTAGACAGCAGAAAGTTACTGAGAATAATTTTTAGCCTAGTGGAAACATAAATCTTAAACCACAAATCTTCTGCATGGGATTACCGTGTAGTTAATTGGAAGAAAATAGCATCAAGTGCACTTGGACAGCAAAGCAAGTGCCAAACTTTCCATACGCAGTAGCTTTTAAGCAATTATAAGCTATGCAGATTTACATATGCAGGCATTTGTGTGCAGAAATATATTTATTTTAAAATCTCAGAAGGCACTGTATGCCTGACAAACTGAGAGCCTCATGAGCAGGATCTCCAAGAGAACGCATGGAGACGCACCAGAAAAAAAATCCCTCAGGTGATCCCTGTGTGTGCCTTTTTCTCTGCCACATGGATGTGCAGCACAGAGCTGTTTCCAGCCGTGCTCTTGGGCTGCCCCGTGGCCCAAAGTCCTGCATTTCCCTGGGCTCTGTCCTTCTGGAAGCTTCAGCAGGAGCACATCAGTGATGCGGCTCGGGTGGCCAGGCTGCTCCCTCCCTCCGTGCTGAGGGAGCTCCAGGGAGGCTGGTGTTCCGTGTGGAGGTGACTCTCCTTCTCAGAGCCTTTGCATTTAAAAGTGGCTTTCTATAAATAGGATTGCTGGCTCACTCTTAAGTCTTACTCCTTGCCTTCTGAGCAAAAATAGCTTAAATAGGGATGCTGGGAAGACTTGCTAATCTCTGTCATCCTGTCTGTCCGTCCATTTGCCTTTCTTTCCGTCCTCAAACCAGATCATAACATTTGTTGCCCACTCCACTATGAAAGGTGTACTTTGATGTACTCTAGTTTCTCTTTTTCTGATGAGTAATCCACTGCCCCAATGGGGGAAAAAAATAAAAAAACCAAACCAAACCAAAACAAAACAAAAAAAGTACTTCTGAGGTAATAAGAATTTTTTTGTGAATGGCAGTATCCAAAGACAAGCAATGACAAGAAAAGCTCACAGTGCTAACAAGTGCCTGAGGAAGCAGTGGCTTGTTCTTAAAGATGTTCTCTTCAGTCCTCTAAAATATTGTGCTGTGAAAGGCTTTTATTATGAAATATCTCCCATTTCGTGTTATTTTATATTTGAAAACACCAATTGTTTGATGAAATGCTTTTAAGGGGCAGGGAGGTGAAGACTGAGAAAGTTTCTTTCGAAGAATTAAAATTTCAAATCTTCATTTCATTGATTTCATAACAGTTTAAATGAAAAGAAAGTGATGATTAAATAGGATTATGAAATAACTCAAAATATATTGTGAAACAAGTAATTAAACTACCAACACCTACATGTTCATCCTGAAATAATTAAGTATTCTGAATTACAGACCTATGTTGCTTAAATGGATTTTTGTAGTATACTTAGAGTTTCAATGACTCAAAAGAAATAACATTTGAAAAATGTCAAAAAGTGTACCATGGAATAATTAAAGTGAATATAATGTTTTACTCTCTTCTTCAGCTTTTAAAGTACAAGATAGAATTCATTTCTTCTACTGCAAATCTGAGAGACTTCTAGACCAATAGATTGATAAATGGCATGTGCCAGATAAAACCAAAGGTTAATAAATGATATATTCAACCAGGCCTTGATCCCACATACATCTTAACTTCTTATTTAGAGCAAACTTTGTGGGAAAAGGAATAAGGTTCACATATTTTTTCTCCTCAATCCATTGCCCTGACCTCCCACCCCCAGAGAGATGTTTTGTTTTGTTGCTTTCTGCTTTTTCTTGCCACTCCAATTGTTTATTAAATAGGTAAAGGAGATTATTTCCCCACCCCAAACCACCCCCTCACCCGAAAGAGCAGCATATTTGTTACAGATCTCATTCAGGCAAAGACACAAAAAGTGAGGCCCAACCTGAGCCCAGTTCAGAGACTTGCACAACTCACGGGCTGGAGGAACTTTCTGGATGAACTGCTCACCAAAACCCATGAGATTTTCCCAAATAATTCAAATTATCAGTATATTACATTAAACAGCTGACTCAAGAAGAAACTGAATTCAAACTAACTTCTACATTTTTCAAGATGCAGCAGAACTGAGGAGATTCCACTAAAATAGACCCCAAATCCTGTGCTCGTTTCAGGGCTTAGCACTTCAAGAAAGACTTTGAGGGGCTGGAGCATGTCCAGGGAAGGGAGTGGAGCTGGGAAGGGGCTGGAGCCCCAGGAGTGGCTGAGGGAGCTGGGAAAGGGCTCAGCCTGGAGCAAAGGAGGCTCAGGGGGGCCTCATCACTCTCTAAAACTGCCTGACCTGGGAGGTCGCAGCAAGGTGGGGTCAGTCTCTTCTCACAAGGTAACAAGGGACAAGATGACAGGAAA
Organism: Pardalotus punctatus; assembly: GCA_013400915.1. NCBI lineage: Eukaryota > Metazoa > Chordata > Aves > Passeriformes > Pardalotidae > Pardalotus > Pardalotus punctatus. The sequence continues at coordinate 175,360 of VZTX01004861.1, read as the reverse complement.
TGGCCTCAAGTTGCACCAGAGAGGTTAAGATTGGATAATAGGAAATTTTTTTCATGGAAATGGTTGTCCAGCCTCGGGACAGGCTGGCCAGGGCTGTGGTGGAGTCCCCATCCCTGGAGGAATTTAAATGACCGGCAAAGGTGGCACTTGGGGCCGTGGGTTGGTGCTGGACGTGGCAGTGCTGGGGGAACTGTTGGACTCAAAGGTCTCTTCCCAACTCAGGGATTCTGTGGCTGTATGAAATCACGGTGAAGAGCTGTGAGCTGCAATAAAGCCCCATTTAACAGGGTTAAGGGGCTATTTTCACAATTTGCAGAAAACAACTTCTCTTTGAACCCCTCCCAAAAACACCTTCATTGTCACACACCTCTGCTGTCCAGCGCTACGGGAAGAAGATGCAGCATCCACCACTTTTTTAGTGACCACTGACAGAAAAACACAGACGAAATGCCTCTGAGCTCTCTCTGTGTGCTCCTCCAGCTTTGGAAGAGACAGATTCTGTGGTTTGCTGCCCACTAGTGTCCTGTGGCTCCAGCTCCAGCACAGCCACTGCCCACGGCACCGGAGGAAATCCCACCGGAGAGCCCCGGCAGCTGGGGGAGCAGCGCACCCCGAACACAGGAGACACGCACCTTTTGAAACAGAGATACTTCCAATGTCCTCTGACTGCCCAGAAATAACAGTTTTCCTCCCCTTGGCATTTGGTGATTAATTAATAGCTATTCACAGCTCGGGTAACACCGGATTAAAAAGCCCTGACCTGTGCTGTGCCATCCACACACACGCACCAAGCTGGATGCTTCCTTCTCGTGCAGTCAACTTTCCAAGGTGAGGGTCTGGTTACACAATTCCACATAAGCTATGCAGGTATCTCAGCATGTTTTTACAGAGAGAGCAGTTTGCTCTTTTTCTCGGATGTTGCATCCCCAGCACTGAGAATCACCATTTTCTTTGGAGAGCATCAGCACCACCGTCGCTCTGGCTCCTCATCCTCCAACCTAACCCCTGCTCTCAGTTCAGTGTGATCTTTCTCCATCTTCCAAAACGCTGCTAAAACCCATATTGATAGACACACAGCAGGGAGAGGATTCAAACAGGAGATCATTTTAATGGAAATTTATTTTTAGTGTCATCTGTGCTGTATTGGTGCCTCCCGATGCTCGATTGATTTCAGCAGAGCATCTGTGGACAACGGGCATGTAAGAAATGCAGCCAGAGAGAAGCCTGGAAATGGGTTCAGCATCTCCACAGCAGAGACTGAGTGATGCTGAAAGATCCTCATTTCTGAAAGCAGCATCTGAACCAGCTTGATCACAGTCACTAGAACAAAAAAGCAGGATTTTGAAGGAGGCCATTCTCCCCTCAAAGCCTCCCTGGCCTTGTCTCACTGCAATTAGTGAAATGCCCCATTACTAATTATGACCAGGCTCGAGCAGACTTTTTCTGCTCATTTGAACTGCTCACTTCTGGAATACTCAGGTGTAGTAAGAGGGAAGGTGGTGCAGGTAGAGTAACCCTGAGAGGCAACTCAAAAGCATTGCTCAGGATTAGAACTGCATGACTCAGGCTTTCAAGGTAGTGAATTCAGCTGCAGAGCTCCCACTGATGTCTATATCATCCCACGCACTTTCCAGGGCTGCAATGCATTTATGGTTAATAGTTACCTGGATTCTTAAGGAACTCACAGCAGCGAGAGTTTAAAACCCTCACAAAATATATAAACTTTAACCAGGTATTTGGGGAGGTTTTGTTTCAGGCTTCAGAAATACTAATTGGATGAAAGAGCGTGTCAGTATTTTATTGTCCCCAGAAGGAAGCTATTTCACAAATATAAAGCCTTCCCAGTGACACTGCTCATATCTAATTTGACAAAATGTATTTGTGCTGAGTGACTGTAGGGAAATATAGGGGCCAACCTTGTTATTGTTATTCAGATGGTTTCCATTATCTCCAACAGAAATTAAGCCCAAGACTACAACTGCAGAGTTAAACCTATAATGTATGGGTTTATTTTCAACCTATTTCCCCCCTCAGGGGAAAAAAAAAAAGGAAAAAAAAAAAAAGAGAGAAAAAAAATTAAAACCAATATCAACACAAACAATCTTACACATTTTAAAGTTCAAATTAGAATGGGATGTAACACAATGGAAAGCCACTTATACCTGTGCTTGTGTTTGGTTCCATAAGGGGTTAGAAAAGGCAGTGGTAGAAGCCAAGCAAAAACCTGTCCCCCCCACCAGACACAATCATTAAAGAGCCCTGCCTGTCACACTATGGAGTTCAGATAGAGTTATAGATAGAATAATGAAAATAAATGTGTACGTGACATACCTATTTATATATGCAGTCATTTCCTTCAAAGAGATACATATCTGATATGACACTGCATTAAAATCTGAAGTCCTTTAAAAATATTATTTTCCGGCTCTTGACTCTGATAAAATGGCCCTAATAAGTCCTAATAAGTGTTACCAATGCATAAAACCATCTTATCCAGCCTTTACATGAAGGTAGGAACCATTTTTCAAAAATTTCCCTTAAAAAGACCCTAAAAATATGCATTTTGACATCAAGTATGATGTCAAAAACAAACAGACTTTTTAAGTTGCAAAGAATCATTGAACTACCCACTACATGTTTTCACAACGCTTTCATCTCAGAATATCAGAATACACAAAAACATTTCATTTTAGTCCCCCAGGAGTCACAAATGTACAGATGTTGCTGTGTGGCAGCATAGAATCCATGCAGACGCATCTATCATGTACACATTACACTATTCAGTCTTTGGGAGACAAATTCAGGTTTGACTGTGATCCAAAAACACATGGAAACTGAAAGTGAAATTACTGCTGACTTCATAGATCAAGTAATAAATGAGAGTGATTTTCACGGTATTTCAACCTCATAAAGCAAAAATTATTCTGTTCTTCAAAAAACCCTTGCAAGTAGGACTAACTAGGTTAGAACATAGAATTCATAGTGTCAGTACAGCAGGAAAAAATATTTTTATTTTTTTCTTCTTAAATATAAGATTTCTGGATAGAAACATGGTTCATTTCTGTGCAAATCTAGTTTTAAATGAATAGCACCGGTCAGAGCACACTTTCAGGCTGATTCTCTCTGCCCTACTAACAGCAAATCTCTCCCTCCAAGGTATCTGGCTGGAGAGGTTAGAGAGAAAGGCACAGTGCTGCCTGTCATAAATAAATAAATAAATAAATAAATAAATAAACAGATAATTTCTTAATGTTAAAACTTGTTGCAGTTTTCTTACTGCCAAAAGAAATGCAAAAAATATCCAAGTTTACACGTTGGGGGGGGGTTCAATCCTTCTGTATTCTGTGGCACGAAGAAGATGAAAATGTTTTTAAGGTCGCTCTAAATCCACACTTACGATTCACCTCCTAATTTCTGACCTCCCCAGCTCTTCACACTGGACCAGCCACGCCTGTCAATGCATTTTCTCATCCAGTGTCTGCTTAAGAAGATGTGAAGGCACCCTCATCCAGCATTCATCCCTCACCCTCTGCCAGAGGTTCAATTATTTCCATCCTTCAGGAAAACCTCACACTTTGCCCTGTGCTCCTCTCTCATTCATTCCACACAAGAAACGTTTTCCCTGGTCTACCTACTTTGCCTGTTTCGAGAATTGTGTGTTTAATCTGATTTATGTGGCAAGATGTAAAGCATTCCAGGCAATGTTACGTTCTCGAATCTGAGGAGGCAATGCAATAGAATAGCTGGCACCCCAGCATAATTTGTTTTCTGTCCTTAAAACTGCAATGCTAAACGTGCATTTCTAACACAACTTATGCAATTTAAGCATATTTTTACACATGCCATGGTTTTCAATCACATGTATCTAAATGTTCCAAAATACCCCAACCCACTATTAAAAACACACAGAAACTGCAATAAATGTTTGTCAATCAAAGAGTTGGCAGAAGGAAAAAAAAAATAAAGAATAACAGGTTTACCCTTATTCTATCCCCACTCTAATTTCCTCTTCCTAACTTTATAATTGACTAAAAGTCTTCAGCATTTCCAGATGATGTAATGCTTATCCGTGCATATTTTAACATAAATGAGTGAGGAAAAAAAAATTTCAGAGCAGATACCTTCACGGTGAAATGATGAAAGTGAAATAAATTTAAAATTCTACTTATTAAATATATGTAAAAACGTAAGGTGAAAGCAGAGGGCGATTAAAAAAAAAAAAAAAAGAAAGAAAGAAAAAAATGTGAAAGGAAGCAATATCTCAATGCGACCGCTTAGGATGAAAGCCCTTCAAATCATCCCCGTGTACTCTGACGGATTTCTACAGCACTTGGCAAAAATTCTGTACTTTTCCAGATGAGAAAGAAAGAAAAAGCGCCTCTCTGCCTCCTTCCCTCTGCAAGCACCGTCTTATTCCGAAGGAGGCAGGCACGGAGGGACGCGGTGGGCTCCGGGCTGTCACTTTGCGAGGTGAGCGACTTTCCGCGATCACGGAGCTCTCGCTCCTCGCCCGTCTCCCCGCGGCTCCCGCAGCCAGCGCGACGCTCCCGGCACAAAAGCCACCGCCGCGACCCGCTCCCCTTCCCGGCCGGCAGGAGGGGAAGGATGGGGACAAGGGAAGGGGTCCCCGCGGCGGGGCTCACCATGCGAGATGCTGTGGAGCAAGGCGACGGCCAACATCCACATGCCCCCGCCGCTCCCCCGCTCCCCGCTCCGGGCTCGCCCTC
>VZTX01004861.1:0-170614 GCA_013400915.1 Pardalotus punctatus | reverse complement strand
CTCCTCTTCCTCCTCTTGCTCCTCTTCCTCCTCCTCACAGGGCTCCCCTCGGCCCGGCGGCAGGCGGGCGGGCAGGCGGGCACATCTTCCTCGCTCCCCTCCTTCTTCGCTCGCTCCGCTCCCCCGCTCGCCTCGCTCTCCGGCAGCTCGGAGCGCTCGGAGCCCGCTGCTCACCTCGCTGCTCCCGGCGCGGCGGAGGGACCAGCGCTAACCCCAGCCCTCCGCAGTCTTAAAGCACCACCAGGTCCGCACAGTGGAAAAACCCAAGACCAATAGAAGAAGGCAGCAGAATTTCCTGCCTCTCAATAGTTGGCTGAACTGCGGCCGTTTGGCATCAGCTGAGTTGTATATGACTAATGTGTTGACAAGTCGTGTGGGGGGACTGGAGGAGGGGGCCCTTCTAGAAGGTCACAGCCCAGACAGGCGAGTGCATCAAATAATTGACTGGGATTCTGTGCACCACTAAAGAAAATATATATACACACACACACGCATCTTGCAGTGCTTACACAGGTCCAGATATTATTTGGCCTTTCATCTGCGTCTCTTTCTGAGGAGAGACATTTTTTTCCCCCTGTAGTGAAAGAGTAAATTACAGTCTCTCTAACTAAAAGCAATTTCTGTGCCTATTCTTTCTTCACATCTGTGATGTGAAGGTTGGTCTAAAAAGGAAAGGGAAAAAAAGAAAAAGAAAAAGGGGGAAAATATTAAATGAAGGCAGCTAAAAAAAATCAATATTGTGAAATACATAACAGCATTAGGGCAACTCTGGATTTAAGCCGGAAGATGAAAAGCAAACACAACAAAGCAATAAGGAATCTCAACCTGCAGAATCCCCAGTGTGCTACCAACAGGATGACTTCACATTTGGGGGATGATATTTTTTTTAAGAAGATGCTTTATAGCACCAGACACTGCCATGCTGCCAACACCCTGCCTTGTGCACTGCAATGAAATCCAAGAAAGGACATCCCCCAAAAAGACATTGGGATGGACATCTGCAGAAAGCTCAGCAGCAGAACTGGGCAGGGACAGAGATCTGTCTGGAGATGTTTCTAAAGCTGTAGAGGACAGATCATAACACATCCCTGGAGCATTCTATAAGGCCCTTCTTTCTCATTCTCGAGAAATCCAGTCTTAACTGAAGCACAGTGAAAGCCATCAGGCAAGAGCTCAGTTCCCTGCATCCCATTTGGGCTGGGCTATCAGCCAGGAGAGACTGAAGCCTTGAAGGGGAAGTAGGAGAGATGCAACCAATACTGGGCAAGGACTCATGGCTGCATTTAAGGAAAAAATGTGGGCAACCGGGGAAGCTGTTCAGGGGAAAATAGAATCTGATGCTGTTAAACAAAAATTAGAGAGAAGTGCAAATGTCTTGGGGGAAAATAAAAAAAAAAAAAAAAAAAAAAGAAAAAAAGAAAGAAAGAAAAAAGAGAGAAACTTGGTTTTATTGGGAGTGAAGTTCTGTTAAAAATAACAATACTTTAATCTGTCGGTTTAGAACAGAGCTAGTGACTAGCAGAAATGTTTAAGTATAGATTTGAGAGCATCTGGGAGAAGTTCATGACAGATTTGTTCAGGCAGCTCTTTCAGAATTGCTTTGTTTCCTCTTTTGAAGCCCAAAACATGTTTGGGTCTTAAGAGATACCATGTTCTACCACATAGAATAAATGTATCTCCTTCTTATACCTTTCTGCCTCCTTTACTCATCTACATAACTCTGGTAGCCTTTGGCAAAATTCAGCTTCCTGTGGAGCAGTCTCAAGCAAGTTTCTGTGCCTTTCAGTTCATTTAAAACAACAACAGCAGCTGCAAACTGGAAAAGTCTTTAATTTGTTCTTCAGTGGCACCAAAGGCAAAGGGACCTACTTGCAGTGGGTATATAAGATTTTTTTAGCAGAATCTAGCCCAACTAGGTAGTGTAATCCTTGTCCTGAGCTGGGTTTAAGGAGGGGAGGAGGAAGGCAGGATGCAATTTTTCATGGAAATGTGTTCCCCCCTCTTGCTGCTTGGGGAATGACTTGACTGAAATCTAAATTCAACAAGAAAGAAAAGTGGAGAAAGAAGACTACAAGATAACTTCCACACAAAGTGCATGAAATCAGTCAGGAGGCTACTTTTCAAATCTGAAAAATCAAGCATGATCATGCTTCAGCCGCAATCAAGACTGCTCAAGGTCATGAACCAAGGAGAATCCCCATTTATTTTTTTGTTGTTTGTGTGTTTGATTAAAATAGAATGTCCTAGATTAAATGGCTGGAAATTATTTAGTTCTTCCTGAAACAAATCCAACCATTTTCCAGCAAAGTATCTTAATTAGACTTTGCATATAATTATACCTTCTCTGGAAAAAAGAAAATAAAGAAAATAAAAAACAAAAAGAAATTGAAGTTATTAATTTAGTTGTAAGGATCAAAAATCTTAAATCTGGGTTTAGATCTTGTACTGGTGTACTGATTGACTGTACCAGGTTGACCATCCTTGCTTTCTGCAGCTACCACACAGGTTGGAGAGGAAGATCTCTTGAAGTTAAGAGAGATCTGGCAACAGTTCCCATCAGCTGATGAACACCCTAAATGCATCTCAGGCAGCATTTCAGGTCACATTGTACTGCAGGAGGCACAAGGAAAAGCGTTTTATATTAGGAGCTCACTGCAAGTCTAAAGCATTTGAGCCTCTGACTCCAACGGGATCTCCAGAACACCAACATCCTTTCTGACATTGTCTGCCCACAGACATTCCAGTCCTCCCCTGAGCCACCAGCACAAAGTAGGTACAGAAACACCACCAGCACAAAGTAGGTAGAGAAACACCACCAGCACAATCGGTCTGACAACATCCCACACAGTCACCAGCTCGTGGCTGGAATATCCCAACTGAAAACCATGGGAAGGGTTAAACGGTGAAGTCTGCAAACTGATTTTGCAATGCATCTGCATCACCCTCTCCTGTTGAGTGAGCACACACACAAGGAATGACCACAGCAGACCAAAACCCCGAGGAAGAGCTGCCTCATGGAAAGACGCCTTTGTGAAAATAAAGTAGATTACAAGGATCCAAGTGGCGGAATGTTTCCACTTTCCCACATTGGATGATGATGTAGCTGGTGTATAACTTCTATAACCAGTCTTGCACAGAAATTCTTTCTTCAAAGAAAAAGATAAAATGGCCTGTCTACAATAAGTCTGCATTGATTGGGACTTTAAAAACAAAAAACAAAGAATCTTCCAAGGAGAGATTGGGCTGGGAGAAGCAGCAGTAATTGGTTCTATTCAGATTGTGGATGGTTTCGTAGGCTTCGGGCTTTAGGGAACTCAGTCAAATATCTGCCATTGAAGCATTCAGCTATTCAAACAGGGCCCCTCATTGTCATTCTGAATGCAAAAAACTCATTTGCAATTTCAGCTTTGAAAATGGTTTTAAAAGTACCTGAAGGAAGACAGAATGGGAGGGAAGGAGAGAGGAAGTGAAGGGAAAGCATGGTGAGAGAGGAAGTTCTCAACAGTCAGAAGACCTGGGGAGAAGAAACAATAAAAAATGAACATGCCTGAAATCAGAATCTAAATGACTGATCAGCCCAGTTTCTGGAAGAAATGACACTTTGGCTCAGTCATCCCTCAGTTTCTAAATCATTCTGTCTCTCCCCATTATTTACCTCTTTCCCTGACTGGAGTTTTCTTGACTATTTTCTTGCAGCGTAGTAATTTGAAAGGAAAATATCAGTTATTATCTTAGAGACTAGGTAAAGATAACCAGAGAGGGCTATAACTAAGCAAACTCACTTAGTTCCTCATTTAGTCATGATTTTAATTTTAATAAGATTTAGAAATGTTTTCTGTTCTGCTAAGAAAGGAATTGTAGTCCCAGTCAATTTAAAAACAAAACCAAAGAAAGAAGCTTACCCCCCTGAGATAGTAAAGAAACAAAACCTGAAATAGTTCAGGAAGCTTTTTTTTTTTCATTTTTAATGAAAATATGCAAAGAATTAGTGAATATTTGGCTGAAATACAGTCCAAAGCATTCAAATCTCGGTCTTCTGAAACAAACTGTGAAATATTCTCCATCTTCTCTCTGTTTTAAAGATGACAGGTTTGAACCACTCTTCCCCAAATTTTCAGGTAAACTAAAGCTTTGTCATTGCACCCCTAAAAGGGCAATAAACTCAAAGAGGGATAAAGGGACCAGGGGTTAAGAAGGGAAGAGGAGCAGAAGTGAGAAAGCTTTTTAGTAGCTTCCATCAGTCTGGAAAGAGGAGAATCAAAAGCCTTGTGAGAACAGGTTTTTCTCAGAAGACTTCATGCCCGATTTGATACTGGAAAGATTCAGATAAATGTTGAATGCTTGTCAAAACCAATCGCTAAACCTTCTGATATTCACTGGCTACCAAGCTTAATGCTCATATCTATAAGCTCACAGTCAGCCATTTTTATCAGGGCAAGCTGCAAAAATTAAATATTTTCCATGAGACACTTGAGAATTGAAAAGGAATTTCTAGTTCTGTAAGTACCATTAAGAAGATACCAGTTGAAAAACTCTGTTTGTTACTAGGAATCCGGGAATACTCAAGATGGAGAAACAAAACCTTAAACATCTGCATGCAACTACTTGTGAAAGCATCTGCGCTGCTGATCCCTATCTATTCCACCCCAAAAATGCAAGGGAATAAGTACAATTTGCTTCATTTGAAGCCATTGACTGCTCCAAGCTGATAATGTGCAGGAATATTGTTATCTGGCAAAAAAATGTGCTCTCTCGCATGACCTGTTCTTACAGTACACACACAATTAGCCATTCAGTCTTGATATGCTCATGAATTAAAGCAGCAGCTTTCCAAACACTCTGGATGGCTTAATACACACTGAGCTTTAAAGCATAAAATGGAGATTTTTTTTAATTTTTTGTTCCCTGCCTGAAGTTACTCTTTTCTTGTGCAGCTCGTTCCTGGGGTTCCAGCAGCATCTGGAAGATGTGAACAAGCCAGATTTCCCCATTAGGTGGTTCTGTGAGCACAGCATCGCTGGGAAAAAGAATTTCCTCTGGATATTTGGTCAGAAGACTGAAGACCTAAGTCAGATATCTATGAATTTTTCCAATTTTTTCAACAGCTTGGAGTGGGATTAGTCTCTCTCTCCTCTGCCCAGGTGAGTGTTTATAGTCTTATACACATATCAAAGCAATGAATTAATTATATTCTACTTAAACCCAGCAAACGAATGGATTGAAAATAGACAGCAGGTTCGAAAGTTATTAGAGAGAAGGAGGGGAGCAGCTGACAAAGATGTTTCTTAGAAATCCATGCTAGAGTAAGGCATGGAAAAATCCAGTCTGTGGGAAGGATTTTAAAGCCCCGTGTGTGATTCATGTTTTCTTGAGAGAATACCAGATTTTTCTATTTCAAGCAACATCATCAAAACATAGGGTAGAGATTTTTTTTTTTTTTTTGTGCTGTAGACTTCTCTGTAGAGATTACCTTGCAAACAGAGAAGGTAAGATTTTTGCTGCTTAAAACTTAAAACTTAAGACTGTCAGCTAAAGGAAAAATACTTCTTTTCAGAGGGGAGAAGCCAGGAGAATTTTTTTTTTTAATTGTAATTTTCACATCGTCATACAAACAAGTTTGTTCCTAGCAAATAAAGGGGGTAGGGGAGGAGGGGGGCTTGTAAAACAGCTAAAGAGGAAGGTGGGGACATAGCACACAACACATCAGAAAACTGTCTTGGGTGAAAATGTGGGCTTGAAGAAGAGACGTTTCTCTCGGTGCTCATTGGTTCTCACAAGAAGAAGTAGCATAACATGACACCCACTATGGCACTGGAGACATCCATGGAAAGCCTCCAAATAAAGATGAACCGAACCCCTTTGTGTGTCTGATGTATGTGCAAAGACAAGACATTAAAGACTGCGGCGTTAAACGATTGTAATGCCAAGATAGGATGGAATGAATTACACACACTGAAATCACAGGAAGAGCTGTGCCACACTGTCCATATCATAACCTTGCAGCATGAAAGAGATGAGTCAAGAGTTCTATTTCATTTCTGAATCTGATTTTCCATTGTTTGGGTTAGGAGTCAGAGCCTTTTAGCAAGAGATCTAGGACTCCTCTGGGTTTGGATGCAGGCGTGGATATACACACACAACTGCTTCTCATTGAAAAGAAGTGGTAGGAAAAAGGAAATTTGAAGGAATATCACAGTTTCAACAAGGCTTTAAAAAATAATAATAATAACGACAGTTTCAAAGCTCTGCAGACCTCACTTTAATAATTGTTACAGTGCAATCCATTAAGGACTGTAATTATGTGGGAAGAAGGTTATCCCTGGTCATGAGCCAAAGACTGATTTCTACTACCTGTTCTCAGTGCCAGTGGCTTACACAGAGTAGCAACCACATAAAGAAAACAGGAATTGAACTACTGGGAACTGATACCCCCCCTGGCCAGAGTCAACACAAGGAAGAGCAGAGCTCTCCATGCCTTGGGCCATGCACAGTGTCCTCCACATTTTCATCTGGCTCTCACCTGCTTCCAAGCACTAATGAAGAGACGATCTCTTTGCTTTCAGACTGCTGGGAGCACGTGTGAGCATGGCTCTTCCCAACCCTGGTGCAAAGCCGGGGCCGCAGGGGAGCAGCAGGACGGCAGAGCAGCGGTGGAGCAAGGATGCAGGGTTGCCAAGCAACAGCCTACCACGGGAGGGGGAGTAAAAAGGGGATATAAACTGTATTTGCTGGTGTGGGGCCACAGTAGCCTTCCCATCTGCTTTTCTCCCTGCTTCCGTTGAGCTGTGGGTCTGGATTTCACGAGAAGATTTGGCCACAACTGTCCTGCACCACGAGCTCCAGTCAGTTCCTCCAGGAGGTTGCAGCAGGGAGAACTGTGAGAAATATTTCCTTTGCCAACTTGTTGTCATGGATAATGCAGCAAGAGCAGGAGCAGGCTGCTGTAGGTTCTCCAGACAGCCTGCCCCAAGACTCAGAACACAAAGGGAGCCCAGACCTGCCCCATTCACACATCTCTGTGCTCCTGGAGCATCATCATTTGCCTCAGAAACACACACAATGTATGGGAGATTTTTTTCCTTCACACAATTCTGTGCAACAAGTGGAGCCTCTGTTATTTTCATCTCAAGTTCTTGTCTCTACTCTGTGAGGACATAAACATTTGAGGTCATGGCATCAAAGGAGACCTTCAAAAAAGTTTCAGGCAAGAGCCTTAAAGCTTTTAGCCTTCTGGTGAAGAGGGACCAGTTTGAGAGGGGATGGAATAAACAAGAATAAAAATTCCTGACAGCTCATGGCACTGGATCACAAATGCTGGAAGAACTTTTCCGAAGGCTGACCTCAGGGATCCCAAGGCTCTCTCTGCAAGGACCATCTACCACTGACCCAGCTCCTCATGGCCGTGCCCCACACCACAGCTCACCCCAAACCCAGCTGCTGGTTCCAGCTGAAAAAGCCCCGTGCTGCTCTGCCTGTTCCCTGGAGCAACTCAAGGGTTTCAGTTCAACCACAGAAATTATTTGTGATCCCCCCACTCTTCTGTTAACCCTTTCTTGCCTCTCCACACTCAAACTGTGCTTGCACATCACTGCACAAATAATCTTGACTTCCTATTGCATTTTCTATAACTTCTCATTGCTTAACTTTACAGACAGAGAAAACAAAACACTGCAAAGGAAACCACATTTGCATTTACTTTTAAGTACAGAATGTAAGTTTTACTAATGGAAATTGTTCCCAGATAAGATGGATACATTCTCTGTGCCTTTCAAGTCAGAAAGTCATCCAGGGAAACACAAAAGGTTATAAAGCAGACGTGTCTCTTTCATCCATCTATTTTGGTCTCCTTTAATAGTCAAAAGAGAGAAGAAAGAACATTTAAGAGATGATTCCTCCCACCTTAAAGTGGTTGGCCAAGGTAGAAGAGAAATCGCACCTTGGAAGTTCCCATTCCTCTCTCTCCAAGTATTATGTGGAGAAGCTACAGTGAATTGCACCATAAACACTTTAAATTAAGCGAGATGAGCAATGTCCAGAGCAGCCAACTGTTGCTGAGGTTTTAAATAGCAGCAAGCCCACAGGCAGGATTTGAAGGCAGCTAATGGAGATCTTGTTTTTTGGGGAGGAAATTCTTCTACAAGAGCAGAAAACACTTGACTGTAAGGCTGGCAAACAAGTGGAATTTCACGCGCTTTTGGGAGATGGAAAATAATTCCAAGTACTTTGTGGGAGAAGATTGGTAGGGCTGTGTTATGGACCACTTTGGCAGTAGAGGAGAATAAAGTGAGAGAGAAATAATGGGATATCCTGTCCAGTGAAGGGTTTCACATTAAAATGAAAGCATGAGTGACAGCAGTGCATGGAATTGGTATTAAAGGAGAAAAATCAAGATTGTTGTGTCATCAGCTGGTGACAACAAGTCTGGAGTACTGTGTACCACTTCTGGTCTCCTCAGATCAAGAAAAACTGACACACTGGAGTGAGTCTTGTGAAGGACACACAAATGGTTAAAGAATTGGAGAATCTGATCCATGAGGAAAGGCTGAGAGAGCTGTGACTATTTAGGCTGGAGAATGCTCAAGAGGATCTCAGAAATGAGTAAAATTACTGGATGGGATGGTGTAAAGGAGCTGCAGCCTGACTCTTCTCAGTGGTATTCAGTGAACAGACTAAAGGCATAAAACAAACAGAAGCCAAGAAGCTCCATTTAAATATAAAATTATGTATATATGTATATGTGTACTTTATATATATATACATAAATATATATATATTAAATGTATTTCTTTTCACAGTGAGGGTAAAAACACTGGCAGAGGTATCCCACAGAGTGTCCACCCTTAGAGTTATTCCAAATTTGACAGAACACAGTCCCGAGCAACCTGCTGTAGTAGTTGACTCTGCTTTCAACAGCAGGGCTGGGCTAGACATGCCAAGGTCAGCCTCATGGATCTGGAGAAAACCACTGATCCCATAATCCACAGAGAAGCTGATCTGGGTCCAACACAGACTGGTGCTGTGGTACTTCTTGTTCATTTCCTTGGGGATTGTTTTTTTTTCTTTTTTTAAATAGCCACCTGCCAAAAGTGGTCTCTTAACCAGCAACAGTTATTTTTAGGTAACGGTGGTTCATTTAAAAAACCTAGCAGTTACCACAGCTGGGTTTTCTCTGAGCTGAAGTGCTCATGAAGTGACTGCTACTGAGCAAACAGTGTCAGCATCACCTGTGCAAGAGACAAAATGGGCAAGTAAAAAGAGCTTTCCTGCCTTCCCTGCAAAGGACTGCAGTTCAGTGGAGTGTGAAGCAGGTTGAAAATGCATTTTCTCCACTATTCTGGAATAGATTTTCCAAAACCATGCACCAAACAAACCCCCTGGTGGCTCCCCACGCGTCAGCACACGGGGGTGGGTGGCCTGCAGGCCACAGCCGTGTGCAGGGAAGGACTTTGGCATGTGGCACATGGCACATGGCACAGAGGGCAATGTTTGTCTCCAGAGCCATCAGGGATGCACCTTCCATCCATCCTGTTGTATCCACACTTATCCTTGCTGATTCATCTCTTCCCTGAGCAGACTGTTTCCTCTCTCCCCACCTGACATTCCTCTCACACAGAATCCCTCCCTGCTCCCATCACTCTCCTGCATATCTGGATCCTGTCTGCTTCTGCTATCTCCTTCTTTGAAACGATATGACCACAACACAATGAGCTTTAAGTATTTTTTAGCTGAAGGTTAAGCCAGAAATCTTTAAAAGATACACCTGTCTTGCATAACATCTCCTGTCTTCCCTGCACAGCAATGTGGAAGGAATTAAGTCTTCCCATTTTGGTCTTCCTGCTATTTTCCAGAATGTCAATAGGAAAAATAAAGCTATGCTGAATTAGTTACAAGTCAATAAATTAATCAAAAATATATTCTATCAAAATAGGTTTATTTAAAGAAAAAACCTCAAAGAATATGCTAGATGTTGAGGCACTGAATTACTGTAGTAATTTTCATATTTAGGTAGAAGTTTAAGGTTGATCAAAAAGTTAATTGACACAATACCTCATTTTTGGAAAAAGCTGAATTCAGTAAGTTTGAAACATTCTTCTGTATGAGTTCAAAATTTCAATAGTTTCTTAACTTGCAGGTTCAAACAACAATAACAATTGTTTGAGAATAAGAAAACCATAGTAATTCTGTTTTTGTTCCATGTGAAGCTTGGGATTCCTGACAATTTAGAACTGATATTATAGCAGGTTAGCTTTAGTCATTAGACATTAAACTTCTGTTTTTCAGTTAGTTTTAATACACACACCAAGGACTTCACTGTAAGGAGTGGTTTTCTAATTGTTTTTCTGTATTTAGATATTCTTCCAGATACATATGAAAAGAAGGCTGGTGATGTCACTTTAAGCCCTAACAGATAATTATCATAGGCTATGGCACAGACAAATCTCTGCCCTCAGAATTCGCAAAAGTGATCAGCAGCTGTTTCAGGTCATAACTGATGGGAGCTGGCAAAGCTTTGTGGGAAAATGGCAAAATGCCTACATGTACACGTCCAGCTCGAGGGTTACAGACTTTTCACATAAAGAATAATCAGATCCCCCTAAACAACCTTTACAAGAGGAGGGGAGGGGTGATGGGGGCAGAGAGTGGTGAGATCTCATTTGTCTGCAATAGTTAATATTAAGAAATGAGTTGTCAAGAAGTCATTACTTGCTAATCATGAAACAGATTTTTTCTCCAAGCATTGGAAGTCTGCCCCAATAATTTCTTGTACCCGATGCCCTTCCACAAGTGCAGTACATGTTATTTAAACCTATTTCTAAATTCAGCTTCTTGTAAGAGATGCTTCTGTAAAGATTAATAGGAAACTGTTAGAACCCGGCAGAAAAAGCAGATACAGCTACCATACGTAACCTTTTCAGAGCATACAACACAAACTACGGTGTTCCAAATACCACACGTATTAGTTCTCTTTCCTATGCAGGGTGGCAAATGGCACGGGGGCAGCTATTTCTCCTGTTTCAGAACACGTCCTTTTGCCTAATGGGGGGGCCCGGGAGGACGGCAGGGGAAGAAGATGTCCTTCGTGCCTCCCCCCGCGAAGGATGCTCTGATGTTTGCAGGAAAAGCCGCTCACTTGCGGGCTGTCCCTTCGCGGGGTGAGCGACTTTGAGCGATCACAGAGCTCGCCCGCCCTTCTCCGGGCGGCTCCCGCAGCCAGCGCGACGCGTCCGACCCCGCCAGGCACCGCCGTGACCCGGGGAGCGCAGGGGACAGGGGAAGGGGTCCCCGGGCGGGGCTCACCATGCGAGATGCTGTGGAGCAAGGCGACGGCCAACATCCACATGCCCCCGCCGCTCCCCCGCTCCCCGCTCCGGGCTCNCAGCATCCCCGGCGGCGGCAGCGGCGGCCGGCCCCGAGCCGCGGCGAGCCGGCTCCTCGCACGCCTCCTCTTCCTCCTCTTCCTCCTCTTCCTCCTCTTGCTCCTCTTCCTCCTCCTCACAGGGCTCCCCTCGGCCCGGCGGCAGGCGGGCGGGCAGGCGGGCACATCTTCCTCGCTCCCCTCCTTCTTCGCTCGCTCCGCTCCCCCGCTCGCCTCGCTCTCCGGCAGCTCGGAGCGCTCGGAGCCCGCTGCTCACCTCGCTGCTCCCGGCGCGGCGGAGGGACCAGCGCTAACCCCAGCCCTCCGCAGTCTTAAAGCACCACCAGGTCCGCACAGCGCGGGGCAGAGCGAGACCTAAGGACACTGGCACTGTGCACCCCTGTGCCGGGGTGTGACAATATCGGTGCGAGCACGGAAAGTGCGCGCTTCATCATCCACGGTCTAGGTGGCACTCTGGAGGGACCAGAGGGAAGAACTCTTAGGCTGGATGATGTGTAAGGCAGTGTTTGCCTGTTTCTTAGGACTTTTGATCAGTTATACGAAATGGTGTCTCTTGTATGTCATTTATTCTGGCTGTTGACTTTTCTTGCTTGAAATATCGTTGCGGAGTTGTAAATCTTTCAGTGAATGGAATCGCCTGATTTCTCAGTCGTGAGCAAGTCAAAGAGAGAGTACTGGAGCACTGTGGAATGAAGTGTTTTCTCCTAGATTGGTACAGCACTAGTTTAGCTTGAGATCCAAGACACAGATCCTAGACCTGGATCCTACAAATGTTTAGCTCATCCTCTGCGTGAGAGAAGTGAAACATCTTTAGGTGGTCACACAAATGAGTGGCAGGTCAAGGTAAAAAGACATTAAAAATTATTTTCCCTCAAAGGGAGCTGTAGTCATACTGACAAGAGGATGGGAACAGGCCTTTATACAAAGCTCTTGGGCACTTCATGATATGCAGAACTACAGAATCAGCAGAGTTGGAAAAGATCTTCAAAACCATCCTGTCCCACCATCAACCCAGCAGCACCATAAAGAGGCTGTATGAAAGAAAAGCTGAAGTGGTTTTATGGGGAGCTGAACAAGAGTCTGTGATAAAGGCATAAAACTCCTCAATAATGCAGCAGCAACAAAAATAAACTAAAAAAAAAAGGATGATGCAATACATGAGCATTTGAATTGATGAATAAGACAAGATAGTAAATATAAAGTTACCAAAGCATTTAAAATATGGATTTGTTGTTGTTGTTGTTTTACTTTTTACTCTGGAAAAGAAAATTATCTTCTGGGTTGTATTTTGGAAGGAGGCATATGTACTTGGATGGTCAGAGAGTAAGCTCTTGCAGTGATAGGATATCTGCAGGGGACAACAAACACATAATGGGGTTATGGGGGAAAAAAAAATGTCAGACCACGCTTACGCTGAGAAAAAGGCAGCAAGTTCTGAATACATGGGGTGAGAGAAAGAGGGAGTTGTCAATGCAAAGTCCAAAGTATGGCTTGGAGCAGCTGTAAGGATGCAAAAACTGGCAGTGGCAAGTGGAAGGCAGACCAGGAAGGGTAGGAGCAATTAAATCAGCAATTAAAAGTTTCTTTTCATTGGCAATAAATTAATTAAGTGAAATTCCCTGAGTTGAGCCATCTTTTGAGAACATATTAGTAGCCCTGCAAGCAAATGCAACACTTCATAATACCTGCTAAAAAAATATTGGAAAAAAAGAAGAAAAGGGAAAAAAAAAAACAATTTTCAAGTTAAGGCAAACTGCAGAAACACTGAATTATTTATTTGTAAGCTTCTAAACATGGGTTTGGCTATCTCTCACTTGTTACATAAATTAAATAGACAAAAATATCAGCAAGAATTCTGTAGAACTGTGTCATTTTTTTTTTTATTATAGGATGGGTACCAGAAGGTTTGTGCCCAGAAATATTTTCCTTAGTTCATTACATGTACTCTCCTCAGGAAGAAATAATGATCCGTTGTGAAACAAATATTCTCTTCTTGATTTGAAATTACCAAAATGGCTTCTTAAACCAGCAAAGGGGAAGGGAAAAAAAGATGTTTTTTGTGCTGGTTGTTGTATTGAATCATTTTGCTGTTGGCTTCCTGATTCACAGAATCACTGAATGAGCTGAGCTGGCAGTGACTCACCAGGATCATCAGGATCACCAGGCCCTGAACAGGACACCCCAAGAATCCCACCCTGTCCCAGACAGAGTTGTCTAACTCAGAAGTTCTACTGCAAAAAACTTTCATGTAGACCAGTAGTGAATGTTCGGGAATGTATCAATGCTAAAACAGGATAATTAGGCACAGGATTTTGGTTTTTTTAACGATGTGAAGGGTTGTGATCCAAACTCTTCCTCAGGACTCACCTTAGAGCTGCTTCTACTGCCTCCTCAGAACTCTTGACAATCTTTTGTGCATTTATCTCCCACAGCATCCCTGTAAGTTTGGAGTGTGTTGTTATTCCCGCAGCAGAGAAGAACTGAAGCCCGGGAAAGCCAAGGGTTAATCCACCAAGGGATTCGGGTGCTGAAATAATCCATATTGCAAAAGCCAAGTTTAATTGTTCCCATCATTTTGGAACTCGTAGCCTTATGTAGTACCCAGTGTGCTGGTGGTTCACATGGAGGCCTTAGGTACTGCAAAATGGGATTCAAGGGGAATAGGTACACTGGGAAAGACCTTAAAGTGCTCTGGCACTCACCCTGCGGTGGCCATGGGGTCCTGATGGGCTGGATTCTCTCACGAGAGGCAGAAGAGGAGAAAATTAACTTCTGCATTTGTTCCACACCCAGCAGAGAGAGAGCTGGGTCCAAATGATCACCTGAAAAATATTAAAAATTGATTGATCCTGGTTATCCTGTCTTCTTGTGGCAGTTCACTTGCCTGGCAGACTAACACCTTGCTCCTGCTTTTTCCCAAAGGAGTTTTTTTCCATTCTGTCTTCACACAGACCAGGTGTGACTTAGAAGATGCCACATGATGCCATAGTAACCTCATCTTCTCTGAGGAAAAGAGAGTTGGAGTCCTTCTCCAAAGCAAGCAGGAATGCACTGGAATATGGATCTCACCTTTTCAAAGACTGTGCTCTTTGGTTTTGAGCACGAGGTGACAAATGGGGGCAACAGGAGGGACACTTCTACTCCATTTCCACCCTCCTGATGGCAGAAGTGCAGCAGACCGGCGTGTTCTGGGGAGTCAGACGGGGTTTTCATGCCTCCAGCACCCTCCAAATATCAGCATCTTCTGGCCAGGAGGCAGCTCTAGAGATAGTCCTGCAGTGATACTCTGCTGCCGAAAGGTTTTTTGCACAAAAACCTAGAGCAATGTACATAATAACCTGAGAATTTATAGAGACTCTTCCATTCCCTCTGATTTTCTAAACATAATTTTCAATTTCTAATTCATGAGAGCCTCCTTGCAGTTTGTTCTCAAGCCCTTCTGTCGTCTGCCTAGCACGTTCTTTTTTTTTCTACAAGTATCCAAGTCATTAAAAATGCAAGTACAACTATATATATCTCTCTAATACTATATATATTGTTATGGAGATAGTTCTAAGAGATAACATTATGAAGGATCTTATGAAAGATCTTATCTTCATGTGAAAGCTATATTAATACCTTACCAGAGGTAACCAGGGGGTCAGTTTTGCCCTCTGTAATTAGCTAAAATTACTTCGACCTTCTCTCCAAGCTGGATGAACAACATGCAGAACTGTTATCTCAGTTATTCTTGGTTCTGAATCTGTGCATGTTAAAGGATAAAATGTGAGGAGCAGAGGGAAGGGAGAGAATAGAGAGGGAAGGACAGTCTACATCCAGCTAACTCCTCACAGCATCTGGTTTTGTTGTGATATATTTTAGTCTGTTTGGTGGCAGTTATTCCACAGGATCCATTCTCACAGAGATTGATGCCACGATTCCTGGGTTAGTTCCTCTCCAGAGGGAAAGAAACATCTGAAACCTGTAGCCAGATGGAACAAAACTTATTTCAGTAGGTGAGCAAGGCCCCTTCCCCTCCCAAAATGAGCATATTTTCAGCAGCCAGGTTCATGCTCATGCTCAAGACATTTTTGCCCCTCTTCCCAGAACATCTGGGTCTAGTTCAATGTGTCTGAGCACGTGGCAGGTCATGCCTGGCTCTCTCCTGACATCCAGACCAGCTGAAGTTCCAAACAGCCTCATGCTGAGCCCTGACATTGCACATTAGGGAAAAGAAATATGGATGCACAGATAATAAAACACAATCTTGTCAACAACTTTTAACTGAACATGAGAAAGGAGCAGGTGTAAATTTAGAAAGACCTGAGTTCCAGATTGAGCAGCAAGTGGCAGGTGCACACTCTCAATCAGGGATGCTGATATAATTTCTGCCAAATCTTCCAGTTGTTTTCCTCGGTCTTCATCAGTCAGAGGATCAGCAAGCTGGCATTTATCCAAGCCCCAGCCTCACTAAAATTCCAACCAAAGTGCTCATCCCAAGTATCAGAGCTGGATTAGGTAAACTTCAAAGTGAGGTGTTTTAAGTAAGCTTAAGGTAGCATGGCCTGGGCTTTTATTTTAACTCACCCCCTCAGCTGCACATTAAACATAGAGTATCACTCCCTCTATAATTTTTGGTAGCACTTCCTAAATATTTTTTTTTTTTAATTGGGTTGCATCAGCTATACAAAATTGGTCCAAGAAATCTAAAGAAACCCCAATGCCAAATAAAAATCTCCCCCTGTCATCTCTGCCTGACCACTGGTTTTATTCACAGCTCAGATTTTGCTTTACCCAAGCCAAAATCAAACTGACCAGTGTCTTTCACAGTGCTATCGCTGCCATGGGAAGGTTTTCTCAGGGCAAGGCAGCATTAGAATTTTTGTCACATGTAACTGCTGCTGAGGTGCTGTTGCTGCTATAAATTAAAAGGCAAAGTTGTCTTTCTGAGTATGCCTCAGCTCCACTTCCCTTTATCATCCCAGAGAACTCCTGAGGTTTTTTAGAGCTGTGTCTTACCGCAGTTCACCTGTGGAGAAGAGAAAGAAAGACTCAAAAATAGGGCAAGACATTTTGGACAGGAGACAGCTTCTTGAGCAGATGTTTAAATAATGCTTCCTAAAAAAAGTAGGCCTCATTCTCCTGAAATAAAACACTATCTGTATCAACTAAAAGCAGATCTAGAGTGTTTTTAGTGATTCCCAGCAACTGCAAACAGTAGGAGGTACCAATAAGGAAACAGCATGACTGAACTAATTTCCTTTGACATGGCAATAACCCCAAATAAATCTGCTTTCTCTTCAAAGAGGCAAAGCTCAAGACAGCACTGCATTTAGGGAACCTTTCATTGGGGTCAGTTGTTTCATGTTCTGGTGTCATATTGAAAAAGTCACCCTGTGAAAACTTCGCTTAGCGATAGATCAGTGATAAACGGCTGGTGGATCTGTCACTGACTCACAAATCAGCTCTGCCTTTATTAATTTTTTTTTTTTTTTACAGTGTTGCTGTTAGTTTTTCAAGGTTTGAATAAAAAAGATTTTGGACTACACAAAAGGCATTTCTCCACTGGACAAATTTCTCCGCATTTCTTCATGGACAAATTGCTTTTTGCCTTCTGTTTCAGCTCCATCTTCCCTCCTCACCCTGTGCCTTGTGCCTGAGAGAGCAGTGAGCACTCACGTTCATTTTCTCTTGGCCCAGCAGCTTCAGGAGTAAACTGGTCATGGACAGGCATCTCAAAATGATTGGCAAATAGTCCAAGTGTCCAAAACCAGAAGTACACACACACACAAACCACAACGGAGAACAAAGCTAAGGGTCAACATCAGATGAATGCTCTCTGTAGTTGACTGAGCAGAATATCTCTGGCAGGAGGCCAGTCAGAGGATAGCTGGCTAATAATTGTTGTTAAATGACGACTTAGATTGTGCCTGGACAGGCCCAGGCAGGAAAGCACCTCCTGGCATGGCTTTGCCATCTGCCACCCTGTGAATAATGGGAGACCTCGCCTCTTCCTGGCTTCCTGTGCTGGAACTGGAGCTGCAATTTCACCCCCCAGAGAAGTGTTTGAGCACCTCAGCCCTGCCCCAGTGCTATTTACTAACAAGGGGAAGGGATCTAACTACCAAAAAAACCTGAATATCCGGGCACCAAAGCCCTCGAGGGGCTGGAAGTCGCAGCCCTCAGGCGCACATTTTATATTTCTGTATCTCAGCGACTCCAGCTGCAGAACTGAAGGAGAAAAATGTTTCATTCCTGGCAAAGCAGTGAGGCTCTCCTGAAAGGCCACAGGGATCCAGGACATGGCACAGGCTGGCACACACTGGAGAGAGGAAAGAGGGAAGGAATCCTCCTGAGACCAGGTGATTGCTCAGGCAGGCAAGGCTCACTGATGAACATGGCGAGAACGTGCTTGATTTTCAGCTTTGCATCAACTCAGGGAAAGGTTTCCCTGGGGAATTTGCTTTGAGAAGCAATGAAGATGAAATCTACGATCAATAATTCTGGAATTTCATATAGCAACAGAAAACTTAATGCACAAAACACAGCAATTTCATGAGGTTCACCCCTGAACATGGAGCCTGCTCCTCAAAAAGGGCCAACACAGACTTTGTCACCTTTCCCTTGAAGGTGGATTTCTTTGGCTTTACCTTATCTGAGGTGAAAACAAAGCAAGCGCAGATATATGCATGACACGAACCCGTAATACACATAAAAAGAGAATTATCCCCACGTAAGAGATGCCAGCCTGGCCAAAACAGCACTGATTCCAACAGCAGGCACAGCCACAAAACCTCTGATTCTCCTGCTGTGCAGGCAGTGCAGCACTGCAGAACTGAAAGTTTGGGCCAGTGACACGTGCACAAAAATAGCTAATAAGTAATTACATTAAGAAGTGGGTTTGGTTTTCTCAGCCCATGCAGTTTCTTGGTTTCAAGAGGCTTTTTAAAATTTGTTAGAATTGACGGAAGCTCCTTCCCCCTGACCTAATTAGGCAAATCTAGGTCTTCAGCTCTGCTGCTTTTGGATGGCTCAGATTTCTGGGTGTCCAGTTAAGACCCACAGCAGGAACATTATTTCAGAGCATCATCCAAGGCAGAAATTTACCTCAGCAATAACATCCATGGGAAGGGACAGCTATTTCTTTCTTCTGTTGCCTAGCTGGAGCAAAAGAGATTATTAAGCCTCATGGAATTACCGATTTACCAACACTGCCATTGCAGTGTGCGTTCATTGCTCCAGGTAGAAAGTAATACCTTAAAAATGGATTGGTTAATAAATCAACATCAGATTTTAATATTAATTGTCCCTTTGAAACTGTTTCTCAACAAATATCACAGTTAGTGTTGCTTTGCTAACATTTTAATGGGTCATTAAGTAAAACCAGTCGTTACCTTTTGCTGTTAACGGTTTCCATA
Source organism: Pardalotus punctatus (assembly GCA_013400915.1). Taxonomy (NCBI): domain Eukaryota; kingdom Metazoa; phylum Chordata; class Aves; order Passeriformes; family Pardalotidae; genus Pardalotus; species Pardalotus punctatus. The sequence continues at coordinate 151,840 of VZTX01004861.1, read as the reverse complement.
AGGATTTATTAAAGCAACTTCATGTATTATTAAAAAGAAAGTTTGTGGCTCTAATGTTTTAAAACTTTGCTTCCCTCAGGCTTCCACTGGTATTGCTTCAAAGGTAGAAACATTTGCCAAACACATAATTGTGTCACTCAGTTCAGTCCAATCCTTTAAAACAGTATTTCTTGCTCTTAAAATTCCCTTTTCCCTTGTTCTCCCTTCTCAAGGAGAAAGTGGCTGTGCATAAAATAAATGTGAACATGTGGAAGCATATAGAGCTTCATTGGGTTTGTAGCTGCTAAATCAAATGGGGATGGACCTGGAATATCAAAAAAGAAGAACAAGCTTAGAAATTTGGGTCTGTCAATATGATTAAAACAACTAAGGGGAAATTCTTCCTCACACAATGTTATTAAACCACAAAACTTATTGCCCCTAGGGGCATTAGGGCCAAGACTTAGGTTCACCATAGAGTTCAAACCTCATACAGATCCCAGGAATTCTAAGCCTTGTACTCCCATAACTGAATATAGTCTTAAACTCTGGAGCATGAGGCTTGGAATTACCTTAATGACTTCCTGAGGTAATTAATTCCACAGTCTAAATAACATCTGTAATTATTAGCAGTCAGAGTGACATACTTAAGTAAAAATTTTACATTTGCACTTTCCATGGTCTTCCAACAGACCATGGATGAAATTAAGGTCACTCCAGTCTGAGAAGGCTCCTTTACACCTAAATTTTCTTGACTTTTTCTCTCTTTTTTTTCCTTTTTTCACTGGAGAGATATCTGAAAACAGGAGTTTCACACTTACAGCTCATCACATTCCTAGTGTTCTACCAAGAATTTAAAATACTGACAGTTTCCATGTGGTGACATGAAGGGAAAAAAAACATTTTCCCTCCACCCTCTAAAACCAGACTCAGGTTCACAATCAGCTCTGTGCCTCTCTATTCCATATTCTGGAGCACAATTGCTTTGAATTAATCTGAACCCTGAAAAAAATGTGCAGAGCTGAGGGAAAGATAGAAAAGGGACAAAAGTCTTGGCCTCACCTCAGTGCGAGATCTGAGTTTTGTGGCTGAAATTCACTTTTCACAGAATTTCACTGAGTGCATGGGGGCAAGCTGTTGGCCTCAAGTGTTGAACATTCAGGTTCCTTCAATAAAATATGCTTTAGAAATCATATTGTCACCAAAAAATGGCAAATTTGATTCCCAGTTTATGACTATCCAAAGAAATCAAGCCATCAAACCACAGCCATTTATGTTGCTTAAAAAGAAATAAAACTGATTTGCAGGCTCTTATTGCAAGTTGGTACTAAATGGTTCAATCCTATATTGTTATCTGTGGATAAGCTGATAATATTTATGAATGCTGAGTTTTCTCCAAATTGCCTGGATTTATTTCACCTCTGCAAGGCAATGCTGCAGAGATTCATCTGCAAGTACTGCAGAGATAATATCTTAATTTATATCCCTTGGGGGAAAACAGAGAAACACCAGGTTTGTGAAAGAGATCTGATGATAAAACTTCACGACTTCACATTTTTTTAAGAAATCATCTATGAAATGCTCTTGTATATAAAAAAAAATAAAAAAAATAAAAAAAAAAATAAAAAAACCAAAAATCTTCAGTGCTACCCCTAAAACACCTGTTCCACTGGGTTCCTATGGCTGCATAGAGATTCATGGAAAATCTCTTTTTGTGCCTGATTAGTTTCAGCATCTATAGGAAGAACTGCACTGCTTTTTTGTAATTAGCAACTGCTAGTTAACAGAATTACTGCTTGCTCTCAAAATGTGCTGTACCTTTGGAAACCAAGAATTCATCTGCAAGGAAGTGAAAGTAGGATGGATGTAACGGCTAAACTTACATGCACCTGCTTTTACATAAGCCAATGTGATTCTAGTGATGAAAATCACAGTCTTTCAGATCCAAATGAATCGTTTAAATTAGCAAGGCTCATGTTTCATCGTTAGAAATACCTTCCAGCATCACAAGATACAGAGATTTCTTTCTCAACAGAGGTGTCTGAAAACACGAGCTTCAGACTGCTTTTATAAAAGAAGAAATTTGCCATCCAATATATCGTGGAAATGAAAAAAAAAAAAGCTTCTGAATGCGTTTGCCTGTGTGAAATAATGTCTCACAAAAGGTGCAGGAAAAGAAGCCAAATTGCACATCACAAAATAGTCCTCAAGTGAACATTTCAGCACCACACTCTGTCAAAGGTAGGTCACAGAACCCAACTGCGTTACGTCCATGCAGAACTTTCTAGTACCCAAAAAAACCCCAAAAAACCCCAACCAAAACAAAAAACCCACCAAAAGCAAAACAAAAAACCCCCCCAAAAAACACCCAGGAAAATTCTCCTGTCCATTTCCAACAAGAGCCCTGAAACTGAAGGTACCTTCTCATTTCCAGTCAGCAAACAGACACCATTATTCCTGCTCCCAAACTGCTCTTCATCCCTATATAATTCCACGTGGCTGAATCCTTACTCTCATGCTTTCCTCTCTGTGGAAGGAAAAATATCCTGCAAGACCCATTAAAATCATGCTCAATCTGTTCTCAGGTCCTTGCTCTGTCGCTATACCTGGATGATGTCATGATGATGTCATTTATCAGTTAGGAAAGGGATAGTCTGTAACTTTTGCTGAATTATTTTCTAAGCATTCCATTGTCTTTTCAAAACAGCCTGATCAACTTTATTTCTTGTCCCTACCAGCCCTTCTCTGCCTGAAGCACATTGTCCTCTCCGCAGCTGAAAATATATTTATTTATTTATTCATCTATTTATTTGTAGTTTTTTCTACAAAGCTTAGTGCAACATGGGCCTGCTTCTTAATTGACGCTCAAACAATGCAAGAAATGATTACAGGAACCCACCTGTAGATATGTGGCTTTGAATTGTGTTGGTAATGGTGAAAAAAATGGGAATGAGAGATGAAGAGGAAACCCAGCTCTTCCACATTATTCATTACTTAGGTTACTTGCTTTGAGTAACTTAAATCAAAAAGTAGAAAGGAAGGTGGAAGATTAGAAAAGTCACAAGGCTAAATCATACCAAACTATCATTCAGAGATTCACTACTAGTGGATTAAATAAGAACACTAAATCACAGGTATCTGTGTGCCTAAGATTTTTAAAAAATGTTCAATTAGCAAAATCACAGTCCCTTCTCAAATGGTGAGGATGTTAGCAGGGGTATTGTGCTTTTATGCATTATCCAAACTATATTCACACATTAGAGACCTGATTATACACAGTGGCCCAATATCACAATAACTAATCATTTTCTCCCTAATTTATTTCCAGCCTAAGGGGAAAGGCCCATCTACGTGGCCACGTGCAGACTTTGTGTGTTAATTCCATCCTTCCTCAGATCTGGCCAGGTATGAGTCAGCTCCAATCCAAAAGCCATAAAACCTCATTAATGAGAGGCTGGTCTTATCACCATGGATAATTAGTGCAGTAACAAGGCCAGCTTTGAGTCTGGGTGCAGTTAGGGCTGTCCGTGTCAGCAGAGGTATGAAAAACATTATTAATGCTGCCAGGACTTGTCAAGCTTGTTGCTGGAATTGGTTCTTTGCATTAAAAAAAATGATATCTTACAAATGGAAGCTTCACGGAAAACACTAAATGATGACAAACTTCAGAAGAGGTTTGGGTTGTAGGGCAAAATCAGCCTGGGCTGCATTAGGATAGTTTGATTTTTGATTTTTGATTTTTGATTTTTTGATTTTTGATTTTTGATTGCATTGCCAACATTTTGATGGAGATGATCCCTCCTCTCTGCTCAGGATGGATTCAGACACGGTCCAGTTCTGAGCTCCCTGGTACAAGAGACATGGACCCACAGTGCCTCAAAGACAATTAATGGACTGAAAAATATGAAGGAAGGCTGAGAGAGCTGGGACTGTTTAGCCTGGAGAAGATTTAAGGGGAATCCTTACCAATGTGTAAAAGCAGCTGAAAGGAGGGGTAAAGAAGACTCTGTGACCTCAGTGCTGCCCAGGGAAAGGGCAAGAAGCTAAAACATATTAAATTCCACTTAAACATAAGAATTTATGTTTTGTTTTGTTTTTTTTTTATTTTAATCAAATACTGGGAACAAGTTTCCCAGAGAAGCTGTTGAGTGCTCCATCCTTGAAGTTGCTAGAAACTTTTCTGGACATGGTCCTAACGAAATCTGCTGCTAAGTTGACTTAAGCTGACCCTGCTTTGAGAAGAGGGACTGGACTCAACAATCTCAGGAGCTCCTTTCTAGCCTCAATTATTCAACGATTCTGTAACTTCTTCAAAATAAAAACAGTTGAAGAAAAACAAAAATGATTTTTAGAAATAATTTAGTTTTTCAAGAAAAATAGTCAACACTGCAAGAAAATCCGTTCTCTGCCAAGACAGAAATGAGGCTGGTAACATCAGCTGCACCTTTTTTCCTCAATGCAAACAAAGTTTAGCCAGCTCTCACTTCAACATCCAAAATCAGATGGGATGAATTCCAGTGTTCTCCACCAAATCATAATCAGCACCACATTAATGAGGTAATATTGCCCTGGCACCCCAATCACCTCACGGCCGCCTCTGTGACAGAGGGTTTTGTGGAGTGGCTTTGTTTTGAGCGGTTTGCTCTGGTCGAGCAGGGCCAGGAGCTGATTTTATCCTGCAGGTCCCCACAGCAGAAGCTGGGGCACAAGAGTGGTGCTCCTTCCTCAGCGATATTTCAGTGCGAGCTATGAAATGCTCAGTGGCAAAAAAACCCCGATGCCAGATCTGCAGCTCAGCCTGGTGTTGGAGGACTCGATGTTCTGAAAAGAGAGAAACAGATCCTTGGAGAGATCTCACCTTGCAAGAGGCTTCACAACAAAATCCTGACTTGGCTGTTAGGGGAAAATAGAGGATCACGTTATCCCCCAGCACAATGAATCACACGGAGCGAAATCCGTGGCAGCCAGAACAGCTCCTCGTGCTTGCATAATCGTATTAAACATTTTCATTCATTTCTGCTTGTTAAAGTAATATGATGACTTCCTCTAGTTTCAAACATGGCAATGAAAGGAGGCTTTACTTTCCTCAGCCTGCTGTGCTGCTTCACTGCCAAAGGCAACATCTTTTTAATCCAAAGTAAGAGTTACAAGATGAAATACATTTACCAGCACAGGAGGAAAAATTAAAAAAAAAGAAATGAAAAAGGGAAATGGGCCCTTGTCACCTGCCCATGTATAACCATGTGAGCTAAATTAAAAATATACATTGTCAGCTGGAAACTCATTTGCGTGAAGGCTGGTTGGCAGTTTTTTGGGAGGGTGTGGGGACACTGCAGAGAAGTGTCCCTGTCCCTTCCCCTGGCCTGAGCAGCAGGGCAGGAGGGAGAGCGGAGGAGAAATTTCCCTGCAAGGCTCAGGCAGCTTTTGTGAAGGGAAGTCCCAGGATTCAAAGCACAGAGTGTAAAGGAGAGAACCCGCTTTGGAGTCCATTTATAACGCAGAGCAGGACGGAACTGGCTGTGGAACAGGAGCCTGTGGCTCTCCCTCAGGGACTTGCTGCACAAAGAAGGAGATGCCGATTTTGAAAGCCAAAGATTGAAATGTGGGAGTGATGAAAGTGCAGACACCTTCTCCTCCAGTCCCCTCAATCCTCTCTCATCTCAATCCACAGAGAAATGCAGCAGCAGTTTGCTCCCCACTGCTGCCAGCTTTACCTGGAGCACACAGCTCTGTGTTGGGAGTGTTGAGGAATTAAAAGTGAATTGACAATGATCAATATGCCTGAGTTCAGTACCACCAAAATTAAAGAGATTTCAACTTCAATGGAAGCAGAACTACTGCCTGACTAACAGTGCTTTAAGACTTATTCCTTTACCATCAACTGTGAACAATATTTCAAAAGACTTGAGTCATAATTACAGTTTTTAATTCACCTCGTGAGCTCAGTCTCACTGGTGACACAACAATTTCATCCTGTCTCTCCTCACCACTGTGGCAGCACCTGCACCTGCCTCTTGTCTGAGTCACTGGAGCAAGCAGAACTTGCAGAACTGTTTTTAGACAGTAAAAGGCAGCTTGGCCATTCTCTCACAAGGCACTGTAATTATTTCTACTTAATCAAACAGGCAGCCTTCACCTTTCTGAGGTTAAACTGTGGACATGACCAAGGGCTGTTTCTCACTTTGTAAAGATCACATTTTCTGATGCCTTCAGCAGCCTTCCGGAATGGGGAGTTTTGCAGGAGCTGGCAAAGGTTATTCCTGTGTCCTGCACATGCTTCCATCACGTTGCCATACCTGCATTTCCTACAGCTTCTGTTTCTTACAGAAGTCTGGCAAAGCTCTGCACAGGTTACTCATCCTCTGTCTGATAACTATCCTTCACTAGTTTTTTGTTATTAGTTTCCCTCTTCCCCCATTTTTTTTCTCCTAGAATAAAGAATTCAGAATGCCTATTACATATATTAGATGCTTGTTTCCTTGGAAGTCTTTTTAGACATCAACTGGAAGAAGATTATGTCCATTTTTCTGTATTTCAGCTAATCACTGTCCCCTTGCATATGCTGTTCAGACTGTCAATTTGAATTTTGTCTTTCTGTCTATTTGCTGGGCCAATACAGCATGCAGAGCAAACTCATAGTTGTAGGGCATATTTAATGAAGAATGCTCAGGTTGACTGAAGATCATTTAAGGAGGTGGGTTGGTTTTTTCCCAGAGATTTTTTTCCATTTTTCCTTTCCCTAAAAATGCCATTCGATCAGAAGACAGGATTGGAGTAGAGAAAAGAATTTTGGTCACACCGGTACTGACAGATGGAAGCAGAACAACTGCCAATAAGGGACATGAATTAATTTTTTTATGTTGATTTTCAGCAAGGGTTTTTTTAACGTTGTGTAGGAATAGATGCTGGATTGTAGGGAACAGGAATATATAATCTCTCAGGTCTTTATACTCTCCCAGAGGCTGCAAATAAAATATACATAGTTAATTTTAATATCATATATAAAAAAGGATTTACTATTTCCACATACAGAAAAGATGTGCAACAACATCGTTCTCTCAAAACCAATATGCAACTCATATTTTTCTCAAGAAACTGAGAACTTCCATTTGATTTTCCAAAGTCTTTAACTTTCATTTGATTTTCTGAAGTATTTTAGGAGATCTGTACACGAAGTGTTGTGAAAGAGACAGGTATTACATAGAACTGTTGCTGGTAACACTGAGAGGATGTTCATATAACAGAGGGAGTGAATATATTAAGAGTATAATCCTGGTGATCACCAAAAAGGAGCATTTTAATTTTTTTTTTTTTTTTTTAGGATTTGGCACAATTACATATTTCTCTGCTCGTTCCCAGATAAATTTCTCTTTCCATCCCTGCCATCACATCATCACCTCTAAGACAGTAGTGAAGTACACCCAGATCAAAGCTGAAATCTCTTCCTTCCCCAACAATCTGCAGAACAACTGCAAAATAACTCCAGATTGCCTTGGAAAGAAGAGTGGCAATGCTTCCCCTCTTCCACAATGTTCCTTCCCACACCATTTCTCTAAATTTCCTCCTAATACAATAAGATGCTCCCAGAAAATGCCAGGATTAATTTGCGGGGGGATGGAAAATGTTATTCTCAGATGTGCAGAGTGGTGGTGGCGTTCAGAACAGTTAAGCGCAGCCCTGTTATTAGTGAGAAAAAGCTAAGTTGTGTCTTGCAGCTGCAACTGTTAGAGGATTGATTGTGCAATTAATTACCTTCCAGAAAATTCAAGTCAGTATTTGTGACAGGAATATTTATTGGTAACCACTCAGGAAGAAAGCAGCCATCCACAGCTGTCCAACAAGGAATTTCCAAAATGCCTGGATATTTTGAGTGGACATTTTATTTTGTGGTGTGGCACAAGGCAAAGCTGAACACATTAAAGCAAAAAACATAAACTCCAGCAAACAGACATGGGAAAATCGTTCTTTTTTTCTTTCCTTCACATTAAAATTGACATACCAATAACTGCTGAAGTACTTGGTTATTTTTAACTCTGTATTTTCTCCTTTTCTGCTTGGGTTCTTTTTCTTATCTGTGTGCTTATCTCAGGTGAGTAAGACTACACAGGTACGCAAAGATTTAAATGATCTGGACTGTGAGATTTCATATGTTCATAGGTAGGAATAGGAACTAGAGCTGCCACTCTATGCCACAATTTTTGCTCCTTCAGTCTAGAGTGATCAGACCATGGCTTGACTTCAGAGGGGTTACAGCAGCAGTGAGATTTAGAGTTCATTTTAAAAAAATTATTAAAGTTCACGTGATTTGTGTGGACAGTGAAAAACAAACACGAAGTTGCTTTGGTGCTTTGTGGTCTTTTGTAACCACAAGTGAAAACCTTACAGAGAGGTTTCTAATAATAAAGTGGAATGTGTGGTCTGTCCAATGACCACCACCTGTATCAGGTTCAAGATCTAAAAGATAGAACTCCAAGACCAAAAGCAGCAGAATTTACAGCTTCAGCTGGTGAAGCAGGACATCAAACCGAGGTCTGTGACAGCCCCGTATTTTCTCTGAAAGGACAACACATAGAATAGAGAATTGCAGAGTTACAGAATTACAGAATCACAGAATCACAGAATCACAGAATTACAGAATTACAGAATTGTAGAATTGTGGAATCATGGAATCACAGAATTGCAGAATCACGGACTCACAGAATCACAGAATTGCAGAATGACAGAATTACAGAATCACAGAATCACAGAATTACAGAATTGCAGAATCACTGAATGACAGAATCACAGAATTACAGAATCACAGAATCACAGAATCACGGAATGGTTGATGTTGTAAGGAGCCTCTGAACATCACCTAGTCCAGCTCCCCTGCTAAACCAGGTTTACCCAGAGCTGATTGAACAGGAGGACACTCCACAACCTCTCTGGTTAAACTGTTCCACTGCTCTGTTCACCCTCAAGGTAAAGTTTTCCCACACATCCAGATCAGTCAAACAGACAAAAAGCTTGCTCTGGGATAAACTGCCACTCAAATCCCAGAAGATTCCCTGAACACATGACAGTTCCTATTTAGACTCACCCTTAGCTGCAAAATCAGTGGCATCTCTCTGTCAGAGACGTTCCAGATACACCCACACTGATATTTGGAGTTAATCCTGCAGCCACCTTCAGCCACATCCAGTACAGTGAGCTCCCCATTCTTCATCAGATCAGAGGTGGAAGGCAGGATTTAGGTGCGAGATTAGGGTTGATCCTGCCTATCAAAGCAGGTATTGACAAACATGGTGCTTTTTATCTTCTCCCTCCTGAGAATGCTGTGAGTCTGAGGAGCCTGTGAATAGAAGGCAAACTGTGTTTGCCATGGGAAGGTTTCTATTCCTCCAAGGACTCCAAAGAAGCCCAGTATTTCAAAGAGTGAATGAGGGCCATCATGCTGAAAGTTAACTAAATTCTCCAGCTGAATGTTAGGCTGGCCTCACACACAGGTTCTGTGACCAGGCACAAAGGAGGGGTTTAGCACTCCCTGAATTACAAAACCCAGTTTCCGAGGGTGATAGTGGTGTTAGGTAAAAACACCACGTAATCCATGGCTGCACTTGGGGCATCACTCCTTTTAGAAAGTCCAATGGAAGCACTGAAACCACATCTGAGTCTCCTATGGAAACTGTGAAAATCACACAAATATTCCACTTGATAAAGAGGAAACAACAGTTATTATAAATGTCCTGGTTCAGTCTGTGCTGCATTCCTCACGGTGAGGGCGAGTGAGGTTGGATATTTTCATTTTGGGCAGCCATGAGTTTGAATGAGATGGGAAGCTCTCCATGGAAAGCTGCAGTGAAACAGCACAAGCAGTCGTGGTCAGGATTTCAGCTTGGAAAATCTGGGCACTGTAAATTGGCATCACTTTACATACTGTGTGTATCTCTAAAACCATCCTCTGCAAAAGCACACTGACAAAAATCATTTTATTGCAGGAGAAGAAACGGCAGAAGCAATCACAAGTCAAAAAGTCTTGCCCCAGTTCCCAGCCCTGTTCAGTTTCCGGGTGTGTGTTCTAAAGAAAATATTTCCAATTTTATCTTACTTAATAAATAAATTCTCAAGAAAGAATTATTACTTGTACTGTAGCACATTGTAAAATAGAAGCTTCCAAAAGTTTTAAGGTTAATTGATCTAGAAGTCTGTTTTGTGGTTTATGCCTCCTTCTAAAATAGCCTCTTTTTATCGTTTCACTTTTTCTTTATTTTTAAAAATAGGCTTGCATGAACTGAGATACAGATTCTTTAATTACACTATCTGAAAGCAGGCAGAGAATTTTTCACTACAAATCTAAGAGAACAAAGCAACGAACAAAACATGAAGAGATTTGCAAAATGTTCAACCAATGAACACCAAAACTCCCAGAGAATTTGAAAATTAGCTCACAGTTACATGATCATTTACAGTTCCGTTTTGATATAATCTGAAAATCTCAATTTTCAAGGTATAGGGATAAGAATAACTGAAATTTATCTTATTTTGACTGCCACTAAAGTTCAATAGTCTGTTTGTATTAAAATACTGTAAAGTGATAGCAAGGAAAAGAGATATGAAGTTCAACAAAACCAATATTGCTGAATGCAATATTCTGTTTGGTACCTGCTTTGCAATTTTTTAGCATTTTATCTGTACTTTTTTTTAAATTTTTTTTCTTTATAGAAGAATACTGAAAATCATTTTCATAAAAAGGACATGATTTCACTGAAAGCTTATAAAAGAAAGCCCTAACCCAAGGTCAGGAAAAATATGCATTTTTACAAAATAAAGCAGAGCTGTGTTTTCCTGAAAGGGAAAAGTCCAATGAGTCTTCAAGGAAAAAAAGTCAAGAGAAGCCATTTTATATTTATTCTGAATGCACCACGAATATTTAGCAATAGGGATGGAAATGGTGACTTTGTTGGTGACAGGAAGGCTGCACAGTCTCTCTTCGGTTGCCTGATAAACAAATCCATTCTTGATATTTTGAATGCCACTCACACAAACACACACGTCTACATATAATTGTAAATATCAAGGAGAAAGGAAATAAAATACCAACCAGGGTTGCCTTCCATGACAGCAATTAAACCTGAAAAAAGAGGAGCAGGACTTTAAAAAAGCTCAGAAAAAAATTTAGGTTAATTAATTCTATTATCAGACTTTTTATGGAAGATTTTTATACAATTAAAACCAAGCAAATTTTGAATCCTATTCTGAAATTCAGCAGCCATAAAATCCTCAAATTGTCACAGGGTCAAACGTCCTGCACTCTTCAAGATGCATTCACACCAGAATTCCCCAGGCAGCCAACTGACTTTAATGTAAATTTTGTAAATCCAGATGACTCCATGAGGAACTCACTAAGTGGAATCACTCCAGTATAAACTTCCAGGAACTCAGAGGAAGCTCAGACCCAAGAGATGAAGGGTTATGCGTGAAAAACTCCGAGTAACAGGCTGAGTATTCACACGGCAAAGAAAAACCCCCCTAGAAATATGTATAAAAAATTTGTATGAAAGCTCACCAAGCTACCATTGAGATTTTTTTAATGGTTTTGTTGATAAGCATATTTTAAACATCCAAATAATTAATTTATATCCAAGTCTGACTTCCGAAACAGCAGTGCTTTTATTATTTTCACAGTACATAGTGAAGTCCAGTGATTACAGGATTTACTAAACAACACTCAAATAATCAAAAGTAAGAAATTGAATGACGGAAAAGTTTTTTAAAATGTGTTTGAGAGTAAAACAGTGCATTTTCTCAAAAAATTCACAACTATACAATTGTGGAAAATCATTTATAGAATTACAATAAATTGTTGATGTTGGATTTGGTTTTTTGTTGGGGTTTTTTTGTTTGTTTTTTTGTTTGGTTTGGTTTGCTTTTTGGGGGTTTTTGTGGGTTTTTTTTTTGTTTTGTTTGTGTGTTTGTTTGAGAAATAGACATCTTTTTATCTGGCTGATACACAGTGTGAAAAACACCAACAATGTATAAATCTGTTGTCAAACCAAAAGAGAAATGTACCTCATCTCTATCTAGAGACACCATGTGCCTCTTTAAGGACAATTTGTTTCTGTCCTAGGACCCTGAATGCTGTACTTGTTATTTAAGAGCATTCATTTATGTTATTAGTTCCCTTAAATCAAATTTCTCAATTGTAGCAAACCCTAAGTTTTCATTACACTGTATGAAATGACTGTCCTTAAGGATTTAAACTCTTAATAATTTTTCAGTCGGTTCTAAAATATAATCGCTTAAGGAACTTAAAATATACATTGCAAGCAGGTCAGTTTATTTTAAATATATATTATGAGATTTTGTCATCCTTTTTTACTTTGAACCATGAAAAATTCTTCCTTGAGTAGCACGCTTTATATTCCAATTAATTTATTCGTCATTGCCAAGACAACTCTAATCCAGCAACACCCAAATCACTGAATTTCCCACCTTGGTTGTTTTTTGAATCCTGAAACACTCTCAAAAAGCTGCTCGGGGTCAAGTTCTGTCAAAAACAACATCTAAAGGAGGAAGCTCTCCTGAGATCCCTGAAGGTCGAATGCGGAGCTCCGGCAAACAAGGACCCTTGAGATGCCAGGACAGTGAGGAGGCTGCATGAGTCTCCTTAAAACTGTGCATTAATGTGTTTTTAGTGCTTTTGAAACATTGCAGCCTCACATCGTAGGAGACAGAAGCTCTCGAGCCAGATATTAATACAGGCAGCATGAGCTGCCCCACGTTTGCTCACCTGCAGAGAGCCGTGAGCAAACCCTATCCTGGCCAAGAAAATCAATATATGAGAAATATCACTTTTCCCGAGTTCCTTTTGGGGCCGTGGAAACAGAAATCTGGTTGATAACCCAGGACTGCTAAGAGTGGATTAATCAGTGAGGATACAGGGAAAAGTCACAGCTCCTTCAAAAGCAGCAAAGTTTGGCCAAAGCTGAGAGTGACAGAAAATCACACCCTGCTGTCTGCACTGAGTTTCTCTGGCTTTCTATTAGAAAAAATGCATTTCACGTTAGGTGTTGGGAAAATCAGTATATTTTACATTTTTCTGTCTTTGTCTAATATAAGAGGGTTTGATCTTTCTCCTTAGAGGTGATGACTTCACTCGCTTCAAACTCAGCTGAGGAAACACCGTGAAACCAGCAAGAGTTCTTAGGTTCAGGGAAGAGAAAGAAGGGTTAACCTTGAAAATACAGTTTTTAAGGCAGCAAGATTTTATTTGATTTTTTAAAAATTTCTGCTTAATTATCAAGATGTTTCAAATGCCTCTTGGAAATACAGTTTTAGGAAAATGTTTGTGTTTGTTTCCGCACACAAACCACAATTAAAAAAGCAAACAAAAAAACAAACAAACAAACAAACAGACAAACAAAATCCAAGAAAACCAAATAAAACAAAATACTAAAACCACCAAAACTCAGATGAATTCTGATTTCTTCCAGTACCATTTTTTAGCAATAACAGATGCAGGAAGAAAAAAATCCTACTTCTGACCACAGAGCTGAGAGGGAAAGTGGCTTAGACAGTCGTTATAAGTCGTGCAAAAAAGAAAACAACAAAAACAAACAAACAAAAAAAACCACCCAAAAAAAAACCAACCCACCAAAAAAACAAAACAAAACAAAACAAAACAAAACAAAACAAAACAAAACAAAACCAAACAAAACAAAACAAAACAACCCCGGATGACTGCTTGGTAGCCACAAAAATATCAAAGTTTATCAGCTGGGCACTCAATTTTTTGCATTTTCCTCATCACTCTTGCCCAGTTGTCTGGGTGATCTCTCAGCCACCTCATACCTCCCAACATCACAGGGAGGACTGAGGGAATATTTGTCCTGGTTTTTTTTTTCTCCTTCTTCCTTCTCTGGGATTTGGCTGCACCTTGGTTCCGTGGCATTCACACCAAAGGACGTGAGTTATTCCCTGGTTGATTTCCACATCGTAATAAAGCAAAACCCACTTCCATTATCAAAATTCAAGCAAGGTTGTTCACCTAACTCAGAAGATTCCTTCTTTTTTTCTTTTTTCCCCCCAGGAAACGGAGGCTTCTGGGTCGAACATAATGAAGAATTGCAAACTTCTCCGTGAGCAGAGTTTTCGTCATTAATATATTTTGTGCAACAATACACAGTGAGTAAGTGGCCTTGGGTCTGCCTTCATTGGGATTATTGAAAATGTCAGAATACACTCACTAAGCTGATCATAATTTCCTCTAAAGATTGTGCACATTTAACTAGGTTTAGAATCTGCCCCCTTTAAAAGGCAAAGGAATTCACTTATGAGGTGTAAAGCAAATTTATTCTTCCTCCTAAGCATGTTGGGATTCAGAGCATCTTCTCCAGCCATTTTCTCCCTGTGGATTGCGTAAGAAATTTCGAAATCCAGGTGCTCTAGAGAGACTTCCAAAGAGTGTCCTTGGAAATTCCTCTGCATCCCTGTGCTTTGTCCCCTGGTGGTAGAACAGCTCCAAGAAAGTCCTTGGTTTGAGTTTCACTCCCACACCACCTTTGTTTGTTATAAGTAATTTTCAGGGAAATGTGAAGAATAAATTGGATTTTCCCCTCTTCTCAGCATGGGCTAGCTGAAAGGGAATTGAAATAAGTTTATTAAGAGAATGAATACTTTTTTTGTAAGTTTTATAAGGAACTTTATGTCTCCCCATTCCAAAAACAAATAGAAAAAGAAAAAAATATATAGAAGTTGTCCTGCAGAACAAGTTTAGAAAGTATTTTGGGTGACATGGATCCATGTGTACTAAAAATAAGACATTAGAATGATAAGTAATATTTATAATTAATGTTTCTTTTATCCTGACTTCTGGAATAATCAATAAGATGTGCTTTGGTCATGGTGCTAGCAAAGGAACCTGCTTAGCTTTTACTCCAGAAATACAATTTTTTGAAATTATTTCTGAAAAATTTTAGTTTTCAATGAACAAGAAAACCAACCCATTAGAATGCCTTTCACCAGCAGTAACTACGAGCTTGCTCCCACTTTTATGTTATTTTGATTTTCCGGAATCTTGAGTTTTTACATCAAGACATTGGACATCCAAACCCCACTGCAAAGCTGAACTGCATCCTGTGCCTGCTCCACAGCAAAATATTCAAGGTGATTTAGAGGCTGTTGTGGCACAGACCTTCCCATCAGTTCCATGTAACCCCCTCTGCTCTTCTCATACCTTCTTGATGACTTTCCTTGACTGCTCTAAGTTGTGTCACTTGTAACTCCATTTTATCAAAGAATTTCAGGAAAATGTCCCGTCCCCCCCTCAAACAATTCATGCCCAAAGTTTGTGACGAGGTTTTTGTCCTGCTTCAGCCTCAGATTTTCTCTTTGCTGGTTTAATGGCTCAGAACGTCTCCATTCGTAATGGATCAGGTTTCTCCCGGTCTCTTTCTCCCACAAGATTTAATGAGGAAATACATCCCTGCATTTGAAGCACTCATACAGGCACAGCTGCAAAATTCATTCGCAGTGTTCAGAAGGTCAGGATGACACTGAATAACGCAAAAGAGGTGTAAAACAACAAAAATGCTAAATTAGCATATAAGAACTATTTGTCTTCAGGAGAAAAAAGAGTTGCTAAACATTTCTTCTGCAACATAGCCAAAAAGACATAAAAATGTGGATTTCTAGGGTTCTTCAAGTCCACCTCAGTTTATTTTCTCCAGAGCTGACAGCTTCACAAGCTAGTGAGTGTTAGAGGCAGTGACGCACCAAGTGCCATTTTTGGGGTCTGTTGCTTTACCTTTCTGTGGCAATTTTTCCACCACCACCTCCTTTCTGCACAGAAGCGAGGCTTGTCTTCTGCTTGGATCATTTTCACACAACTAGTTTTTCCTCTCAGTTCACAAGTTAAATGAACCAATATTCCAACAGACAAAAGGAGAAATTTTGCTTATATTGGGACACAGGTGATTTCTTGGGTGTCTGCATCCACCTTGTAGGTCTACATCTCACTGTATCCATGCTCATTTTGGAAAAAATTACATTATCTGTAGAGTCCAAGAAGGAGCTTGGACATTTAGAGGTGGCACAAGAATTACTGTGTGGAAATAGCAGTGATGAGGTTTGTGCCAGAGTGTGAAACAAGAGTTATAACAAAGGGGATTTTTTTTTTGGGCTCAGGGGTCAGGAAGGTTTCAGCTTTGGTCAAACCGAACAAATGAACAAACTGAACACATGAAGTAAGGCAGGAGAAAAGGTTTGAAAATCTGCTATGGCACTAAATAAATATATTCTGGAAGAAAGTGTAGCTGGCAGCCTGGGAATTGTGGCAGCCCCGACTGTAATTGAAAAGTGCAAAAAAACTTTGCATTGCCAGAGGAGAGGCAACACCAGAGGGAAACTGCAATCAAAATACAAGTGATGGCTTGGCCAGGCACTGAAAATAACTGTTACCTGAATAGTGATGGATCAGCTGACCGTGATTTCAATTTTCCAAATCATAATCTTAGTCTCTTAAATAAATTCTCTACTTTGATAGGTAAAAACAGTTTGGCCCATTTTTAAGCCAAAAAGCTCAGAACTTAAAACTCAAAATCAGGGGTGCCAAAAAGTATTGCTAAAGAGGTTTCATGAAGCTTCATAGAGTTTCCTCAAGTAAGTCAGGTAATACCAAAATTTTGTCCTTCTGTTCACAAAAGGGGTTCATGATACCTTGATTTCTTTGATCTGTTGAGTTATGAACTGAGTTCCTCCTTCAATTTCCTGTGAAAAGCCCATTAGAGATAACATCCTTTCATCCAGGGGAAAGGCTGTTCATGAATCAATTTTCTTGGCAGACTCAGTATATTCTGATATGATCAATTCTCACAGCATTAAAAAAAAATAAATGTATTACAGGGAAATGCTTATTTAGTTGTGCTGACAAAAAGGCCAAAATATTTTATAGCATTCAATAATTAGATATATTATGAAGGAATATCACCAGCTGTATCAAGCTGATAGATGTTGTTTGAGGCTTCACTGAGCACGGGATGTTTACTGTCTTGAGTCAGGTCAATCTGCAGAATTCTTGGATTAAATTCCAATTTATTCTGAGACTTATCTTCCTGTTTCCTTTTCATTGTGACCAAAATGAATTTCATAAGCATTTGTAGATAATGACCTGTATCTCTCTGTTGATCATCTCGCTCTTGGGTCAGATAAGCCACACAAGTGTTATTGATGATATTCTGTGCTGTTATTTTATGGCCTTTTGCATTTCACTGCGGTATGTGACAGCATGATTATATATAATTGATAGATAGTTTCATATGGCTCACAAAGAGTTTGATAGGTGGCACATAACCCAAATTATTTTTGTGTCTTTAGGGTGTATTTTTAAGCCTTCTAAAACAGGCACTATTTTGAAAAACTTCTTATAATTTTTCTCAATGCCTGGTGGCTCATTAAATATATACTCTAATTGATTTATTATGAAAATAATTTTTCAACAAAGCAAATATCAAGCATGGCAATGCAGATTAAATTGCTCAGCTCCTATCTTCTACTCTAGCATGAAGGAACAAGGCACAAGATATCCATCTCCCTCCATCCCTAGATGCAGAAATGCAATGACCTCAGGGCCCAGACTTTGCTGTGGAAAAACGTTGGCTGCACAAGACACATATTTTTTCACTACATTTGTTTAGAGCTGGCATCAAACTAGGGACTTTTAAATAAAAGGTTTCATGCCTTCAGTGGGCATCCCAATCATGACACGCTGCTGAGCAATTCTTAATGCAAAAATATGTTTAAAGAAGGAAATCAAGGCATTGAAGGCAAGCCAAAGACCTCCCAGTGTGACTACAGATTTGCTGTGTGAATATTTATCACTGTTTCCACATCAGGTAATTGAGAACAGCCATTCTCTGCTAAACTAAACCAAAATTTTCAGCCTGCTTTCATCCCACTTCCAACCTCAGGCACCTGCTTGAGGTGTCAGGAGAATATTTGCCTGAGGCTTCTGCTAAAGTCAATGACAAGATAAAGAATAAATTGCCAGCTGGAAGTACCTGTGTGGCTTTTGACAACCTTTGACAATCAAGGATATCTAAACTCCCAACTCCACATCTTCTACATAGTTAAGAGTCTCATTTTGTCGGGAAGGAATCCAGGCTCTCAGTCACAAGAAAGAGTGAAAAGAAGGAAATGTCAGTGTCTGATTCATCCAGTTTCTCCCCACTGTGCAGATCAATCCTTAATTATACTATCTGCTTGAGAACAATTTCTAGTCTTTGCCTCAGGGCAAGTTTCCTAAAAATAAAAATGTATTTCTTTGAGAGGAATGATGAAAAGAAGCAGTCATGATCCTATAGAAGTCATAGATGGTTAGCAGTTATGATCGATACAATTTGAAAACACAAACATGGCTGGAAGTATCTCTGCTCTTTTGACAACTTTTGAGTATTTTTAATCAAAAACATGGATTCCACATAATTTAATACATTCTGCTAATTTAATTGCATTATCTTTATATGACTTATAAAAAATAATTTCACAGGTTTTTCTGCATTAGTCAGGATATTATAAGAAAGCTCTCTAAGCCTCAGAAACAACATTTGGCAGCACTTGAATGTGCAGAGTCTATTGAAAAGTGGATTCATTTTTGTTAGTCAGCAATTTTTCAAATTTTGGACAAACCTGAGTCTCTGCTGTCATATCTCAAGCTGCAGGAGCTGACAGTGTGCCTGAACCTAACACTGTCCTTCACGGGATGAGCAAAAGAGACTGAAAATACTTTAGAATTCCCAGGGAAAATGGGCTGTATCCTGATCTTCCCTGCACTGAGGGACTCCACTTAAACCAACACACACACACAGAGGAAAAAAGGGAATCTGAGCCAGGAAAATCGTATTTATTCGCAGCCTGGAAAAAAAGTCAGCCTAATGCAGCAGCTCATCATGGACAGGGGGAGAAAGAATTATCTCCCATGGCACTCCTGAATATGAGAATTAAAGCTACAGAAAGAGTTGTAGTTTGTAAAGCAATGAGTATCAAGTGACTGTGCTTGGGAGTTTTCCTACTGGACACCATTTCTGCCAGAGAGTCCTTTAAATTTGAGATGTATTTGTGATTCTGCTGGGGAACAAGGTCATTGCTCAGTTGCTGGCTCTCAAAATGTAATAACATATTTTACAGTGATAAATTTTTAGCCACCCAGCCGCAATAATATACTAATAAAACAGCCTGATTTGCTAGGATGCATGGTTTTCACCTTTTTCTCTTTCACTTAGAATTAGTTTGCATTAAAACCTATTTTTGTCAGAGACAGGGAATGCAAGTGAACCTGTTAGCTGAGCTCCTTCACGGTCCCTGGACAATAGCCAGGGGACACTTCAGTAAAACCTCCTGCAGTTGGTGGGATAACTGTCTCCTTGCCTCAGGGAACCTCAGCATTGAAGTTATTAAATAAAACAGCAAGTCTGGCAGTTGGCTATGAGAAGCAATTTATACCATTGTAAATGGATTAGCGAAATGTAATTTCTTTTAACGTTTCCGTTTCAATTATTTCAAATAGATGTGCAGTTATAAATGTTAAGGAATTGTTTAAATGTTTCTCACAATGGAAAAAGTAAATATAGGTTAGAGCTCCGCACTCCCAAGTGAATTTCTGTGTTTCTCTGTTTTCTTTATTTCAAGGCTTTTCACGTACTGCTGTAAAAGTTGCCCATTTGGAGACCAGGAGAAAAAAAATATTTGTGCTCTTGATGAAGCAGGGTATTACACTAATCAGGAAAGTATAGATTTGAAATGTCTTGAGGACCAGAGGAAAGCCTACGGCTGTTCTTATCCTACATTCTCAGCTGGTATATTTTGACATCAAGAGCCTGGAGCAGCGCATGAGATACCAAGAGAGAGACTACACCACATCTCTGCGTGTGCGAGAGGCGGGGGGAGATCTCTCTTGAAAGTACAGCTCTGTGGGTTTCCTCTGAGAAGGGTTAATTAACATACATAGCCAGCAGCTCCCAAACTATCGTCTCTTTCGATGATTTCAGCAATATCTCACCTGATCTCTGCTTTTTTCCCTTTCCCCCGTTTTTCCCTGTTTTTTGCTATGCTGTTGCAATTAAGCAATAAGATCTAACAAGAAAGATGACTACTGGCATGGGATAATTGTGTCCTTGGGGTGTAATCAAGCACCAAGAAGAAACCAGAGCTTCTGATCCCCCATGGGCACGATTACCGCGGGATTGGCCGCATCCATTGGGAAAGGCATCGGCACCAGGAATTGTTTGCTTTTCCATTTAAATGTTTTACCCAGGCAAGTGGCCGTGCTGGTCCCCAGCTGCCACATCGTGTCAGAGCGGGCAGCAAGGCACGGGCTGGTCGCAGCCAGCCCCCTCAACGCCCCACCAGCGCCGCGCACCAGAGCGGGGAAATTTCCACCAGGGATTCAGCCGGGTGCGCAAAGCTCCCGCCTTTCAAAACCTCTCGCCACGACGAGCCGGATTCAAGTTGCTGTAGACTTTAAAAGAGGGGGTGGCGAGGGGCAAAAGTAGGGCAGCAAGGAATAAGGGACGAGGTTATCTCAGCTGAAAGCAGCCGTGGAGGAGCCTGAGGGCTGAGATGGCAGTCATCATCGATTCCAGGCAAGGGAGATGTCAAGGACGGGGAATGTCAAGCAGGAACAACAATAAGGCATCATAAGGGTGCTTAGCAGCACCAAGTCTTCCAAAAACAGCACAAATAAAGCTGCTGGGCTGCTGTGATTGGTCTGTTTGCTGCTTGAGATCACAAGAAAAATGTAAAAAATATGATGCGTTTACAGTGTACGTCTGTCCTCTTCCTCCTGCCTACACAAAACTAATTAAAAATATTCTCTCCCTCTCTTCCTCTCACGTCCCCACCCCCACTGGCATCATCTTGAAATAGTCTTTGCAAACAAAGTTAGATACAGGCAAATGCTCTACATGGAACCAATCTTGTCAATATATAGATAAGCAGCAGCAACATGCTGGCCCTGAACAAATAATCAAACGTTAAAGGAAGAGCTACGAGAAACAGAAACACACTCCGTGTTTCTGCAGCCTGCAACACTGTCTGTGGTGTGTGTGTGTGTATTCCTGAACCATCAACACCTGCCTTTGCAGGTGATAGTTTTATGACACGAAATATATTTATCCAGTGGTTTTTTACACATACTTTACTGCAGCTTCTCAAATAAGTGACAGAATGAATTATGTTTCTGCTGATGCAGCACCAAATGTGCTGATACTTTCAGGTGTGTGCACACTCAGGTTTACACACAAATACAGGCAGAGAACAGCTGGAAAACCAGCTCGCCACAAGATCTGTGGGGCTGGACCACTAAGCCTGTTGCTGAATCATCAAATAAATGCCAGCACTGCAGGAAAACAGCAAACGATGTTTTTAAGATGCTGGATGGAGAGTAAACATTTCCAATGGTTTCAAAACTTGATTTTGTTTCATATCGAACAATTTTTAAATTATCCATAAAAGAGAAATAAGCCTCACCACTTGGGTCATCGACCTGTAGTGGAATCATATGAACCCTAAAAATCCCTGACCACAGAGGAAATGATGGATCTGGAACTGCAAAAAATGGTGATTTTCCAGACGTTTTTACAAAGGGAAGTCAAAGTCACCCTACATGCATATTGTAGGGTTACGGAGCACTGCAGGAAACCAGCAAAACTTCAAATTCTGCTTTGGTTTACTACACTGTCCCTGAAAACAAAATACCTTTGTTTGACTGCAATCCCAGTGAGGAAACCTTCCAGCAGATTATTCCCAGCTCAACTGAGGCATTTGTGACTCTTACCACCCAGAGATGATCCTTGACATACAGAATGTTCTTTAGCAGAAATGGTGTAATCAATCTAGATATTCCTGATGTATGAGTCTTTTTTTTTCCTTCAGCTTTCAACATGCCAAAATGCATGATACTTGCAAGGGAGGAAAATGCACTCTTTTGTAGAAAAGCTCATTTTCAACCTTCCTAAGAGCAGTGATTGTTTCACAACAAATATGGCATGATTTTCACCCAAAACTTGCACTTACCCGGGACCTCTGTGACATTACTCATTACTGTGACATTACTTCTGGCACAGTAGGGAATTTCACTGCAATAAACTGTAACCAAGGAAAACCCTCCTTTTTGCTGCTCCACTGTGCATTTGATTTTCTGCATATTTAGGAAAAGGAAGATATTTCTGTCTGAATAAATTAGTTTTCCTAGTAAGGTATTTTCCAAGTACACAAAGAAATATTATCCATATTGCCCACGGTCTTCCAGTTCAAAGGGGAAAAAAAGAAGCTGGAAAAGCAGAACACAAGGGAACACTCGATTAGGTTCTTTCAAGCAGTGACCCTTTCTGTAGCTATTACCAGAGATTAGTTTGAGTACTCCTTGGATGGAATAGGATGGGCTTAATAAGCAGATAGTCATATTCCTCAAAGGCTTTTGGCCTCCTGTGTCAGAGCTGGAGCCTGTCTGTCCAACTCCCACACCAGACTAGAGGTTAAAACCTCATCAGCCCACGCTGGGGGCAGCCAACAGAGAGAAGGAAGGTTCCTGGAGCATCCTCTTTCCTTAGAGAGGCAGAGATGGCTTTGGGAATGGTTCTGTGGATAAGGGCAGTGCAGGCAGGAGCTGCAGCTGGGTTATCACCTTCTGAGGAGTGCCTTGGCAGCTGCTTGGGGCTGGAGCACATCCTCACAGGATGAGGAGGTGCAGAGGAAAGGGGCACAGCCCGGGCCACGGGCAGGGACACCTTCCACTATCCCAGGCTACACAGAGCTTCAGCCTGGCCTTGGACACTTTCAGGGATCCAGGGGCATCCTCAGCTTCTCTGCGCACCCTGTGTCAAGGCCTTACCACCCTCACAGGGAAGAATTTCTTCCTAATATCCAATCTAAACCTGCCCTCTTTTGGTTTAAAGCCATTCCTTCATCTCCTGTCAACACATGACCTTGTAAGAAGTCTCTCTCCAGCTCTCTTGTAGCCCTCTTTACACAATGGAAGCTGCTCCAAGGTGTCTCTGGAGATATCTGGAGGTGTCCTTTTCTTCTCCTGGCTGAACAGCTCCAGCTCTCTCAGCCTGTCTTCACAGGACACAGGCCCCAGCCCTGTGATGACCCTCAAGCAGCTCCACATCTGTCCCATGTTGGTGACACCAGAGCTGGAGGCAGCTCTGCAGGTGGAATCTCAGGAGATCAGAGAGGCAGAATCCCCTCCCTCTCTGCCCACACTGCTGTGAATGAGCCCAGGGTGTGGATGGGCTTTCTGGGCTGTGAGTGCAGATTACTGGGTCACGTCCTCTTCTGGGATACAAGTGCCCTCTGCAGAAGCAAAATTTCATCTGTAACATATATACTGGGCTTTTAGCGATGGAGCAGGCTTTCCCTCCTGTTTTCCTCCCACACATTACATTTACAGGTATTTGCACAGCCCTCTTGCCCCCTTCCAGCTCGTGACACTGCCCAGGTGGGGTTTTGACAGATGTTCGCCGTGTCCTGGTTCAGCAGAGCCTTGTGCACTCTCACATCTCCCCCTCTGCACCGAGAGCTGAAGGGGTTTTGCTTCTGGAAGCACCAGGACCCTGATTCCCAGTGGGTTCTATTAAAGTCTCATCCGAGCTCTCACTTCCCATCTGCATAGATGTTCGTGTTATCTTGCTGGAACGAAGCAAGTGAAAAGCTCTGCGGGGCTGGCTTGTCTGGAGGCTGTTTGTCTTTTCTGTACAGCTGCAGGCAAGCATCTGGAAAGTTTCAATATTTGCTCTGAATGAAATATCTCACAGCTAGAACTCCATTTCACGTGGCAGGGCTGGTGCAGACAAGATATACCCTGTACATTTTTTTTAAAAGCCCCTTGGGAAGCTGGTGCTACTGGTAACAGAGGTGTTAATTGCCCTTCCTTGGCCTGGTTTTAGGTTACCTATGTTTCATCTTTGTTACCGTCAACATATGTTCCTATCTTATGATTTCAAGTGTCACAATAAAGTTACTTAGACATAGAACAGTTGTTATCAGATATACTGGACATCTTTTTTAACTGTCATGTGATTATTAGGCATTAAGAAAGCACAGTTGAGACAGAAATGTCCTTGTAGCCTAGGAAAATACAACTTTAAAGGAACATGAAAACTAACCCAGTTGTTTATCCCTATCCCAAAACAGGGCCACTGTTAATATTCTGTTACTTCCAGTAGGTGCTGGTTTAATTTGTTCTCCTAGATCTCCACAGATGCAGACAAGCTGCAGTTTTTGCAGTGATTCCATTTCTGGGTGTCATCAGAATGCCGCACCCATATCTTGCACACCAATGTGAATATTTCTTACAACAATGTTAATTTGCTGTTTTCTCACCCTCTCCAGCACAACCATGCCCCATTTCAGTACCTGGCCCTGCTGGACCTGGTTGGTTCCCAGTCTCCTTTTAGCCCCAGACAGCTCAAGTGTGACTTTTTAAGACATGAATCAGGGACAGCACCAGCCTCTGCAAGTACCACTGAAACATCCAGATGCTTCCTGGGAGAATAATCTTTAAGAGAGATTTCTATTTTTACCTTAAAGTTCAAATTTGCAAGTCCGTGAGCTGAACAATCAAATCAACAGGAAACCTTAACCTCTTGCACTGCAACCTGCAGAAAAAAGGTTGTCTTTACTACAAAAACACACTGGAAATTAGAGAAACTATTATGCAGCAAAATAGAAAGGGCAACAACTCTCAGCTCTAAACTCAGGCGTGGTCAGGCAGAGCTATGCAGAGGTGAAAAATCTCTCTTTTCCACTAACAAATCCCTGAGAAAAATATATTTAATCTCCCATTAGCTAAAAGTAACTGAAATTTGCTGTGTTGGTTAAGTTTCCAATTTCTCATGTAGCTGTTTAAAGTATTGGGTTGGGAAGAAGGATTTCAGCCAGTTAATTGCACGATGAAATTATTTTCAGGTTTTTTATGTGCATCATAATAGCTACATTTACCATTCTATTATCATTAGTGCTTAAGGACATCTTTCATTTATCTGCTTAGAGGTTTTTACATAGAACTCCCAGAGGTAAAAGTCATCATCTTGCTGAGTTTGAAAGTTTTCTTTTCCAGCATCTTATTCTTCAGTCTCAAGGGCCTGACATTTTTTTAAACTCTTGGCATTTTCTTCAGTAACAAGGTTGAAATTTGAATATGCTACATCAATTTGGCTTCAGTTTAATGCCTCACTGAGGCACAGCCTGGCTGAGGAGAGAGAAAAAAATGAAAATTAATGCCAACCATCTATTGGGATAACTAAGTAAAAAATCAGCAGGTCTCAGGCTGTAACTGAGAAGGAGCACTACCCCATAAGTGAGAATGAATCTATTTTGCATGAAATTATAGAAATATAAGTTGCCAGTGATATAACAAAATTATATAAACGTAGCACCAGTCCAAGAGGAATTCAGAGTAATCTGGTGGCAAGGCAGCAACCCACTGCACTTTTAAGGACACTGAATGATTTCATGAATTGATTTAATAGTTAAACAAATATTAAGTCCTGAGAGGAAAAGAAAACCATACAAACCTAAGGTTAATGTAGACTGGTCCCAGTGGATGTCTTTTATTCCTTGATGCTGTCTCTGAGGCTTCAAATGTTCCTGTGTTTCTATGCAAATGAGCTGCTTACAAAATCCAACTCTTTCAAGTGTGTTCTAAGTGCTGCTGTCTATGTCGTTTTACAGTAAACACATTTTTGTTGCACAGCAATATGTTTCTCTTAGAAGATGGGTAAATATGCAAAATGTTTCTGTAACTATTTGTCAGATAGTCAAACAGATTTTTTGTCTATCCTCGGGCCCCTTTTATGTTCACTCTCTGTGAACATATGCGACAAGAGCTCTCCCAACACAAACACTTGAAGGAATCAAATTGCAGGCTCTTTTTCTACCAACATTTGCACAAAAAAAAGGAAAAAGAGAAAAAAAAAAAAAAAGAGGAGAAGAGTATATTTTATCATGAAATAGAGTAGAAAAACCCTGTGAATGCAACCAGTTCTTATAGTTCCTGATTTTGCAGGAATTTGTAAAGTTTTTTGGTCCTTATGCTGGTGCCATTTGACATCGAACCATCTCAGGAAGAGAAGTGAGAAACAGAAGCCAAAGTCCTCGTTAATATGTCAGCAACCAGATGTCAATGAGACCATCTCCCAGTTTCCTTGGAGTGACTCCAGATGCAGCATGTGACAAATGAGCCCTTGCTCAAACCATGGCTCAGGCACAGCAAAAATGCTGCTGAGAGAACACGGACGTGCCCAAGGACTTCCCTCTTCTGCTGTTGAGGGCACTTGCTCAGGGACTGGTTCATTTGCAGCCTCAGAGACTCTGCACTGGTAGAAGTCAGGTTCCCCAGTTTCTCGATGATCCATAGGCTGTTGTGGGCACACCCAGCTCACCAGGCTTATTTCAACCACAGATGACCTGGGGGAAGTTGGCATTTATGGAAAAAATGCTTTACTGTGAGGGTGGGGAGGCACTGGAACAGGTTTCTCAGAGAAGCTGTGGATGCCCCATCCCTGGAAGAGTCCAAGGCCAGGTCTGATGGTGCTCTGAGCACCCTGGGGTAGTGGAAGGTGTCCCTGCCCATGGCAGGGGTGTGGAATGAGATGAGGTTTAAGATTCCTTCCAACCTAAATCATTTTTGGATTCTATAAAATCTCACTTAGAGATTTTTGCCTGGCTTCCAGTCTGCCTGCATCGTGTTCCATCAGGCCTTGTCCTTGTCCTGTGACTCTTCCAGCCACAGCCCAGAATGCAGAGTGGCTATGAAGTCATTGGAACAACACACATCAAGACCTGGGAAATTGCTTTGAAAAGGCTCCTGTGATGGCACTGGTACAAAAGCTTTTGTTGAATATGAAATTTTGCCATTCTCCTCTTAATAAAAATAAAGCTTGCAAGCAAACAACCAGATCTAAATCACTTATTCCTGTAACAAATTGAATCTCATGCACCATTGTTCTTTTTACACGAACAGTAGTATGGCTTTTTTATTATTTTGGGTCTTTGCAACCTAAGATAGAGCCCTTAGAAGTCTGCAAATCTTCTTTTCTATGAGAAAGACACATAATTGTTGTTGATCACAAGTAGTCTCTTCAAAATATTCTGGAAGACAGAAAAGACAGTCTTTCACTCTTCCACTTTTCTTTCCATGCCTAAATTTAAACTTTGGCTGTTTAGGTGGCTGTGTTGTTCCATTTATGCTCTGATATAGTGGACCAAAGATTCAACCATAATTATTCTTAAAGCACAACTTCAACAGCATCTTTTCAAGAGTTGTATAAAGAATGCTTTGATTTGAGCTTCTGTGTACCAAAATGAATGAGATCTTTTATGAGGAACACTTTCAAATACACCCAGGAAGCCACAAATGGTGTGACAGGCAGGCCTCCAAACTGCTAAGAATTACTAACACAGTCATTCCACTTTATTTAGGGGAAGGTTTTTCTCTTTATGAACCAATCATGCAGTCTGCTACTCTTCCTGTGACTCAAAACATCTGCAAGGAAGTGCTATTTCCACACAAGTTCCCAGATTTCGAGATTAGTTTGGTAAACACTGAAGTAATTTTTTGTTCTGCAGTCACACCACCCTAGAAGCACAAATGGGTTTTGTATTAAGAGACCAGCCAACACTTCTAAATTCCTATCCTATAGGAACTATACGTTCAAGCCGAGCTCCATGATGTAATATTGCTGGAATTCTGCAAGTTCTGTTACATTCTTCTTACCAATTTCTTGTGTGATATGGCAGAAGATAGAAATTTAGAGCATAAAGACATCTTCCATAAAGACATGGACAGAATCTCATTTTTCTATCCAGTTCCACTCCAGACCCATCATTCCACATGACACACGTGAGGAATTAAGAGCATCAGTTGTGAGAGCAGAGGAGCCCCTCAGACTGCAGCAAACATGGGGCTTCTATAGGAACTGATGAATATGGATCTTAGCAGGAACAATTTACTACTAAAAAGAGGAATGTTTGTAAAAATGAGGAGTAAAAACTGAGAATTCAAGTTCTTGTAAGCAATATAAATAAGAATATTGTTGCAGGTGTTTTCAAAGCTCTCTAGGGAAATGCCAAGGGTGTTAATCAGTGCAAAGGGATTCCAGTGCAAGGGAAAGCAGACAATGATGAGGACAATGGTTCATCTAAGCTGGAGGAGTTACCAAGGTTAAGTTAGTCTGTGTCCTGTGTCAAAACCACTTCCATAAAGAAAAAAAATAGGGTCACAGTCATAGGAGACTCGCTCCTGAGGGGAACAGAAGGTCCAATATGCAGACTTCCCCAATTCTTAAGGAAAGCCTGCTGCTTCCCTGGGACCAGGGTTAAAACTTCCTACCCTCCTACAGCCCTCAGATTATTATCCATGATGATTTTTTTCAACAGGAAGAGATCAAGTTACAACAAGAAGCCTGATGACAATCAAGAGAGATTTCAGGCCCTTGGGACAACAGATTAAAGGACCAGGAGCAGAAGTAGTGTTCTCCTCTATCCCTCCATTGCAGGGAATGATGAGGGAGGAAACAGGAAGAGTCCAGATCCATACCTGGCTCCAAGCTTGGTGTCACTGCCAGGATTTTGAGCATGGGTTGGTCTATGGGGAAAGAAGATTTTATGCAGGAGTTAACAGGGCTGACTGAAAGAGCTTTGAAGTAGATTTGAAGGATGAAGAGGATAAACCAGGCTCAGTAGGGCCAAGCATGGGGTGGCACATCAATGTTTGAGGGATGGTGATGGCAAGGTGCTTCTGCCTGCCGTGTCAGTGGAGGCAGGGCATGGAAATCCATGTGGCAGCAAAGACATAAGGGTTATTGCTGTGTGGGAATAATCACCACCAAAAAGGGTGGCAGCGTCAACAGCCCAGCCAAAATGCATCTACACCAGAGCCCACAGTGTGGGCAGCAAACAGGAGGAGCTGGAAGCCACTGCACAGCTGGAAAACCAGGAGAGGCTGTGCTGAAGGGCAAAGAAGTCCAGAAAGGTCCAGAGATTCTTTAAGAAGGAAATCTTCAAGGTGCCAGTAGGAGGTTGTTCCCATGAGATCAAACTAGTGGGAAAGTGATTTGTGGTTTTGGTGCTTTCCTGACAAAGGTACCAACATAAACTGACAATCACACGACAAAATGCAAAGGCGTCTAAGAGAGGGTCTGTTGCAATTTAGTCTGAAGGACAGACAGAAGATGAATCAATATTTATTACTGAAAAACTCCGGTGGGAATCACTGTGCTTCAAAGGATGTAAAAATTTGTCCTTCAGGAGTGAAAAAAACTGCTTTTCTAGAACAGTGGCCTGACTGGAATCCAAATCCTAGTTCCATAAATTCAGGAATATCCGAAATCAATACCCCCAGCATGCCTTCACAGATTTCTGTGCAGAATTCTCATTCCATGTGTTAACTGAGAAGTCTATGAGAAAAGCAATAGAGAAAAGAGGCTACTCCAAAGCAACCTCCAGTTCTCTAGAAAACAATAATTGGGCTGGATTATGGGATTTGCATTTGATATCTGAGACAAATTTTCCTGAGTAACGAATTTAATTGTTTGCACTACACACACAATACATATGGAAGATATGGTTTACATTTTGTTTTTTAAGATGGATTTAATCATAACATAATTTACTAAGTTACCTTGTTCATTGATCTTATTGCTAAAGCACAAAGAAGTCATAATTCTTGCAGTGCATTTGCCTGACAAAAATATGCAGTGTATGAACCTAAAAGTACTCTGTATTATGTCATATTTTTGAATTTTTTGTCTTAGGGTTACCTTTCATTCTAAAGGTCAAAGAATTGTCAGGAAATTGAAAGTTTTAGCCCTACTAAAGCCATACTCTTTAGTCATAGAACAGTCACACTACTATGACATTAACCATAATACAATTAATTACTAATTTAAACATGATTGTGTCCTTCTTTCCCCACAAGCTTGGCTTAGCTCATTCCCAACCCATCTGCTGGTGTGTGTTTGCATATCAAGCAACACAAGCAAAAGAAAAAAACCACCTCACTGCCTCTTGTAACAGCTCTCATCTGTGTGCTTGAGGGGCAAAGGAAGGAGAATTTCCTCATAATTCCGAGTCTTGCTCTAAACCTTCGTGCTGTGTTGAATAAAAAAGTAGGACCCATTTTTACATTCATTTTCAATGTGTTCTGCATTTCTATTTATGGAAGCCATTCAATGTGTGCAAATACCACATTCCTTTGAATTCTGCTATATTTCCATTCTTGCTCAATAATTAAAACAGATAGTGATTATCCAAAATAAATACCAAAAGTGCAGAGTTTGGGATTTTTTTTTTTCTTTTCTTTTCTTTGTGCACCTCCAATTGGTCAGTATTTATTCCTTTTTGCCATGTGGGCTTTGCACTTGACAATACTTCGGGAGGACATCTCTAATCTCCAGAACAACACCAGCACCACACCCCTCACTGCACTTCCTGCAAGCATTTAATCCATATTCATGTTAATTAATTTCAGCTTTCTCCTTATATGGTACTTAACTGAACTCATTTTTTACCTTCCATTATTTTTAATACTAATCTTGTATTAAATGGGAGCTCCTGTAGCCATTTTGACATTCATACAAAACAGAGTTATTGTAACTCAACCCTCCTGAAAATTATTCTCCCTTCTCTGGAACATGCACACAAAGATGCTGTATGACCTTGAACACTCACTGGCAAATGACCTTGAACATTCTTTCTAAATCCTATACTTTGATTTAGTAAGAACATTTCTTAAGAGATTTAACTGTATTAATTGGACTGTATTGTACTATATATCCTATTTATTTTCTTTTTTTCCCTTTGTTTTGAAGGATCTTTGATATTAATTAGAAAACAATATTGTTTGAGACAATTTTTCTTCACTAAATAAACACATATTATTGAATTATCTCTTTAAGTCTGATTACTAAATTATCTCAATAATGACTTACTCTTGTCTTGCAACTATGGGATAAAAATATCCTTTGAAGTTTTCTGTTCTTTTAGTAATAGGCTAAATAATGCTACGATGAAATCCTGTTTTTTACTGAAGACATTGGCTTCCACATTACTCATTATTTCTTTTACTAATTCATTACTAATTACTGCAGTGCCCAAGAGACCTGGTCATAGACCAGAAAGTTCAGCACCACATGAACATTGAACAAAAAAAAAGTTTATTCTTTCAGATAAAAATGGAAATATTGTTAAAACTGGTGACAGATATATTTCAATAACATATATACTTTCACTCATTTACCTTTCTACCTCATGATGTGTTATTCATTTATGTATTTTAGATATCCTTGGTTAAAATTATTCAATTATCTATTTTCAGTTGCTTTAATAAACATTGCTTTAAAGTGTAGTTCAATTTTTCTATTTTAGCAACTCTATTTAGTACCCTAAAAGGAATAGGAATGGAGTATTAATCTCACAAACACCATTTGTCAATAATTCCATGTGTTATATTTGTATATGAATTAGAATGATGAAGGGAAAAACTCAGTTAATCCCATCCTACTACTGATCTTAATAATACGACTTTCTTTTTCTTCTGGTATAATTGACATGAAAATTACTGGATTTTGCCTCTTTTTTTCTCACCACCCTGTAATCAGAGAGGAAGAAAAATGAAATCAGAGAGGTCACAGAGTACAAGGCTTGAGAGAATATTGGGATACCATTCCTTGTAATTCGGTCCCAAACCATTGTATATTTCCGGCAAACTGAAGGAAATATCTTTCATTCTCAGAGCCAGGCAGCCAACAGAAGGGGAACCTTCAGATAGTGGGAAACCATTTTACACTACATGTGCTTAACTTACAGGGAAAGACCAGTGGTGACCCACAGATTATTTTTAAAAAAATCAAAAAGAAAAGAAAAAAAACCCTCAAAACAATTCAGAATTCTAAAAAGCAATGTAAAGAATGCAAAGATTAAGTGGCTTTAATGATAAAAACATAAACAAGTTGGTTAAAGGAATCAAGAATGTTGAGATTTTACGCTGTGCCCTGCATTGGCAGAAGAGAACATTCCAATATGTTTTTAGTTGTTGAATATTTCTTCTGCTTTAATTGATCCTGTGGTGTTTTGCATTTCCCAGACACGTGCTACTGCTCCTTTGACACAGCAAGTTGTTGACCATATGCTTAACAGAACAGGGTACTTCTCACAAGAAATCTTGTCTCCTCATAAAGCCATTGTTGACAGATTTAAAAGTTGGGGGTTTTTTTTCTCTGGAGAGAGATTGTGTACAGCTATCTGCACTGAGAATTCTGTGTTTATTTTCTTGCAGTCACGTTCAGATCCAGCCCACTCCGTTTGTTCTGACTGTCACCCGCTGGATTCTGAGAGCCACGACTGCAGATTCTCTCACTGGCATCAAACCAGCAAATCTGGCAACCAACATTTTTTATGAGGAGGACCAGATGAGGTCTGAAAGTCTCTTTGGCCATTATTTGAGGTGATTTTGCAAGCAGAATTTAGTTCATAATTCCTCAGACAACAAGCGAGTGACAGTAGAGACCTGCTTGCTCTGTGATGCCTGTATTCCCCTCACAGCACCAGCAGACGTGGAAAGTAATTCAAAAAATATTGTCAGAAAATTTAGTAGATCATGCTTGAGAGGAAAAGCAGAGATGGGAGGAGTGGGAGAAGATTATGCATCACATGTGAGTAATAACACTTCTTCCAAGTGAAGGGAAAAACAGTTATGTAACAGAGAGAGAAGGGAAAACAATCAAACCTGTGGCAAACATTCATGTGAAATGTTTCCCATCTTTCTTTCTACTTGAAGATTTGGGAGCTGAGAAGAGTAATTAAGAACCTATGGAAGTATACGGGTCAAAATCAATAAGAATGTTTTCTTATGGAGTCCTGAGTTTGGTCAAAATCTCAGAGAAGCTCACCCCAAGGAAGTTGGTGCAGATCATCGGTGATTGAAGTTTTGGGGAGTTCATCCAGATCTCGGAATCACGGGATATTGACCCATCAATGGTACACAGAAAACAGAGAGCAAGTTGCCTCTTCCCAGAAAGATTTTGCTTTGTTTATCGAGGAGATTTACCACAATCATTGCCTTATGGAGCTCCTGAGTTTATTCTACAATACGTGGATGGAAGCATGTCCAACACAGACTCCTAAGGTAGGGGGTGAAGGTTGTTCTTCACGCCAGATGTTGGACAGAGGGTATTTTGACCACATGGTCTGACATGGCTTCCTCACAGAGTCCCAAAACATGGGAATGAGAACCCACCACAGCTCGCACATGTTCTCTCCACACCTGACCAAAACCTCTGTGCATAGGCAGAGCTCATGTGTGCATCCTGAGCCAGAGTCCTGTCAAGGGCGTGGATTTGGTCTGTAGTGGAGAGCAGCCAGACAACCTGACGGCACTTTAGTGCTTTGGGTAGGCTCCAGAAGGCAAATCCCTCAGGATTTCACCCACAGCACAGGTGGAGGCCTACATCTTAAAAGAAAACTCCTCTTCCAGCACTGTGTTCAGCAAAGCCGATTTCCAGGTCTAGTTCCTTCCTTGCATTGGCTGCAGCAGCTCTTAGATAACAGGCAGGAAACAAAAGGCATGTTGTTATACCAGGATTTTGAAGAAGTTATTCATTGCTATACTTAAGTTGAGATCTGTGAAGAAACACATGCGGCGTATTTTGAGAATGTGCTATGCCAGGTTACCCCAAGTCACAGTGTGTTTAAACAACCACTTTATTCTGCCATCTGGTGCATGATAGGTTTCTGATAAATACGTGCCTGCGCTTTGACTGTGGGATGCACACAAGGAAAGAGACTGTATTTTTCCAAGACTGTTTGTCTGAGACTTAGACAAACAACATTGGCAACGTGAAGGAGCTTTCTGTGGGTGCAGCAGTAATCACAGAATCACAGAATCATACAATGGCCTGGTTTGGAAGGGACCTCAAAAATCATCTTGTTCCAACTCCCCTGCCATGGGCAGGCACATCTTCCACTATCCCAGGTTACTCAGAGCTCCACCCAGCGTGGCCTTGGACATTTCCAGGGATCCGGGGGCAGCCACAGCTTTTCTGGGCACCCTGGGCCAGGGCCTCACCAGCCTCACAGTCAATAATTTCTTCCTGATATCTAACATAATCCAACTGTCTTTCAGTTTGAAGCCATTTCCCCTTCTCCTGCCATGCCAGGCCCTTGTAAATAGTCTCTCTCGATCAGCAAAGCCACAATTCAGTCACCCTGAAGCTTCTCCTCTCCAGATTGAACAATCTCAACTCTCCCAGCCTTTCCTCCCAGCAGGGCTGCTCCATTCCTTTAATCAACCTGGTGACCTCTAGACTCACTTCAACAGCTCCATGTCCTCCTTCCTGTGCTGGGGACCCAGAGCCCTTCTCTTTAATTTCCCTCCCTTTAGTCCTCCCACACACCCCAAAATAGTGCCCAGACAGCATGAGGAGAACTCAGACTATTGCTGTAAGCCATGGAGGTGAGTGTAGCTCAAACAAATGTAGGCAATTATAGGCTGGATTTTTCTATTGACAAAATCAACATTTGCCAAAGACAGCTGTCTGCTGAGCACCCAAGGGTCCCTGATCTGCAGAAAGAGAGGAGAGAGATGGCCCAGCATTTCAGCAACCTCCAAAGTCCTCTGCCACTGCTCTCCTGCCTGGTTTCTCACTGCCCACTTCTGTTTGCCTTTCCGTGCTGCAGGAGGCCTTGCCCCTGCCCTGTCCCCTTCCCTCCTTCTCATGCAGCAGTAACAGAGTGAGAAAACACTCCTTAGAGCACAGCAGAAGGAGGATGCTGCTCAGAAGGGAGAGGGGATTTTGCCAGGGATGCACAGGTAACATGGTTGGATTTGTATTAAACCTTTTGCCCGAACCTTCAACAGTGATTCTTCAAGTGACCTGAACCAGGAGGGAGAAGCTCCTGTACCAGGTGGGAAGCAGTCACAGATAAAGAAGCGGGAGGTTTTCTTCCAGAAAATTACAATCTCAGGGATAAGAAAGAGAGAGAATTAGTCCTATGAATACCAACAGCCCTCCAAAGTCTGCACAAATCCCCACAAACCCCATAGATCTCTCCCAGAATCACAGAAATTCCAGGAGCCCATCCAACTATCCCTCTTTTATCTGCAGGTTCCTGAAGCTGTGGTCCTATTCCAGCCTACATCATCCAAATCTCCACAGTGGTTCATCTTAGCCTTCCTCCACTATTTACTGCCATTGGAATTGTTCATATTTTCCCCAAGGATGCCCTCATTCAGCTTTGTCAACACCACTGAGAAACCTTGGCCTGTCTCCAAGTTTTTTGTGCTTCCCATAGGTTGTGGCAGTGTTGCTGCAGTAACACATTGCTCAGTGCAGAGTCTGCCCACAAGCCTGGTAAATCCTCAGGTTTTTAAGCTGAAAAGATGGAGCTGTGAGGTCAGCTGTGCAATTCCACACTTTTTTAGGGACAGTAGCTCTGGTATATTTATGTTGAGCAACCAAAAGCCTTTCTGGCCATGACTGTATCATGAGACAACACTTCAGAGAATATTTTATTGAGAATAACCCCATGCAGAATGGATCAGATGGGTGGGGTCTGATCCCAAATCTACCACCTTTTGCATTCTCTTTCCTTAAACTTCAAATTCCAAGAATTTGCCCTCTAATCTTTGCTCTGTATTTCAGTCTCAGCTCAGTACATGAAGCTTCCTGAAAACATAACCTCTTCGTACTTACCACTATTGCGATTGACAAACAAATTAGATAAAATACAATTTTATGTTGGAACAACCCAACCCCACACTCTCTAATTTGTGGGAGTGGTGCCATACACAGTCAGGCCCTTCACGGATTCACAGATTAACAGAATATTCTGAGCTGGAAGGGACCCACACAGATCATGGAGTCCAAAACTTAAGTGAATGGCCCATACAGGGATTGTGCCCACAACCTTGGTGTTATTGGCACTGTGCTCCAACCAACCGAGCATTGTCACACGTTGTCAGACATGTCACCAGTCTTGGCCAGTGTCTGACAAGGCTTTAGAGAGAGCTTCAGAGTGCAAGAAATAAACACCCTCATGACTAGGATGAAAGTTAATTAGTTCTTAATTTATATCCTGAAGTGCAAGTGTTGAGCTCTCATAAAACTGTGTCCTTTGGAAAACAAGCAAGTGCTTCCATTTTTCATACTCTACTGCAGCTCTTTTCACTGCTATCAGCATGTTGTTTTAATAATAACTTGCAGGTTTTTTCTATGGAAAAGCAGTGAGCTTTTTTAATGTTAGGAAGAAATTCTGCACTGTGAGGGTGATGAGGCACTGGAACTGAGAAGCTGTGGATGCTCCATCCCTGGGAATGTTCAAAGCCAGGTTGGATGGGGCATTGAGCATCCTGGTTTAGGGGAAAGTGTCCCTGTCAATGGTCCTTTAAGGTCCTTTCTAACCAAAACCATTCTGTGATGTTGTAAGTTCCATCATTTTTGGGGTTTTTTTGTGGAATAATATAAGGAAAACAACCTGATATAAAATTTTTAAGTTGTTACCACTGCCTTTATCAGACTTTCTCTTACAGACCTGTCGCGCTTCCCGTTAAACATTTGAGGAATGATCTACTTTTACCTTGCATAATCTACTCTCTCAAGGAACGTTTAGCACACTGCTAATCATTTTCATTGTCTCTTCTGGGTCTTTCCTACTTCTTCTCCCTTGCTTAGGTGGGACAAGCACAAGACAGCAGTGGTTGGACTTGGCACATTTCACCCTTCATTTTCATTCCCCGAGCGCTGCTGTCTGACCTTGGGAGAGCGTTGTGCTGTTCAGGTTTGCACTTCTGTCGTTTCCTGAAGTGATTGCAGTTATTTGTGAACACAAACCCGCCGAGTCCCTCTTCCTGGCGCGCTCTGCTGAAGGGAACATCTTGAACTCTTCACATGCGTTGACTCATTGTGACGGATGAAGTAGGATGTGACATCCCACTTGCAGCTCCCCAGCATAAACAGTGGAAACATAATAAGAGCTCCCATCTGCCTCATTTTCCTTTGCTCCCCCAAAACTGAAAGTAAAACAAAGATCAGGAATCATTCACATCTTCCTTCAGAGAACAATTGTATCAGAAAGCAAGAACATCCACATCTTCGAGCAGGTATCAATGGTGAAGTCATGTCATGATTATTCCAAACAAAAGCAAAATTCTTATATAGACATAGAGGGGACTTGTTCTTGGTAAAATTTTATGTGTGCCTGGAGATGTTTAGCCCACAGGTTGGCTTAGGTTCCACATCACATGCTGGTCCCTGACAGTGCAAACTGTAATTTATCCAAAGGGAAAAGATGGGATGTGCTATTTCATACCACAGCGTGGCTTTAGCAGGAATATAATAATCTTTGGGGATAGAATCCCTTTCTTGACCTGATTTTCTCTGTAATTAAGGAGTGTGCAACAGTTCACTGAAAGTCTCAATAGAACTGCAGTGTCTACAAACGTTTTTATAGGTACCCAACTGCAACAAAATAAACTGTAATTTTTCCATTTCTTGTTGCTACTTCAAGACAGTGAATGCCACCCAGGACTTTAGTTACTAGGAATGGAAAAGTAATTCATGCCCAAAGCAACAGGGAGAAAAAAAGTCTATAAAAAATGAACTTGAAAAAATACCATTTTTTGGTGTTACATAAAAAAGCTTCCAAAACCCAGCTGAGATTTAAGCCATGTAAGTCCAAAGTACTTTGAGTGCTTTGACAGAAAGGATGTAAAGCATTATTTAAAATCAAATTCAACCTCTATATAGTTCTACAGGAATTTGACCTATTCTATTTCATTTTATTACTGCTACTTGATAGGTCAGGGGTATTTCTAAGATATGATAACTAGAAACCTTACATGTTCTCACTTAAATAAAATTACTGAAATAATTTCTTTTTAAAATACTTCTTTACATTTTTTTTAATTGTTGAAATACTTTGGTTTGGTAGGTCCCTTACTAAATAAAATACTAAATCAAATTAAACACTTTTTTCCTAGTGAGAAAATTACCCCCAAAGAGCAATTAGATGTGTATTTTCAACACTGGCTATGTCTACATAAATCCATCAATATACAAACTGAAAAAAACCTACGTTCACCTGTACAGAGCAACATTTTTTCTCCATCTTGTTACATCAGAGGGTACATTAGACCAGCTGTATTTGACCAGATGAAAAGCCCACATGGGATGCAAGGTCTCCCTCTCCAGGTGGTGGATGTCCTGGAAAGGACGTGGAGCAACGTCCCCAAGTACACTGTCCCAACAAACCCC
The DNA here is from genome assembly GCA_013400915.1 of Pardalotus punctatus. NCBI lineage: Eukaryota > Metazoa > Chordata > Aves > Passeriformes > Pardalotidae > Pardalotus > Pardalotus punctatus. Next base: position 113,576 of record VZTX01004861.1, on the reverse strand, counting down.
ACAGGTCCTCAGCCTCAGCGTCTTGGCAAAGGAATCTCTATGAAGTTTTGATCCACTAATTTTTTTCAAGACTGGTTATATTTTAACCTCCACAGCATCTTTGGCAATGAACTCTACTACACCAATAAAATGGTCAATGAAAATCTACTTTGTGTGTGTGTGTGTGTCTTAATATATTACCTCATCATCTTGCTGGGTATCACCTAATTTTGGTATAATAAGAAATCCCAAAATTCATTCTCTATTCACACTGTTCACAGCATCCATGTTACCCTTGTTTGTTCTGATTTAATTTCCAAGATAAAATACTTTGTTCTCACTCAGTGGACAAGCTATTCTATGTCCTTGGCCATATTTCCTTCCCTTCTCCATACCTTTTTTATTCACTGAGGTTCTTTCTGAGAAAACGTGTCCAGAATTGTAAAATGTTCACAGGATGTAAATACATCAAGGAGTTTAGCACAGACACAAGGTTTTCCTTTCCAGTTTGTGTTTATTTATTTTTTCAAGATCCCACCCCCTTTTTTGAACCCTACAGACAATGAGATGATGCTTTCAGAGGATTATTCACAATGACCTCCCTAAGGACTCTTTAGTACCAGCTAACTTAGAGTCTACTGTGTTTCTGCACTTAAAATTATTAGATATATTGGGTGCAATCCTACCTACTCCACCCTTTAGAGTACCAGGCTACCAGTTTCACCAACTTTATTACTACCCTTCCACTTATTATCTACTGGATCACTGGACAATAGGTACAGCAGTATCTTGGGACAGTATTTTTAGAAATGTCAGGCAGAAATCATGGCCCAAATACCCAGTAATTACATCACAAACACAGCGAATTTGCATTACCACCATGTTACTGTGGGATTTTCTTTTATAGTCTTAATTCTGTTCCTCATAGAAGTTTCATCTTAGATTCAGGTAAATTATTGTTTAATAACAGGATTTCCAGAATAGATTACATTGCTTCTTCCCAGGTATTTTCTCTCAAGATATTCTTTTTCACCCATCTCAGACCCATTTGTCTGTTCATTAGCCATACCAGTTATGGAAGTTTATAATTTAAGTTTGAACTTGCATTTCTTCGTGGAAAAAGTATAAAATGGCATGTACATGCGAGATACATGAGATTAATCCTTATTTTAATAAACAGCTGCGTTACTTTGTGTCAAATGGAAATTTCTCATATAAATAGCTTGTTGTGACAGACTGATACATAATTCATTAAAATATATTCAATTATGCATTTAGATATTTGTGGAAACCTTTTTCTAATTAATCGTTTCAATACACTCATCAAACCCTATAAAAGGTTCTTCTACACACTGGGGTCTTGTTGAGAAGAAATATTTACAACTGCTGAATGAATCCCTTTCAAAAGTGCAATAAATCAAAAAAGGTTTTAGGAAGGTGCTTGAGGAGGAACCAGTAACATTGCTGTTCCAGAAGAAATTCTTTACTGTGAGGGTGGTGAGGAACTGGAAGAGGTTGTCCAGAGAAATTGTGGATTCCCCATCCCTGGAACGGTTCAAGGCCAGGTTGGATGGAGCAGTGAGTTAATTGGTCTGTTGAGAGATGTCCCCACCCACAGCAGGGGGTTGGAACAAGGTGATCTTAAAGGTCCTTTCCAACCCAAGCCATTCTATGATTCTATTTGTACAATTTTTCCCAGGAAAACTCTGTCCTGGAAATAAGGAAGTGGGTTTGAAGCTGTGGTTTTATCCTTGGTAAAGTGATGCTGGAGAGCATCAAGCTCAGGTCAAGTCTGAGTACAAAGATGAGACTTTCAGGAGCGGGGAAGGGGCTGTTTTCTATTTGATCTACCAAAAGAATATTGAAAAAGTGTGGGTTTTCCAAGAGAAGAGGATTCCACAAACCAAAATCCTAAGTTAGTTACTTCAGAAAAGCTCTTGGCTTGTAAAAAGACAGATCCAAACACTGAATTTACCAGAGTATTGTGTCTACCATGCCGTATCCCTGCCTACAAACACTGACAGATCCCCTGAGTTTTGGCTGTACCGCTCAAGAACAGCTTCCCGCCGACACTTTGCATGGAAAATTGCTCCAGTTAGCAACACAAAACTGGATTCCAGCCCAGCAGCTCCACTTGCAATGTCCAGAGACACCTCAGCAACAGAGGATGTCAACTTTCCGTGCGCGTTCTCAGAAAGCGGTGTCAAGGGAGAGCTCCTGAGGTGGGTGAAACCTGTCTGGTGGGAGGCTGGCAGGGGTGGCCCTGACGGGAGGAAGGCAGGATGGTCAAGAGACACCGTCTCCATGGCAACACTGCCTGGGAAAGACAAAAGAGGAAGCCTGCAATGAAAAGGGAACAGCTGAAATAGGGAGGAGAATGGGGCCCAGCCCGGCGTGTGCCGTGACAGGTTCACACACACTCGTCACCTCCAGTGACTGACGCTGCCACTCACCCTGCCAAGCCAGGATGGCACTTGTCCATGTGGCCAAATGTCCAGTGCTCCTGGGCGGTCACAGGCTGGAAATGAGTTTGGGGGGTTGAATAAAGCCTTCCAATCATTCAGCATGGACAGGGTGCCCACCATGAATGGTTAAATTGACTCTGATAGGTCTCAGAAGCCTTTTGCAGCCCCCAGCACCAAAGTAACTTCCAGTGGAAAAAACATTGCTAAATAATAAATACATCTGTACCTTTAGCTATATATCTATACCTATCTCTATATCTATACCCACTGCACCTACATGAGTCAAACATGAAGAGTTGCTAACTTGTACTCTCTTTCTCACATGATTATAGTAAAACCAGTTGCAGGTTGAGTAACCCTGTCTTAACTCCATGCCACAGCAGCAAATGCCAGCATTTTATTTGTGAATCAATCTGGGCAGAAGAATCAGATTGGGGGCATTAGGAACCCTTAAAATCACCCACTTGACTTTTAGGAACCCAGACAGAGCACACTGCAAATTATTTTTGTAAAGCTGAGTCATCCGTGAAGCATCTCAAAACTAACATTATTCTTACCCAGATTGGCTAGTAAAAAAAAAAAAGAATTTACAATAGAAACTGATCTAAATTATAACAATTGGCAGACCAATGGTCCCCTGTCAAATGACCATACAAAACTACAACAAGCCACTCAGCTTGTGCATTTTCTAGGGCAGTTTCCACTGTAAATATAATGCTTCTAGCCAGAAGAGAAACCCAATTTCCTTACTTAGGAAAAAAACCTCAATGCAATTAGTTCCCAAGACACCACAGATTAGTACAGGTTCCTATATCATTACTTTGTACTAAAATCACAAATAAAGGCATCTAAAAGGAAACTGGAAAAGAGGAGAAAGAATATATACATATAGATGACATAGGTATAGATGATATAGATATAGATATAGATGATATAGATATAGATATAGATATAGATGATATAGATATAGATATAGATATATAGATAGATATATACAGATAGATATAGATAGATATAGATATAGATATAGATATAGATATAGATGATATAGATATAGATATAGATATAGATATATAGATAGATATATACAGATAGATATAGATAGATATAGATATAGATATAGATATAGATATAGATATAGATATAGATATATACAGATACACAATCACATTTTCCTCTCATGGCTGACCTTCTAAAATTTTTACAATACCTTTTCAAAACATCATGAAAAGAATGTAAAATAGCATCCCCCTTTCATAGTAGGGAACTGATACACAGTGAGATTAAATGAATTACTGAGGATAACTCAGGAAATCTGCACTGGAGTCAAAACCTGCATTTCTCCTGTTCTTGTTCTGCACCTGAGGAAGAGGTTGGTGTTCCCTCAGGCCCAGATGCTCTGCAGATTTGCCACAGACATTGGGAAAATAAGGTCAAGGGCTGAAAGCACTGAACCTCGCACAAAGAATGGTTGATTTTTTATTTTTTTTTTTGCTGGTTTTGTTTTATGTTTGTCCCAGTGCTCTTTCAGAAAGTAAAATAAGTTATTCAGGCCCTGCTTTTTCATAATCTCAAGGGTACTTCGTGTGTGGATAAGCCATCGATTTTTGCTCTCAGTCTGTTACAGTCACATACATGCAGTAAAAGTAATTTCCTCGGGACTAATATCATTTGTTCTCCAGGGTTTTTCCTTATGAAAACTGAATTTTGAACAATCCTTATGTAACCTTTGCTATTAAGGTTACAAGAGATTGAGATCCATTTGTGAGATGAATAAGGCATAACATTTTGCTTCTGCAAACTTTCCTGACAAAGCTCTTTGTGTCAGGGAAAGGATGAAGCTTTTACTATGTGACAAAATTTTCAGTTGAAACTAACGGATCTGCCAAATTACTTTCCCTACCTGGCTTGTGCATCTATTTGCACTAAAATCTCTCTTTAATCTAATTCTAACATTCACTCTAAAATTATTAAAATTCAGGTTCTAAGAGAACATGACTTTTCCCCTCTTAGAGCAGCATGACATTTTTCATTGCCATGTATATTCTAAATGGAAAAAAGAAAATTTCAAATGTAGATTAGTTTTTATACTAGACCTTGATAAAAGAGTATACAGGAATACAGTAAGTAAGTTGTAGGTCTTTAGCTTACAAAACCTGTACTGAAACTTTACTTCAATCATTAAAAAATCACAGAATTATTTAAGTTGGAAAAGACCTCTGAGATCTTTGAGTTCACCTTTGGACTGATCACTACCTTGTCAACCAGAGCAGAGCAATGAATGCCACGTCCAGTCATTTCTTGAACAAAAATATATATTTGGATCATGGGCATTTGTTCACATTAACTAAAATTATATTGCATTAGAAGCATTGTTTGAAGATAAGTTCCCCCAGATAATAACTCCATCCTAAACAAACCACACCACATTGGTTGCCTTCCCAAGGGACAGTTGGCAGGGACAGAGTGCTGTTCTCACATTTCATAAAGACCACCCAACCCTGGGCAAAAAGGACACAGTTTGACCCCAAACACACACTCGCTCCTGGAGTCTGTCGCATTTTAATACATCAGAAAGAGAAGTCTTGGGCAGGACTTCTGACCTCACTGGATATCGACCTTCTGGTTGTCACCATCTCATTGTCACTGGGGAGATGTTTTCCTCGCTAAGACACCGTGGTCACAGGCACCCCTGTGATGTGACTGCAAGGCACAAAAATCAGCTGCCTGCCAGCTGCTGGGTGCTGGAGCTTCCTCTGGGCAGCTGCAGCACATTGCTGTCATCATTTGGAGTGAACGGCTGAACATCGTGGCCTGGGGAGTGATTTGAGAGGGGGTAAAGGGCAGTGGATGGGCAGGAAATAGGGGAAGTGCTGCAGTGCAGCCATGGGGTGGTGGGATGCCTTTATTTAGGCTTCCTTTTTTAGTTAAAATTAAGATTTCCTTCAAAGTTTCCTTTGTATTCCTCTTGAAGAAGAGATGAAAGAACAGTCTTGTTTTATCTTCTTTTCATTCTTATTGATCATGGTTTTTCTCTGCTTAGAGATGATATTTAAGTCCTCTTAAAACTAGTACAGTCACAAATATTGTTATTGTTTGAAATGTGACTAAAAAGGAGCCAAAACCTCCCCTCTATCTCCAGAAGCACGAAAATATCCCTGAGCACCTCCATCCACCCACATCATTTCATGGAGCACCTCATTACTCCTGGAAGGACAACTCTGAAAGTGGCCTTGTGGAGAGAGTTCCCCTGCTGTAGTTCCTGATTAAGGCGGGATCAGTGGTCAGATCTTTGGTCTCACCCCTACATCAGGTGTGCCAAGCAGCCAGGTCGACCTCTGTGGGGTTCATATTTTGTTCAGCACCCCCCATATTCCCTCACACCATCCCATGTTACGGACACATTCTCATGGCACTGCCAAGCACAGAATTCCTATGGAAAAAAACAAAAAAAAGGTTTGTTATGCCAGTTTTTGCCTGTGGAGGATTTGGGATAGAAAAAGACAGTTCAAGCACCCTGCTTTGTGTAACCATTCCACCCCAAGCTTGAGAGTCTGGGGTCCTATGGATAAAGATTCCTGGTCCTATGGAAAATAGGGAGAAACAGGAGACAGCAGACATTGCTAGAGCTATTTGTGGGTTCCACCGTGGGAGAAACAAGATCAGTGTGTGGCCAGGAGACATTCACTGAATAATTTTTATCCACTTTGTAGGAGAATGAATGTCCTCTCCAAACCGCTTGCATCCAGCAGGACCCAGAACATCAGAAGAGAAAGTACCGTACATCGTGAAACAGTTCTTTTTCCATGGGGAGAAAAGCACATTCCCAAATTATATTGGTAACAATAAACCCCTGAAATAATACAGTACATCTCTCTCCAGTGAACGGCATCGTTCTGTGTTCTTCAGAGCTGGGCGGAATAAAACTGCACAGAACAAAGGTTTCAAGTTTCCCTTTTTGATGCTCTCAGACCTGAGCTAAAAAAAAAAACAATTAATTTCTCCACATCCACAAAGAATTTTGGCAGTTTTGCCATCGGTGGAACACAATAATTTTCAGTAAAAAAAGAGCCAGTTTTCCTAGAGGAACTAATGTGTGAGAAAACAGGCAGTACACAGGAGAACATCTTCTCTTCTTCATTTCAAATCAGAGTAGGGACAGGAAGCTGATTTGTTTTACTTTTTAAAGTAATGTGGGTCACAGATGTTAACTCTCCTTCCTGAGGATGTGAACATACTCTTGTTATTCACAGTAGGAATTACAGGCCAGGTCCTGCTGTTTTCCAGCTGGGTTAGAAAGCTCTGGGGCTCCCTGGTCTGGGGATTTTATCTTTTTTCCACACACACATGATGAATATTTCTCCATGTCTGCGATTGTGTGGGTCTGACAATGCAGAGCCCTACATCTAGCAGTGGAGATGGTTAAAACCTCCCCTCTCCCTCCAGTGCTCTATGGATGGATGGATGGATGGATGGATGGATGGATGTTGTCCTGGATGCAGGATGGGAAATGCAGCATTATAGCTGAAGAAGATTTTCCAGAATTTTCCATTCATACCCACCTCATTTCAGCAGTTTTTTGTTGTTACCAAGCTTCAGGGACCAGCCTACAGCTTTCACAGCCTCCATGAAGAGATTTCAGCTAAAGATGTTCGGATTCTTCTCAGCAAAATACAACAGACCATTTAGAAAAATAATCTCATAACCATTTATTTTGGAAATTCTTATTCTTGTCTTGAAATGCAGTAGCCTGAAACATGATAGGGAGGCAGAGGAAGATTGACCAGCTCTAAGCTCCAGTGATGAGCTGTAGGATTGAGTGTGGGCAAGGGTTAACCTCAAGAGAAAAGTGAAAATTCCAATTCATTAATGCAGACTGGTGTGTTCCAGGTTTTATTTGGGCAGCTACACAGATGGAGCTGGGCCTGCTCCCTCTCTTTATAGGTTCCTGGTGTCATGGAGAATAAATTCTTGTGTTGCTACTGAACAAACCCCACTCTAGGGATGGAGGTGCTGAATAGTGTTTCCTCATAAAATTACTAGCCCTGCTACTGAGAAACCAGGAATGGGAGTGGAAGACAAGAGGAATATTTCTATTTTGTTCCCAAATTTTCAATTGTCTGCCCCACTTCTCTGTGGGAAGGACAGAAAATAGGTTGAGGAAGGGAAATACTGTTCTGTAGGGTTATTTTGTTTTTCAGATGCTAAGCATTGTCCAGCAATACAGCCAGAAAAACCCACTAAAATCAGCTGAGTCACAAAGAATTTCACCCCATTCCAAGGACTCTGCCTCTTACATGTGCTGAAGGACACAGCCTGCCTATGGAAAAATTAGTATGGAGTCATGTAATTAAAGATTATATCATCCCACATACAGAGGGGCACCTTTTTTAAAATGCATACCAGTAGAACTTCATTCTGGCATCCCCTAAAGTTTGGGGCCTCAACTTCAGAGCCTTATTTTTATAATATATTGGGGACATGGTTTTTCTTATAAATATATGAGTGCCTACATATATTTTTAATAAATAAATAAATGTATATATGAATTATTTTTAATATTCATAGATATGCGAGCCCTGCCACAGCCCATCAGAAAAATAAAACCTGTAGGAAGCAGTTCTGCCCCTGTGACAGTCGTGCTTCCACCAGTGGTGCCTCCTCGCAAGGGGACCTGCTCCTGTCCTGGATTTGCCATCAGATATTAGGATTCTCTGTGGAACACATCTCGTGCTTGCTCAGCAAATCCCTTTATTTTTTCTCTGGGAAGCTGCTCACAGGTGCTCCATCACTCTGACATTTTTCCGCCAGGATAATGATGGAGCAAACAAGCACAGTAGCTGACTCAGGAGGAAGGTGTAAGGCTGCAAAGTGGCTGAGCACAGAAGCTACTGTTTCTTTGTTTGATTATTTATTTTTAAAATCCACACAGTAGAACAACCTTTTCTTTTCCTTTTCTTTTTTTTCTTTTGCATTGTAAGCACCCATTTTTTCCAAGCTTAGAAATTACCTCAGCTGCTGACCAAAGGGTAGTATCGCATCCAACAAAGGCAATTAGCAGTCACTGAAAGGGTGGCAGCAAAGATGGCAGAAATTAAATGTTTTAAAGGTGGGCAAGATGGCTGGAAACTCACAGTAACTGAGGGATCACATGTGCTTGAATGTAGGGAGAAAGGGAGGAAAGGGTTGTGTGGAATTTCAGAAAGGATTCTCTACATGCAGGAAATTTCCTGAAACAGCAAACAATTAAATATAACAGCAAACTGTCTAAAGCATGATCCCATAAAGGTGAACACAGTTTTTTTATTTTTATCCCATAGGTAAACTTGTTAATACATTTCTTATTGCAAAGTGACACAGCTTTTTGTCTGTTCATTTTTACCTTCTCACTCTAATATATATTATCTGTCACAGCTCGAATATTAGCTTGCTGTCCCATTTTAGGAATGGAAGTAAAGTCAGAGTGCTCACCAAGTCATCATACTTCAAATTTTCCCCAGGGTCATATTCTCCTCTCTCTGCCTCAGAGAGCTTGCCAACTTCCAAAGAAACTCATTACTTTTACTTGGCAACTGATATTTCTTTCATCACGTTGATAGTTTTACTTTCTTTTGAACAAAGAGACTGGTGTGATTTATGTTATGTGACTGCAAATAGTAAATTAGCATCTCATTAAGATCTCGCGTGGTTTATGGCATTGTGGGGTAATTTGTTCCCATGTCCTTTGATTTTTATAATTTTCTTGTAGCTACTATACTATTTCTTAGTCACTGTCTAAGAAATCTAAAAAAAATACCTTTCAATAACTTCCACCAGATCAATGAAGCTTTAGCAGCTTAGTGGTACAGAGAAAATGAAACAGAATTCCAGTGCTACTCCTAATGTAACTCTACAGGGCAACATTTTCAGAAGCACTTCTACACTTCAAGTTAATTTTTGTATAAATAAAGTTTTAAGTGGTCCCCAAAGAGAGAAAAATTAATCATTTGAATCCAGAGCTTGTCAGATAAATCACTCAGTTTGGATATGGAACAGCAATCCAAGACATTTCTCCAGCAAACTTACTCACATCTATAATCCTAAAATCATATAATGGCCTGGTTTGGAAGGAACCTTAAAGATCATCCAGTTTCAAACCACACTTTCCACTATCCGAGACTGCTGAGACCCCCATCCAATCTGACCTGGAACACTTCCAGGGATGGGGCAGCCACAGCTTCTCTGGGCAACCTGTGCCAGGGCTACAAAGAAAACTGTGACTCTGAATGTCCTAAACAAGAAATTTTATCCTTCGAGCTGACCCTAAACTGGAATTTGACCACCCCTCTGTCAGCAGAGGTTACAGTCTTCCCAGAGACACAGAATAATGGCAGTGGGCAGGGACCTCAGGAGGTTCTTGCTCCAACCTCCACCCCCAGCAGTCAGATCCAACACCAAGATCAGATCAGGTTGCTCAGGATCTGGGCCAGGTGAGTGTCAAATCTTATCTTGCAGGGTATCAGGAGTGCTCAAACCAATGCATTACTCCCCTGTCCTGAAGCCTGCTGCCTCTAGTGCCAGCTTTCAGCATAAACTTCATGGTGGGAAAGTTCCATTTTGGCACAGAAGGAAAAAATTTGTACTGGACTTGAAACCTGGGCTGCAGCATCAGCCCTCACTGACTAAAGTGTCACATCAGGAGAGCTTTTTCCAAGGGCTGAACCAGAGACGAAACAATGATTTTAGGCAAAAAAAAATACCTCCAAGAGGTGCCTCAGAGTTCCCCACACTGTGGTGATTAAAACATTGGCAAAACTAAGCTCAGCTAAGGTCAAAAGCAAAGCTCCTGTTGACTGCAATTAATCACCAGAAGACCCTTTCATCCCAATTCTACTCCTACTGACATGAAAGGCAAAATTCTTGCTGTCCTTGGTGACCCAGAATCAAACCTTTCAAAAGCAACTTGGGTGGAGGGGTGCTAGAGCTCTGTTCTTTCACATCTCTATATGTATTTTTAATTTCACATTGGAGCAGCCTTTTATGGCCGAAATAAAAATCCCTGGAAAATAAGTTTTTTTACGGAATTGCTGACAGACTGTTAAGTAGAGTGCCACAAACAGCACTGCTGTAATGATTAGTTGAACAGGCTGATTACACTGGGCTTCTGTGCTCTCAGCAATGGCAAAAACTCATTTGATTTTCAATACGCCAACCCCTCTTGAATCAATATTTTGTATTATGTATTCCATTTGAAGTACTTGTATAAAGGCTACAGTAGCATTCTACCTTAATATTTTATTTTTAGAGCTCATGTAGCATAATTAGGCACATTTTATGTAGGTTTGGCATACAGTTTAACAAAAGGTACAAGTTACCTGTTTGCTTTGCAGTTAGACCTGCAGTCAGATCTATATCTGTGCATGTTGCCATGTGTGAGAACGCACATCTCTAATTGCATTCCTGATCTCAGCTATCTGACCTATGATTTTGTGTGCCTTTTCCTTCTGGATGCCTATCCAGAGACACCTTTAAGAGGAATAATTTTCAGGATGTATTGAGCGTTGCCCACAGGGGCCTGGAGGCACAGAGATATTCAAACTCAGCAGTCATTTTTTAAAGGTTAGGTCATATCACAGCTCTCTCATTGTGCATCTCCCTGTGTGGAGCAACCATTCTGTGTGGAAGACAGACAGACAGAGCTGAAACCTGCCTCATTTCCTCAGATTTAAAGATGCTCCTTTTAATCAGCAGCACCACAGTCCATGCAACCCTGGCTGTTTAATGTCACCCAGATAACACAAAAACAACAATCACCATGGCAGTGGAGGGTCTCTTAAGCACAAAGTAATTCTGCTTCCTTCTTAAATTACTTATTTCAGCACAGGTAAGTGGGCCCTGAGCCAGTCTGTGAGAACATGTTCCTAAAGGAGCCTTGCCAGAAAAAATGGTCCCTGTTGCACCCTGGGACCGGAATTTTCCATTGCCTAGGGACAAATCACGTCCTGTCAGGCAGCCTTATGCAGGAGTGGCCTTTGGTGAGCTGGGGATCTTCACTCTGGAGCCAGAGAGAAACTGAAAGCTCTGAGCAGACATTGTGAGAGCAGCACCGGAAAATGCCCTGAGCCAAGTGCAAAGTGTGGCTGGTGCAGAAGGAATTCCAGGGTCAGTACCTAATTAAGGCTCCTGTAAGTGAAATAAGGAGCGGCTGAGGGAGCTAGGAAGGGGCTCAGCCTGGGGAAAAGGAAGCTCAGGGGTGATCTTCTCACTCTCTGCCTGAAAGGAGGCTGAAGCCAGGTTGGGGTTGGGCTGTTCCTCCAGGGAACAGGGACAGGAGGAGAGGGAATGGACTCAGGCTGGGCCAGGGGAGGCTGGGCTTGGCCAGCAGCAGGAATTTCTGCATGGAAAGGGTGCTCAGGCCTTGGCAGGGGCTGCCCAGGGAGCTTTGCAGTGCCCATCCCTGCAGGTGTCCAAGGAAGGCCTGGCCGTGGCACTCAGGGCTCTGGGCTGGGGACAAGGTGGGCATCGGGCACAGCTGGCACTTGGTGATCCCAAAGGTCTTTTCCATCCTCAATGATCCTGCGGTTCTGGGACCTGAAAGACTCCCACAGATTCAGAAGTTTATATTTGGCACCATCTGGCTGAGATTTACCCCAGTGTAACATACCTGAGTGTGTCCCACCTGCCCAGACAGGAAGGTGGCCTTCCTATTTGTTGTTTTTTTGTTTATTTTCCTTTTCAAACCACTGATGATGTTATTGGCACTGTGTAAAGCAGTCAGGGCAGATGAGTTCACTGCTGTCTTATGGATTTTGGTGAGAGCATTAAGCTCCAGGAAAGTGAATAGGTTTTTAAGGAGAAGCATTTCTGTGGGAGACACACAGAGGCTCACTAACACATACAAATTTTTATTTTGAGGGAACAGCATTAAATTTATGAATATCACCCCAGAGTGCAGTATCTAAATACCTTATTTGCAAGAAACTCTTTGGCTGAATAAAACCCTGACTTCAGTGGGAGTTTTGCCACTGACTTCAATAGGGTAGGATTTTACTGGTTTTATCTCCTGGGAAGGAAAAAAAAAGGAAAATCCAAGAACATAAGCCAGCTAAATAGTGATTACCTAAAAACACTAAGCAAAAAAAAAAAACACAACACTTGGCAAAAATCAAAGAAAATTTCTGCATTACCAAAGGGACTGAAAACTGTTAAAGCAAATTCTAGAGCCTGCTCATTTACACCAGGATCAGCTTACAGTTTTCTCAAGGCAGTGATTAAATAAACTGCAGTTTGCCTTAAGTTTACTTGGCTGTTGATAAACAAATGATGGTCTAAGCGAGCATATAAAAATGGAGAGCAGGGAAAATAATAACAAGGAATCCTCCTCACCAGCAAAGGAAAGATTTAGAATCACACTGAAGCATGTGAAGGGAAACATTCTGACTTCCATGGCTTCACCATGTGCTTAAAACATGCTGAAGTGAGGTTTCTGAATAGAGAAGGTTTCCCAGATCAGGGCCAAAAGCATTTTGAAAATATCCCTTTTAGTAGTAACATCTGGCTTTCTCCAGCTCTATGTCAAGGCAAACTCAGTTCTGGGGTTTTGTGGAAATTCTCTCATTGCGTTGAGATTTGTCTGGAAAGGAAGGTAAGTGCGCCTGAAATGATGCTGAGTGACAATCTGAAGGTGCTAAAGGGCCACTGAAATCTCGGATCTGCTGCAAAATAGGAAGTCACAAGTCAAGCTGGAGCTTTCTGAATAGGAACAAAGGGATTGAGGGTTTGAAATATAATAGACATGTTTTCTAAGTTTTGTACATAGAAACAAACCATGCTGCTACAGAAATTCCCATTCCTGAGTCACAAAAAAACCAGCATGGCAAGAACTTGGAGAAACTCCAAGCAAAATTTTCCCAGGTGCATTTCAAGATTGAGTAGGGGAACCTCTAAGAAGCAAGAAGAAAAAAGATATAGGACACTCTCTGACTGATGATGTTATAGACTGAAGAAACCCACAGGCTACTGGGTCTGAGAGAACCCTATAGGCTACCTTTTGGAATTAATTCAGGAATTTATCATGTTGCAATCACCGCAACCTAGTGGTTTCTGTGCTGCTAATTGCCTGTCCTTTGTGATTTCCCTTTCTCTTAGTCAATTTGTGTGAGCAAAAAAATGTTGTGTCTGTTGGAGCCAGCACCCCTCGAGGTCCTGGTGTACCTAATATGTCAAAAATTACTATAAAGATAGATTTTTTTTTTTTAATTCAGTAGGCAGTGGGCCCAAAAATTAGATGAATTTTACAATCCTGTGGGCATTGTTTTGGGACTTTTTCAGGTGTCAGGAAATTCAGAGGTCTGTTTTACTGTTTTCTCTGACATTATATCAGGAGTCCTCTGCTACCTGACACTGATGGAACATCTCAGAGTCAGAGTTGCAAGTCAACACCTAAAAATTCACTCAGGGAGGTGCAGCTCTCCCACCTCAGGAAGGTAAGACCTTCAGTTTTTAAAAAGAAGGAACCAATAAAAGGGTTAACACCCTGGCAGAAGGTTAGGGTTTGTGGTGGGATGGCACAGACTGGCCCAGAGGCTGACAGATGTGGGAAGAAAGGGGCTGTTCTGGTCACTGGCCAGAGTCCCAGGCTTTGAAGGGAGACTTTCAAGGTGTATCTTTGCCTGACACAGGTGAAAAAACCCACAAAACCTCCCTGCATCCTTTTCATTTTGCATATTTGTGCCGAATTTTGTTCCATCATTATAGTACAAAAATAGAAATTGAGTTCCTGGGGAAACCTTCATCTCTCTCTTGTACAACTATTTGTGCAGTTACCCTCATATTGGCCAGTCCTAATTCACAATTCCTGGCCCATGAGTTGAAAAACGGTAACATTTTAGTGCTCAAAGTCAAGAACAGGGTCATTATTTCACAATTAAGGTCAGCAAGGGCTTCTTCATAACTTGGCTCAAGAAGCTGTTGACAGTCAACAGACTCTCAATTGGAAAAATAAACAAAGAAAAGGGATCAAATCTGTCTCTTGTGTAATAACAATTTATCTAATGACATCACCACAGGATACAACCCTGCCAATGGCATGATGGCCTAAACTACTTTCATTGCTGTTTTCCAAGAAGAGGAAAATACATTAATACTGAATCTAACTGAAATTACCCACTCATTGCAGTGGCACAGTGGTCTGCTGCTGATTTAAACATAACACATTGTTTTCAATGCTGATGAGCCAGAAAAAGAGGCAGATTTTTATTTTCAGGAGACAAATAAATATTTCAAACCTTTGCAAGGAGAGAAGGGATATACAGGAGAGAAGAGTGTCTGCTCTATGGTATTATACAATTAAAGCTCCTCTCCACACCCTCACTGCTCCCTGACATTCACATGTGTGAGTTTTTTCCACACTTCTCATAGCAAGAAACTACTTGGTACAGAAAGAAAACCAAGGTTCTTATATGACTTCTAGGAAAAAAACCCACCAGTTATCAAGGCTTTAGATAAAACCTTAAGAAACAGCAGCAACCTTGCAGAGAAATCATTTGGTTCTATAGATTATGCACTGGGTAATTCTCAGAAATGTTGGGACAGTAAATCAATAGTAAACTCCGAGAGATATATTCTCAGCTCATTACTCAGTGCTTTAGTTCCTAAGTTTGTATTAATTTGAAGGACAGCTACCCAGGTCTAGTCACATGCAGTGACTTGAAGATAAGTTGACAAAATGTGCATTTTTCTCCTCTTTACAAATAAAGATTATCCAAAAGCCCTTATAGATGTTCTAAATGAATACAAAACAGCAAAATCTTTTGTAATCTCCCCAGTTCTGTTCTCACATGAGTGTCAGAGCTGAGACAGGAAAATAGGATGAAATGGTGTAAATTTACCAATATGGGACTGGTAATTAGAAACTCAACATGACACCCATGACATCCCCAGATCTGGGCACTGCAGGGAATAACCAAACTGCCTTGGCTCTGGGAATTGGATCAAAAAGGTCCCCCTAGAGGAACTGCCCTGCAGGTTGTTCTGTATTTGTACACCAAGTTCAAGGCTATGACTCTGTGCCTCATTCCCAGAGGTTAAAGACACCAGTCCCAGCTCTGTCCCTGTCCAGACTCTGTGGCAAGAAAGTGATGATGGAAAAGGCACATCCCTTCTCTTCCCGTGTGCAGGCCCTGCTCTCTCCCTGAAAAGTTTGAAAAATAAGTGGTTTGTATGATTTACAGCAGGGTAAGCACTGTTCATAAAAAGAGAGAAAAAAGCAGAAAGCAATGAAAAACCTCCATCTCCTTCAGAACACCACCTACCACTCTTGTGGAGAGAGAAAAGTGAATCCAAAAGGAAAGGCAAACGATGACGCAATGCAGCATTTCAGGAATATTTTGCACACTGCCAGAGAAGGTGTGTGAGCAGCTGAAATGGAAGGTTAAAAATAACAAGTTGCATGCTGAGACCTGGGCTGCAGAGGATCAGAACTGTCCTTGCGCTGTGTTACGAACCACATTTGTCAAGGCTTGGGCAAAGGCTGACTTGGGGGCTCAGCATCACACAGCTGAGCACAAGGGAGGGTGGGAAGGTGTTTGAGCTGTTTTATCCAAAGGGTGAGCACATCAGAATCCCAGAATCATTTAGGTTGGAAAAGACCTTTGGGATCACCAAGTCCCAGCCGTGCCCGATGCCCACCTTGTCCCCAGCCCAGAGCCCTGAGTGCCACGGCCAGGCCTTCCCTGGACACCTGCAGGGATGGGCACTGCAAAGCTCCCTGGGCAGCCCCTGCCAAGGCCTGAGCACCCTTTCCATGCAGAAATTCCTGCTGCTGGCCAAGCCCAGCCTCCCCTGGCCCAGCCTGAGTCCATTCCCTCTCCTCCTGTTGCTGTTCCCTGGGAGCAGAGCCCGACCCCCCCGGCTGTCCCCTCCTGTCAGGAGCTCTGCAGAGCCACAAGGTTCCCCCTGAGCCCCCTTTGCTCCAGGCTCAGCCCTTTCCCAGCTCCCTCAGCCACTCCTCATAGGACTGATTCTCCAGACCCTTCCCCAGCTCCATTGCCCTCTCTGGACACGCTCCAGCCCCTCACTGCCCTTCTCACCTCAGCCATCCCAACTCCTGCTCAGCCTCTGCAGGGCAGGTTCCTCACCCACCATCCCAAAGGACCAAACCAACAGCCCAAGCCCCCATGTGCCTCTAACTCAGCCAGAGTTAAATGTGCTTCTAAAGTTCCCTTGCTTTGGCAGAGCTCCTTCGCTTGCCAGGAATACACAAACCCTCGGAGCAGAGCACAGGCTCAGCGCCGTGCTGGAGTGGAGGATATTTGCTCACAAAATCACATTAACATCCGTGGAACCGGAGCCCTTAATTCCCCACACGTCGCTTTGAAAATGCAGCCTCAGAGCAGCCTTCAGTGCAGGATGGGGGTGGGGAAGGGGAGGCTTAGCCCGAGGAACAGCTTAAATTAAACTTCTCCTAAAGCTTCCCAGCTTTAACATGACTGCAGGCCTTCCCTATCTCCCATAGCTCACAGCAACTCAAATGATCACAAATAGAGAGTCCTTGTCCTCAAACCAGGGAGAAATCCTCCCCTTGCCACACCACGGGGATGCAGAGAAGGTTCCTGGCGGGATGAGCTGCTGTGTGTTTACCCAGAGGGGTTAGCAGCCTTGAGCCCGCAGAAAACTTTCCAGTTTTTCTTTATGCATTTTAATCAATTCTAAGCTACTTACAAATATGTGCAATTACTTTCTGCACTTCGCTTTGTAATAAGATTTAATGACTGTTCTGTAATCCTCTTGGTGAGCGCTGATAATCAAACACTATGATTTAAATTTTAGATTTAACAGAGCAGTTTTCTACAAAATGAGGAGAAGTGTATTTTTAATCTTTTATCTTTTACTGGAAGTTGGGAATTTTTCAGCTTTCTTATACACGGTCATAAAATAAAAGGCAGGATTGGGGTTTTTAATATCTTTTTCAAACGTGTGCCAGAACATCCCAGACCTTGCTTATTTTTTTTGAATTTTCTTTTTCTATGAAAATATTTTATCTCTTACAAATTTATGCTCCTATTTTCAGCATTCTTGGGCACCTATTAAAGTGGATGAGTTGTAAAATTTTGTATACTTACCATACAGAGAGATCCCAGATGTGAAATAACTGTTTCTATATATTGGCATACCTATGAAAAGATGGAATTTTCTCATAAAACTCCTTGGCTCTTTTTTAAGTGAATTTAGTGCTCGTGGAAAGAACGGGCCAACGTGTGGCAGTGTCTCAAGCTGTGAATCCACCAAGCCAACAGAGCTTTCTCTTCTGATTAGAAAATTCAGGACTCCCAAAGAAAAAGGACAATCCTTTTTTCCCCCCATCCTTTCTGTAGGGCTCAGTTTGACTCATTGTGCTGAGGTGAGAAACAGAGCTTTATCTTCAGAAATATTTTTCTGCGGGGTGTGGGTCTGTAAAAGAAATTATGCAGAGTATTCTAAACCCCAGCCTTGCAACCAAAAACATGCAGAAAGCAAAGGTCTCAAACGTCCCAGTGACACAGGTTACTGCCATTTCAGTTTTGTCACACTGTGTCACAGACAGGTCTTACCATGTTCGTGAAAAAGCTGACAGTCATCCCAGGTTTTCTGCCAAATCAGGAACAAACACTGTCTTAACCCAAATCTGCTTTAAGTAGGAAAAAAAAATAAATAAATGCAACAAATCTGTGTTCGCTCAACAGCTTTAAGTACTTGTGGAGCTAAAGTCACTCGTAGTCCCAGCAGCAGACAAGTTTACCCGCTGTACGGCCACACAGGATCTTCACCATACTCCAGTCTCTCCCATTTCCATTTCCATACCCCAACCACCTCCCTAATCTAGAGAACTAGAAATATGAATCCTAAAACCAAACCAAACTAACAAAAAACACACCCACAAAAAGCCCTAAACCAAAAAAAATTAATGAACTCCACTATTACAGAGTTCCAGAAGGACATGAAAAGTTCATTCCATCTGCTTCCTCATGCCAGTGCTGGATCACCTCAATCTGTACAATTCTGACTGGCATCAGTTTGACCTTTTAGATCTTGGTGCTCCTTCCCTACGAAGGTGATGATTTTCCCTTTCCTCAACCTTTCATTATTTAGCATGTAAGGCCTCAGGATCAGAGCTGGTCTCCCACTCCATGTTCACACCATGAGCTGTACCCTGGAAAGGTCCTGATCTAAACCTCTAGGGGCTGCAGGAATAATAGCAGGGAGTATTTTAACTAGAGCAGTTTGCACTATTTCGATTACTCATGACAGTTATAAAATTAGCATTTACCACTACCAGCAAATGGCAAGGCTCTTGCTCCTTACTGGGAAAGGTTTTTACGTCCCCTCATTATAGGGCTGAATTTTGATTTCCATGCCCATGGGCATGGAGTGGAGATCCAACATGAGGCCAGTCAGGGCCATCCAGGCCTTTTACCACCTTCAGGATCCTGCTGCCTTGCCCTTGAAAGCAGCCAATTTATAGAGCAGCAGAATCTGGTCCATATAGAACAGTTAGACCCAACCTCCCCAAATGTGATCCTGTAACACAAAGGCTTTTAAATCAGTTATACCCACATTTTATCTACATTGTTTCTGGCATTAGAAAAAAACAGTAGAAAACAGTATAAACTGGGAAAATGTGAATGTGACGTGCATTGTCCTTCAGATGGGATATGCTCATTATCAAGTGAGACACATTGCAGGGATATATGATTTCAATTTTTTCAGTGAGTAGAGCTGTTTAGAAAGCTACTTTCTCTGTAATTTGGGGGAAAGAAGAGAAACAGCAGGCTTCCAATATTTGAGTTAGCTTTGAACTACTTTGTACAGTGTACCTTCCTTTCATTTAAAGGCAAATGCTAAGAAATGGGAACATAATATTAGAAAATTCAGCAGACAGGTAAATTGCTTCTGCTGGTTTAATTTTGCTCACTAGGACTGTATTTGATTAGTATTGAGGTGCATTTGGTAAGTATACAAGTTAAAGATACAAGAATAGGCCAGCAAGGACATTTTGGCATTTAAAAAAAACTGTATACTCTGTAAGAATGTTACTCTAGAGTATTAACCAATGTGATTAAAAGTGCCTTAAAATAGGGAAATGGCTTCTTGAGTCTTTCATCTGGGTGACATTTATAGAGGCCATGTAAACCTCCCAGCCAAAACTCAAACGAAGACGGGGATTTGTCATCATAAGGATTTGAACAAATCAACTGATATTGTTCTTTTAATTCAAGATCCATCCCAAACTATGTTATGATTTTATATATGTAGATGTACACATTCATATAAATTAACCTGTTAGAAAATGAAAATACAGCCGTGATTGATAAGGTGGGATAGAGATTGCATCCATGAATTCCTGTTTGCATCCATGAATTCCTATATCCCTCTGAAATAAATATTCTTAGTATAGACTCATACGTTAAAATCTTTTCACTCAATAAATGAAAGCTATTTTAAAAATTAAAACTGTATTAATGAGAAAATGGAGACCCTTGCTGTATCTCCTGAGAAAGTTAAGAAATAAAGTAAAGCCTGAGATACGTGAATAGGGAAGAGGATGATGGAGTCTTTTTGTGCTTGCAGAAGTAAAAAGCAAATGGGATCCATAGCCACTGGATACATAATAGGAAAATAGTGGAATTGTGAACTGTTAGGGGAACCAGAAGTTTCCAGTGGGTAGGCACAGCATCCCAAAATGAAGTTCTCTATAAAAACAATCACCAGCTTGAATTTTTTGTGTTCAATACACAGAGTGGTTGTTTTGCAGTCTACTGTGCAAAAAGTGAAAGCTGATGATCCATACCATCCCTGAATTGCAAATAGGAGGGTTGTTACAAAGACAGAAAACACTGTCACTTAAAATAATATCTACAATCTGAGTTGTTTCTTTTTTTTTCCCCAACAAATTGTTAAGAATTCAAAATTATCCCCCAGAGGTAGTGGGTAATGGACAGAAATGTTCACAAAAAAAAAGAAAAAAAAAAGAAAAAATAAAATGGTCTGGTGTTTTTATTATTTCAAACTTTTGTATTTCACTGTAATCTTGAAAATACCAGCCATTTCAATTAACTGTATTGATTGTATCACTGACTGACTGTATGCGGTAAAATATGCTTACATTTAAAAGCAGCAGGAGGAGTTTAGGAATTAAATATGGAAAATCAAAATATTTCAAAACAAGATATGAACTATGTCAAAAATCAAGGAGCAACACAGATATAATGCAGGGTTAGTTGGAAAGAACTTGTCAACTATGAAAAACAACAGAAAATTTGTTCCTTTGGATTTTTAAGGTTTCTATGTACCATTAACTTGGCAAAGCAGACTATGGACGGTGTGGCAATTAAGCAAAGATAACATCACCTTCACTATCATCAAAATGCAATCACTGTGTTAATTAGGGCTCTTGAGCACTATTTCACAAACCCCACTGTCCTCAAGACTCACTGATTGCAAGAAGAAGAATCAGTGCACCATTTTCTCTACGATACTTGGTTGGCAACCTCAGGAAAACTGTTGGTATCTGCATCTAGATATTGAAAGTATTTTCAAATTTGCAGTCAGCTTCTTAGACGTGACCAAAGGACTCTGTTAATCTTTTCTAAGCACTTTCATATTGGTCTGATTGAAATTTCAGTCAAGACAATCTATTGAAATAGCAAAGATGCTCCACAATGAGAGTCCTAATGAGAGTCAGCAAACTGAGTGTTGTGTTACATTTACAAATCACATTTGGAACAAAATATACTATTTTATGTGCTATGTATAAATGTCCTATAAAGACTCAATTTTAAGTTTCACTTGAGAAATCTTCACAGGTGCCTTCATCTTCTCCTTCACAGCCTGGAGCTGAGATTTTCGGAATTCATGCCAGGCATAAATTTCTCTAGTATGTTATCTGCACGGTCCCTGTAGTATCTCCTTAATCACACAAATCAATTTTATTTTGGACCAGATCACCTCATTCTGATGAAGAAATCCATTGTTTTCGCCAGCAGTTTCTCCTCGACAGATTCTACAGGATCAAGGCCCCATGCAGCAGCATTTCTGAAAGGGCAAACTGATTTTTTCTCATCTCACATTTCTTCCTAGGACAGCATGGGGCCGCTTTTCCAACGGGGCATGGGGACAACTTCCCAGGGTGCAGGGAAAGCGACTTGAAAGGCACTACACAAGTGCAGTGTTTCCAAATAGACACCTACGCCTGTTCCTGCTGCAGAATAGACACCAGCAGGGTTTTGCCAGGCTGTTTGTCACCACATGGAATTGCAGCCCTCTTGGAACTCCTGACATTATCACAAATGGATCAAGAGACAGCGCGGTTAAAAATAAAATCCCTGTTTTCTTCTGTGTCAAACCATGACATTGCTGCCCAGCATCTCACATTCTTTGTGTAGAAAAATTGTATACAAAGAAGAGAAACACATATATTACTTTGGCCTCACCTATTCTTTTAACAGTATCTTAAGTGCTGTAGTTTCATACTCATCATCTTTGGTGTTTATTCTTTCATTTCTATTCACTCAGAAGGCTGAGCCATAGTCAAAAAACCCATATTTCTCTGTTCTGGTGTTGCTTTTTTCATAAAAGCTTTATAAAGGTTTTTTATAGAGGCCACTGTGCAGGATTTATTCCTCAGAGTACAGTTTTATAGACATATAGGATTTTTACCCCAGAGAACAACAAAGTCAGAATGGATTTTGTACATGAGAACTGTGTACCAGGAAAAGAGGATATGGAGGAAGATGAGGATGGGAAGGGATTTGGACAAAAACTGAGAATTTAAAACTGAGAGGAAGACTTCTAAATGGGTGTTTTGAGCAGCACCTTGACTAGAGCATGGGTGGGAAAGTAGATTTTCAATAGCAGAGGAAAGCAAGGGAGTGGAGGAGATCCCTCACCCAGGCTGGCCAAAGAAAGAAAAGGAGAATCCAAGAGCAGGGAAGTGTAGAGTACAACAACAGAAAAAGTTATAGAGCCTGTGGGAAGTGCACCCTTAAAACTTTAATGAAAGCAACCTGACTGATCTGTTTATTCATATAGTGTGCTTTCTGTAATTTCACTTTTCTCAGAGGAATCAGGAGGAATATGGAAACCAGCAGAAATGACAGACAGCTGACCCAGAAAAAAACCCCACAACTATTTTCAGCTTTATTATACAACACACTGCATCCAAAACAAAGGCTTCATTAAAAAAGCTGCTCGTGATCTTTTCATAGAATCACAAGAAGACACACACCCCAAACATTTTTGGAAGAGCTGTATAGATTGTGTTCAGCTGTCAAAAGTGCTTTAGGTTCTCTGAGTGCAGAGGGCATTTCAGTCCAATGTAGGAGGGACCAGAGGCACCAGGCACTCCTCTCTCAGACATGTCATTAGACATTTACCAGTGCTTTAGTGAAGAATTCTGATCAATAGGGTGTATTACCTACAGCACAATGGAGAAGCCACATTTTGCCCGCTAACAGCTGAATTTCCCAGGAACTATTGATAGCACAAACATCTCTGCCCATGCAGACAGAGGACACAGCAGGGTAATCCCTCTGCTCCCTCAGGCTGGACAGTGTGCAGGGCTAACACATCCCTGAGCTGGTACCCAGGAGCTCTGTACTCCCAAAAGGCCAGAGGGGACACACCAGCACAGAGTGCCAAACTCTCAGGCACAGAAATACCTTCAACAGCCTGGGCCAGAGGAGAGCGGTTTTCTGAGGGATGAAGCAATGTGGAACATTTCCTCTTCCCCATTCCTGCCAAACCCATCCATGGCAGGGCTGTGTGGGCAGGGGAGAAATCATAGAATCTCAGAATGGTTTGGGTTGGAAGGAACCTGAAAGATCATCTTGTTCCAACCCCTGCCAAGGGCAGGGACACCTTCTACTGTCCCAGGTTGCTCCAAGCCCCATCCAGCCTGGCCTTGGACACTTCCAGGGATGGAGCAGCCACAACCTCTGTGGGCAGCATGTTCCAGGGTCTCACCACCCCCACAGTCAAGAATTTCTTCCTAATATGTAAACTAAACCTGACCTCCTTGAGTTTGTACCCATTCCCCCTTGTCCTGTCACTACAGTTCCTGAAAAAGGGTTCCTCTCTGACTTCCTTGTAAGGCCCCCTAAAAGAGGGGTTGGGAAAAGCCTGTGGTCATGGAGAACAGACACCTCACAGAATTGAAGAAGAAGCACCAAACTCTGCAGTTTGGGATGGAATAACCCTGTGCATGGATACCAACTGAGGAGCAACTGGCCCAGCAGCAGCTGACCTTTCTTTGTCATGGTGGACACCTGTGGGACCTCAATCCAAATAAAACAATTACTGCATTGGAGGAGCAAAGTCAGTAGATCAAAGGAACTTATGAATCTTCTTTTGTTCAGTAGCAGTCAGACCATACCTGAATTTACTGTGTTGCGCTTGGGACACCACAGTTCAAAAGGAAAAAAAGTCAGGGACTCAATGGAGGACAAAAGGATGGCCCAGGGCCTACATCAGCTGAGGGAGCGAAGTTTGTTTAAATTGATGAAAGGAGGATCTGGGATCATTCAGTAGATCACAGAACCACCGAATATGTTGAGTTGAAAGGGATCCACGAGGATCATCAGGTCTAACTCCTGGCCCTGCACAGCACCATCCCCAAGAGTCACACCATGTGCCCAAGAGCATTGTCCAAACACTCCTTGAACTTTGTCAGTCACTGACTACTTGATGAGCGTTTTGACAAAGATGACAGAGCCAAAATCTTCTCTCCAGGAGAGCAGGGCAACAGCAACACTGGGGCAGGTCTCCCAGAAGGGCCATGGATTCTTCATCAGGACTCAGATGGGCAAAGCCACACTTGCCCTGACTCAGTGGTGGTGATCAATCTGCTCTGCAGAAGACTGGACCAGGTGATCTCCAGAGGTCCCTTCCAAGCAAAGCTTTTACAGTTCTGTGGTTCAGTTTCATCTTCCAAGGGCCAAGTTAAAGCAAAAATTAAAATTGCATAGTGTGGTTACTGTCTGAACAAAGCAAGTCACGTTTCAGGGACATGGCTCTGTGTTTTGATAGCAGTTGGAAGGAGTGAGATTCCGTTAAGGAAAAAAGGCTTTTTGGAGGAGAAACTGGCTGAACAACGGACTAAAGCAGGTTCCTGTCACAGAGGACAGGTCCCCTGAGGAAGAACAAGCTCTAGAACATTTGGAAGACAGAGATCTGGGAGACTTATGGAAGATCTGCAAAGAGCAGAGGTCTCAAAATGAAAAGACAGGCAAAGACTCTGGAACTTCTGAATCCGGTGTAGCCGAAGGAATTTACTCACTAGAAAAGCAATGGGAGGAGCCAGTTTAGCAGATTAACACAGCCAATTCCACAAGCTGAAACTCAGTAAATGCCAGATTTGTTTTCAGGACTCCTGAAAAACCCCTAGTTGTATGGTTTGTTGGAGCAGAATGTAAACGATTGTGAACAGGTGGGTCTCAGGAAATGAGTGCACTAAAATCTTGTACAAATGGCTTGGAAAATGAGGACCTGAAAAACAACACAAAAACCCCTGGTTCTCTTGTTCAGGGCTTTATGTGAACTGCTTCATTCTGGTGGTCTGCTAACATTTGGATTAACCATAATAAATATTATAATATTATAATATAATATTNATTATATTATATTATATTATATTATATTATAATAAATTTTGCTGGGAAATTAGTTTGGAATGGAATTTTGGGAAAAGAGAGTCTTTCCTTTCTAGTCTGGGCATGAGTCTTGTGTAGTGAAGATGTGCCTTAGTACTAGTTTGGCAGGCAGGAAGACAAAATGAGACAGAAATCTTTTCTATGGCCATCACTGGAACTTTTTGCCATCCTTTGGTTGCCCTGCATTTCCCTAGAATTCCTCTGTGTGCGTTCAGACTCCTCTTCTGAAAGATGAAAATGTTCAAAAAGAGAAAACATCTCCTTTTTAATTCTCCATTTTTCCCTCCCATTTTACCAAGGAGATGACAAATGCCACTTGAAAGCCGTGGATGTTGTAAAATGCAGGAAAATAATGTATGTGCATCATGATGTAAATGCACAGGCAGAACCCTCTCTTCTGAGCCAGACTATCCAAGATCATCCCATGGGTGTGCAAGCACACTGCAGGAAAAAGCCTAAAGGGACAGCAGTGGGTTCCATATTTGCTTCTTAGGCTTTCACCCTAAAACTGCAGAGAAGGACATGTCCCACATAATAGAGTAACAGGGGAAAGAACTGAATGATTTAGAGCCCATCGTTCTGTCAAGATGTTCTGGTGACGAACAAGGACAGTGAAACATATGTTGTTTGAGTAGTCACTCAGATCTCAGGGAAAACATACGATACAAGTCGTGTCTCTCAGTGTTCACAAAACATAGCAGCTACTCACATATGTGCCATGGGGATTTGTTTTCCCAGGAGTAAATGGAGGACTTTTCTCTAATTGCAGGTACCACCAACCTCTCAGTCCTTCATCCTCTGTTTTGTAGACAAATGTACTCTTCCATTTCTCCTTTTTCAGGTAACGCTCCAACAGTGCCTCTTCATTTGCTTTCTCCGTTTTTCTTCCTAGACTGACTCACAGAAATGGGGCTGCTGGCTTCTGCCCGGCTGTGTGCAGACCCTGAAGAAACAGGCACACCTTTCCCTCCTTCTGCAATCCAAAGCATGCTCTGGCACAAAGTTCATCTTTCAAGGACCTTTCTCAGAGAAAACCACTGTATTTGTATTTTCAAGGGTTATCCAGCACAAACACCCTTCACCATAAGTACCACAACAAACAAGGCAAACATTCCTTGCCCTCAGTTTCCACAATAATCTCGAGGATGGCTTGGGGTGCAGTTAGGTTCATCCAGGACTGCTCCTCCCTTGCCTGACTAGTCCAGATCAGAGAGTCACTTCATCCTTCAAAATTCTTTCTCTGACCTTGTGCACTGTTTCTGCCATGGAAAGTCACCCTGTTGGTCTCCTCTCACCCTTTATGGTTTTTACCATTAATACCACCCTGATCTTCGTGTTATTGCCAAGGAAGTCCAGCCAAGACAGAGATGTTTGGAAAACTTTTTCACATAGGAAGGAGATTTACATGTGAAATGGAGCCATTTAGAATCATAAAATCATGGAAAGGTTAAGGTTGTAAAAGGACTCTAAGATCATCAAATCCAACCCTCAACCCATGTTCACCACTTCCATGTTCACCTCATGTTCTCAAGTGCCTCATCCACAGGTTTTTTTAACACTTCCAGGGGTGGTGACTCTACCACTTGCCTGGGCAGCCTGTTCTAACACTTACCCACCCTTTTCATGAAGAAATTAATCATAACACACAGTCTAAACCTCCTCTGGCTGCCTCTCATCCTGACATTTCTTTCCTGAGAGAAAAGACTGACACCCACTTGGATACAACCTCCTTTCAAAGTAGTCATGAGAAGCAATACGGTCTCCCCTGAGCCTCCTTTTCTCCAGGAGGAGAACCACCCCCATCTCCCTCAGCTGCTCCTGGTGTGCTCCAGACCCTTCCCCATCTCCACTGTCCTTCTCTGGACATGCTCCAGTCCCTCAATGACTTTCTTTTAG
Source organism: Pardalotus punctatus (assembly GCA_013400915.1). Taxonomy (NCBI): domain Eukaryota; kingdom Metazoa; phylum Chordata; class Aves; order Passeriformes; family Pardalotidae; genus Pardalotus; species Pardalotus punctatus. The sequence goes on along the minus strand of VZTX01004861.1, from coordinate 86,572 downwards.
GGAGGGGGCCCAAAACTGATTATGGGATTTAAGGTGCAGCCTGATAAGTGCCAAGTACAGGGGAAAACTAAGGGAGCGGGAAAGATGCAAAACCAATCCTCACTCTGTAATTCAGGGAGGATAAACATGTAATTCAGGGAGGATAAACACATAATTTTTCTGTCTAGTCACAATTTTTTCAAACTTCCAATACTTGAGTATCATCAGGGTAGGACAGATGTTATTGCTTGTGTCTGGCTTTCCACATAAATTCCTGTATTTTAACCTTTAAAAAGGTATTGGCTTCGATTCTCTTTTGAGGAAGCAGAAAAATATTGAGGTAATGGGTGATCTGTCTGCTGTGGTCATTTCATCCAGAACAGCTGCAGCCCCTTGCAGTCAGGGGCTTGATTTTGCAGTCCAAACCTGCAGAAACTTAACTGACATGGCACAGCTTGAAGAAATGTTTTGTGAGCTCCTCATTGCAGCACGGCGTTTGGCAGAAGTGAGGGATGAATGTGATGACTGCCACTATTTCTCTTTGCTTGCATGTCATTAATGTATTGCTTCTTAAAGCTAATAAAACATACAGTAAACTTTACAATGTAAAGCTTCAGCATCATAAAATTCACTTTCCATTTGAGTCGGTGCTATAGGTGCCCATAAATTTGGGTGGAAAACGAAGTCTCAAGACAACATTATGCCAAAAATAAAAATGCATGCTGAGAATATAAGCAGTGAAAACTTCCTGAGAAGTGATGAGCCCTGGGGACTAATGATCCTCTTGAACCTGCAAGAACTGATAACACAGGACCGAGAGTTTGCTGCATTTGTTCAAGGTCATGTGCACACAGGAACCACCAGGAATCAGTACAACCCTCTGCTTCTGGGTAAACGGCCCCAAAGCTGCTGCTCCAGCTGGGAGCTGTCTGATCCATGGTTGTGCAAGTCCACTGCTGGAGTGAGTGTGCTCTGTGAATAGTTATTTGCCATTAACAATAACGGCTTGTTTTGATCCCTAAGAACACTATAATGAATAATAAGCATTCTAAGAAATATTGGCTGTGATCCTTGTCTCCCACATCTCACTCCTCAGCAAGAAAACGAGAATTTACCACATGCGAAAGGTGGACATTTCACTTCAGTAGCTGTAACTTCACATAAACAATGATAAGGGAGAAAAAAAAGCAAGGCTTTTTTGTTGTTATTTCACTGAAGCCTGTTGACAGAACTAGAGAGCTTTATTCAAGGACAGTCTGATAGTTGGAAGTCATTTGGAGAGGAAGGGAGTGGAAAGAAAGGGGAAGAAGTGGGAAGACAGCACTTCCTAAATAAAGACAGATGGTGCCTGTGGTTTCTCTCGTAGGTGTGTTCTTGCTTCCTTGGGTGCATTTGCAATTGAACACAGTTTGGTCACCATCTGACATGTTTATAAAAAACTGCTTCTTGGATTGGTGAGCCTGCTGATTTCTCTTGGTTTTCTTAAAGACTCTAGAACTACTGGGTAATAAAAGAAATTGAAAAAAAAAATACAGAGTCCACGTGAAGAGTATGACTTATTCCTGCAATGTCACTTTCTGAGATTTAATAAATGCCCATCCAGCATCCCCACAATCCCACCCTACTGTCTCCCATATAGCACTGTGTTGTATTCCCCATTTATAGCTCAATATATTCTCTTGTCCAAACACATGAAAGCCCAAAACTGGAAAGGCTGCCTGGCACCACAGCTTATCCCATCTGTAGCAGCTGGAAAACACGAAGGTCTGGAGAAGTGAGTGTTAACAACTAACTAGACAGAATGAGAGACACAACTATGGCTATTTCTTGAAAGACAAGATGCATCAAGATTTATTTTTTTTTACAGCAGCAAAATGATCAAAACCACATGACAGCTTCTGCTTACAGGTATTCCTGTCATGTCACCCTTCTCTTTGTACCAAGTGCCTTCATTCCCTGTAAATAGTTGTGTCTGATAAAGATTAAAAGAGAGGATTTAAGGCTCAGAGTGTATGTGCATACCATCCTGTCCTGTTCCTGTCTGATCATCTGAAGAGAAAAGTCCCAGCTGCAATTTTTGCAATGCATCCTTCGTGCTGTGTTGTGCTCCTGAGCCCTTCGTTTCCTTGGGTTCAGTCCATCTCTGTAATATGGGATGACATTACACTTGTTTCTCCCCTTTAAATTTCCAGTTTTGATTCATAAGCTGTTTTATCAGGCTGACAGGTGATCTCAATTCCTTCAAAACAAACATCCAGCAAATTAATTTTCTCTCTTTCTCTACCTATTCCTGCACAACACTGAAAAAAACAATAGGGAAGATAACAAATCTATACATGTTTATACTTCTGCTCATACCCCAAAGGAGGCTGGAGCCAGGAGGGGATTGGCCTCTTGTCCCAGACACGCAGTGACAGAACAAGAGGAAATGGCCTCAAGCTGTGCCAGGGGAGGTTCAGGTTGGACATCAGGAAGTATTTCTTCATGGAAAGGGTGGTCAGGCACTGGAAGGGGCTTCCCAGGGAGGTGGTGGAGTCCCAATCACTGGAGGTTTTCAAGGAATGCCTGGATGTGGCACTCAGTGACAAGGTAAGGATTGGGCACAGGTTGGACTCGATGGTCTTAAAGGTCTTTTCCAACCTTAATAATTCTGTGATTCTGTGAAGGAATGTCAAAAGTTTCTAGGACTGTGGCTAAGCAAATCCTTTGTTTCTCACTAACAATGGATTCAGAAGGTCAGATGTTCATCATTTCTTCTGAGCTGCCTCTCACAGCTCCTGTATCTGCTCACAGTCAGGTCAAAATTATGGAAATTACCCGGTCAGTGGGAACAGTCACCCCAAAATGGACAAATCGCTCGGTCCAGAAAGGGTTGTTCTTAATGCACCTTCTGCTGGAGAGCTTCAGGGCAAGAGAAGGTCTGGAGGTCGTTCCCACATCACTTGAATTTGTCTGTCAGTGGGAGCAGCCCGACTCACCCAGAGCCTCAGAGAAGCTGATCTGTACATTTTCATATAGGAGTGGTAGAGAAAGGCTCATATTCTCCCAGCTTCCCATCCACAGCCAGATGACTGACCCAGACAGTGCATCCAGTCATTCCCCTCCTGCAGGCTTTGCTGTATTTCTGAATTTATCCCCACTCCTGTCCTCAAATATATTTACTTCATTTATAGCACTATAATCAAGGCCTTCCTTTAACTCTTTATGCCCAGAAAACTACACTAGAAATCTGAAAAAAGACTGCAAAATACCATCCAGAGAAGAAAAATCAGATAATCTCAGTGGAGGGATTTTTTTAGAATTAAACATGAAAATAAATAAAGTAATGTAGTGTCTGCTGCACTATCTATACTGCAATGAATTTAGTTTATTTCATCCTGTTTATACCATCAGTGTTCTGCATGCTGCAGAGTTTTGTTCTGAAAATGCAGAACAGCACATTCAAAGTTGCAAGTGAAAGGGAGAAAACCAGAGCTTTTAGCATCAAAGAACATCATATTAGAGGTCCTTGGGAAAGTCCAGGGAAATTATTTAGGATTAATATATATCTATATTAACTGGACACTTCTGCTGAATTGATTACCAGAGAAATTAGCTACGTTAGCCGTTCCCAACTTTAGGATCCAACTTGACCCAAAAGATTAATTTTGGCAATTCATACCTTTCAGAGCAGTTGCTGCTGCCTGACTGCTGCCTACAGGAGCTGTCACCACACCGGTCACACATGGCTCATGTCATTTTTTTTTTTTAATCTCTCTGCACAGATAGAGGGGGGAAAAGTGCTGGGCTTGATTCAGACCTAGACAAAGGAGATGGCAAAAATCACCTCTTGCTCGTGTCGGGGGTGGCTGTGTCTGGCAGCAGGGGGAATATTTGATAACTGCCCGGGAGGCAGCTGTGATTTCCTGCCCTGCCATCAATTCGGCAGTGACTCACTGGGGATTGTGCGCTGCTGAATGCAGCCCCTGAATGCTGACCTCATTCCCAGTCCCTCTCCCAGAAAGCACCATTGTCCGGTGTAAAATGTGCCCAGCTGTGCAGCCAGCAATGGAGCCAGTGCTGACATTTCCAGCTGCACGTGCTCCTCCTCGGCACGGTGCTGCCCACCCGTTTGAAGCTCAGATCCTCCAGGCAGCTCATCCCAAGATTATCCTGCTGATGAACAGCGCTAAGTATTTTTATTTATGACATTAAATACATCCTCACAAAGCTGGTGACCATTAGAAGATTCCTCACTGAATGGAGAAAGTAAAATGCATGAACTGACATGGATCAATATGAGTTTATCACATCAAACTCTAATTCAAAGACACAAAGCTTCGTGCAGACACATCCTGCATAGCCAGAAGAGAGTTGCTTGGCTTTCCAGAGACCCTCAGTGGCTTGCTGTGAGAAACTAAATCAAAACTAAATAACTATATAACTCTTTGGACCTCTCTTGGGCTGACATCTGAGAGTCACAGAATCACAGGATGGGTCAGGTGGAAGGGACCACTGTGGGGTCACCTGGTCCCACCTCCCTCCTCGAGCAGGGTCATCCCAGAGCACATGGCACAGATTCTGTCCAGACTGCTCTGGAATATCCCAGTGAGGGAGACTCCACAGCGTCTCTGGGCAATCTGTCAGTGAATCTGAGCAGGAAACTGGAAGTGTAAAGGCATGGACAGATCCTTAACCATGACAATCAGGACTATGAGTTTTTCCTGCCTCTCCAAATCACAATGCTAATGCCGTCCATGTCTTACAAAATGTTCACTACAAAATGTTCATTGTCTTTTGAAGAACCCTGTTGTCTTTTTTGGAGGAAAAAAACCCAGATAACTGCTCAGCTCAGGTATTCCCTACAGCAGCACTTTGCTCACACTGCTAAATCAAAGAGTATTCTAATGCAAAATAGCTCTGTGCTGTGCATTAGCTTCACAGGAAACATCACATGAACTTGGAGCTCAGGCCAGTAATCATGAAGTTTGGATATCAAACATATTTTACAATATTGTTCAAACATAATAAATACCTCAGGCAAGTTTCTCAAAGCTGTCAACTGACTGAGAAATGCTGTCCCATCAGAGGCTGCTGAGCGTGTTACCCCTGTCATCCTCACACCTCAGGAACAGTAATTGCTTCTCAAACCTGGAGCCACAGGAAATGCAGCCACATCCATCCCTGTCCTCCACCTACGGGGTGACATTGTCCATCCCCATCCAACCCTGACAATTTTAATGATGTTTTCCAGGAAATTCTGGGAAACAGAAAGCAATCTCTGTTTCACACACCCAACACCACAAACCTCCAGTAGCAATGGAGTGGGAAGATTAGCAAAGCTGTCTTAAAAGGAAAATTGTGACAAAATCTTAGCTATGTTGCTGCAACTTCTGTTTTACATAGATACATGTCCAGTTCAGTAGGAATAATCTTAAAGAGAATTAGAATACATTAGAGTTGTAGAAAATAATTCATTAAGATTGCAGAAGATCAAAAAGCTGGCAGTGACAGGGGAAGGCAGGAATGTCCCTCCGTGTCCCCCACTGCCATGCAGCAGCACAGCTCCTCTCAGCATCACTCAGCACCTGCAGTAATGTGACTCCTGAAATCAGTCTGGATTGTCTGGATGGCTGTCACTGGGCGTGGTGGTGCTACTTGTTGGCTGCTTTTGAAGTGGTGAATAAAGTCACCACTAACTGCCACAGGAGTTATCAATCCTGTCTCTAAATTGTTCAGCGCGACTCTCATGCAAGCACAATGTCTGCAGTGGTGCAGATAGGGGAGAAGACTATCATCTGTTATCATGAATTTTAATGCAATGCTTTATATTTATACCCAAGCTATAGTCCATAAAACTGAAATGAATTTCTAATGCTGTAAGTATTATTTGCTGTTTTCCATTCTGGTTGCCGTTTCGCTCAGATTTTCTTTAATAATGCATTTTACAGGCCTGTACTTCTGCAACTCTCCTCTGCCAGCTCAACTCTTCTGTTAGCAGTAGCAATGCTTCACAAAGCCCTGTAATTTGAAGTGACCTTGGGACTACCCTTTTCCCTGTTCTCCCCAGGCTGGTAAAAATCACAGCATTAAGCTGAAAGTAGCCCTGAATTTTCTGGCTTTTGTTAGCTTATCTCGGATCCTCCCAACATGCCTTTTTGATGTTTAATTTCTTTTGTGTTTGGCCACCTCTCTAAACTAAAAGGGGAGCAAAACACCTCTTCCCAAACAGCAGCCAGGAGCATTAAGAGGCACCTGCACGCCAGTGAAAAGGCTCACCAGCGAACCTCCCAATCAGCACAACCATCACCTCATCAGCACAGCCCTCACGTCCCTCCAATCCCTGCCACGGAGGGGAGATGAGGCTGCTAAAGGTTGCAAAGAGAGGCAAGTTTCCTGGAAGCACCCTGCTGCCGGCTCCTGCCTCGTGCCTGGCATGCTGATGGTGCCCCGTGCCAAGTGTCATTTCCTTGCCTGCCTCCCCGGGCAAGTACCCTTCCAGCTCATGGAATGCAGCCTCCTGCATATTAAGAGCAACAAGTCCCCTGTGCCATCATCTTGTCCTCTTCCCGGACTTCAATTAAGGCCTGGAATTGTTCTTCCTGTTGTTGCCTGGCATCCCTCCCTGTGGGGCAGTGCTCCCTCCTCATCCTCCCCCACCATCTCCCCCTCCTTCGCTCTACAGCAGCAGAGCTCTTTGCTAAGGTGGGAAGATTTCTCCCAGCCCCAGATGCCTCACCCTGCTGACACCCCCGAGTGTGAGGCCATGCTCGTGTCATACCCTTACAAAGGAGAGGGAAACACTTTTGACCAGGTGGGTCTTGCAGCTGCTTTTCCACCTCAATTAATACTATTTAACATGCTCTCTTTGTGGTCAGCTGCTGACTTAACTTTTCCAAGCAGCATATGGACAAAGGCTTGTTCAGGTTTGTGTCACACACTCAGGGAAACCAACCTTTATTTTCCTTCAAGAGAAATACACCTAATTCGGTCTGTTGTACCATAAAGGAATGGAGAAAAATACACCAAAATAAGTTACTGAAATATGTTTTGATGGGGTTTAAATCCCTGTCAGTCAAAGCCAGTTTGGATGGGACATTAAGCAACCTGGCCTAGTGGGAGGTGTCCCTGTCCATGACAGAGGGTGAAATGAGTTGATCTTTAAGGTCCCTTCCAAACCAAACCATTCTGTGATGCTCTGATTCTATGAATTTAAGGAAGGCCCCTGTTTGTTTAGTGGTGACTCAGCAAGCAGCCTCACCTTCCTGGCTCAACCTCACACAATACTGAGCACATATAAGCAGATTTAAAGCTAAACAAACATTAAACAAACATACAGAGAACTTTATGTAATGTATCTAAGGCTGGTCTCAGAGCTTTGAAAGCATCAGTTTTAAGGCATAATTTACTGTTCACTGTCACAATAAAATAAATACCACAGATTAAAGCAAAATATGTTTGTGAATCTACAAAACATGGACATAATGCATGTGGAAAATGAAAATCTTCCTAACCATCTGGAGTATAAGTATTTGCCATGAATACTGGATCCAATAGCACTATAGCTAGTTAGAATTTTGTCACTGGTTCCAGCAAGGCCAGGATAGCCACAAATGTTTGGAAATGGAAGCACCGCTCCAGGTAAGTAGAACTCATTTCCAGCAATTACAAAATTAGGGGTGTGCAGTTCCCTGGGTGATTTTATTTCTTCGCATGCTAGACAGTAGGACAAGGAGAATTAACAGGGGTCTTTTTTAGCCAGTGTTTTTCCTCTTTAATTACCTTGGAAAATTCCAAAACTTTTACAAGAAAATTATAATCATGTGTTATGTAAGATATATGTTTAAGCAAGCCAGATCAGGAGTTGAAAACCACTCAAAAATATTATTTTGTGTTCTTTCATGCAAAAATCTGCATTTCATGCAAAACTCTCAGTAAAATCTCTTCCTTACGCACCATGTGGGCAGCACAAGCTGGTGCATTATTCCCTTATCCTGGTCTGCTGGTGGGAATGACCCTCATTTAACAAAGATTCTGAGATTCAACAGAGTATTATGTAGGCTCAAAACTCATAGACTGCAAAAAATTTTCTGGGAAGCAGGTGGTTTTTCTCCAGAGCTCCTCCAATCCATCCAAAGATTGTCAAAACATCTCAAAGGTTTCCTTCTCCTCATTTCCTTAACTATTGGACCAGTACTTGGTTTTCTAAGGCTATATAGAAGGCAACTAGGATGGAGGAATAAAGCAGCTGAAAAACGTAAAACTGCCCATTCCAGCACCTTGCAAGAGAATTTCCTACCAGGTGGGAAGGAGGCAGCATGGAATCTGGGCATGTCCTCAGTTTTGACACTGCAAGATTCAGCAGCAAGACAGCGTTCATGCAGTCACTGTCCCCACAGACACCTCTTCTAGGGCCTGCCTCACATCTTCCAGCTGCTGGCTGGTGTTTTGGATACCCTGGAGAGTCTCAAATGGCACCTCCTGCCTGTGGTTAGGTGACACCATCTCTGATTCACTCCATGACCAGAGATGTCCACAAAGAGGGTGCAGAAGTACTTTTCTCCAGCCCCTTTTGCAAACGCTTGACCAAAAGGAAATCTACATTGCAAAATCATAGAATTATAAAATAGTTTGGGTTGAAAGGGACTTTAAAGATCATCCATTTCCAGACACCTTCCACTAGACCAGGTTACTCAAAGCCCCATCCAGCCTGGCTTTGAGCACTTGTAGGAATGGGCATCCATAATTCTCTGGGCAACCTGTGTCAAGTGTTTGACTGCCCTCACAGTGAAAAATAAGAGGCACAGAATTACTTTAAAGAGTGTCTACTGGCCAGACACCAAAAAAACCCACAGCACTAAATTAAATGCTATGATGGAGTTTCCACTCTGAAATAATTTCATTAAAAGCAGCCTAAATGTTTACAATTAAGGAATACTATAGCGATGAGAGGACAGGTGAGTGCTCAAATATAACCGCAGAGTCTGTGCACCACAAGGTCTTTTCAATATATGCTGCAAGTGGTAGATGGCCCCGTGGCTCCAAAAATACGCTGCGGCACGGAGGGAACAGAGGGCGGCACATTCAGGGAACATTTCCGTGGTGGAGCTCAATATCCACGGAGACTAAAAAGGCACGGGAGAAGAGCCTGTGGGAGGGAGTCAGATCCCGCAGGGAGAAAGGTGAGGCACACTGAGAGGAGGGATGTGAGAGCGTGCAGCGAGCGTGAAGGTGATGAAGACAGACACCCTGTGGGTGCAGCCCCGCTCCAGGCAGCGGCAGCCGGGCAGAGCCGCTGCTCCTGCTGCAGTCCGGCAGCTCCGCACTATTCCTGACGCCCTCCCTCGCAGCCGCTGCCGGCAGCCTGCAGTGCTCAGGTGATGAGAACGCTTCCCCTGCAAGGGGGGAGCCAGGGGAAGGGAAGGAAGGGGAAGGACACAGGGAGAGGCAGGTGGGGTTCACCGGGACGGGGAATGGACACGGCAGGTAGGGAAACATCGCTGCCGGCAGGAATGCCGAAGTGAAGAAATGCAGTCGGTGTTTAGGGAGGAGGGAGAGAGAATTTTGCATTGCGCTGCGATGAGTTGGAGGGAGGGAAGGAAAGATCGTGGAAGCTCCATCGTGCAGGGGAGAATCCGAGCGCAGGGTCAGCAGTGAGGCACACGGAAAGAGAGGCAGGGTCAGATATCAGATGTGGGGGTGAGCGGAGAGGAACAGCGTGAATCCTTGTACAGAGTTGTAATAATCAAAACATTGGCAGGGCCTTAACTAGGCAGCCCTGCTGGGTGCCCAGATAATACAGCTGATTTTAATTGCTGATGTGTGCATTTTATGTCATTTGCCTGATGCACAGCCCTTTTATGACCGTGGAGTTTGACCACAAATCAACAGTCAGTCATAAAGCATCAGGCAAATGACCTCCTCCCCAAGCAGGCTGTGTTATTTTTATTGATATTCAATATTTAGGTTTTAATGGAGATAGATGGATAGGCATAAGGACAGGAGCAAGATGGGGCACAGAGGAACGGATTTGAAATAAACAAACTGACAAAACATAAAGGCGGGAGGCAAGAGACAGATGAATAGTCAGGGAGGTGCCTGCCACCAAGGTAGGCAGATATCATCTGGAGGCAGACTGCTTGGGAAAGGCCGACAGATGACAAAACTGTCAGGCAACAGAGAAATATGAGTATGAAATGGGAAAAGAAGGACCAAAGAGAGTGAAAAGAAAAATAATCTCATACACAAATCTCATTATTCCACCTTCCCCCTTCCTCTACCCCAGCACTCTGCTCCTTCCCACCCCTCCCTGTTTCCAAGGAGCGTGGTGTAAAAGGTTTGATTTCGGGTCTAGCAGGCGACGTACTGTCAGATGTGGCATTGTTAGCTGGAGGTCTAGGAGGATGCCTATTGCTTCTCTCCCACCTGCTGTTCATTTCATAAACTGCAATCAGCACACAGCCAGTCCCCACCTCTCTTGTTTATTAGCTAGGACAGCGGGAGATGTCATTAGACCTTTAAAGCACTGGACCAAATGCCACACATCCCAAATCAGTGTCAGTGCCAGTGGGTGAGCCACAGTCTGTGCAGCACCCACCCCCATTTGCCCACAGACCTCACAGGCTGGTTTCATTCTCAACCTTTGAATCACACTGCTTGGAATTCTTTCACATTGCCTTGAATTTCTATTCCCATACTCACTCTTGATTCACTTGTTATTAGTGTATGCTCATCCAAGAAGCTGTTATAGAGACCAAAAGTAGCATCCATTTGTCAGGAATAGAAACAAATGACGATGGCATGGTCAGATATTTGTTGTATTTACAGTGTGACACAGAAAGTGGATATCAGCTCTTGACCTCTGTAGTCCAGCACAGGAAGGAGCTGGAGCTGCTGGAGAGAGTCCAGAGGAGGCTCCAGGATGAGCAGAGGATGGAGCAGCTGTGCTGGGAGGAAAGGCTGGGAGAGCTGGGATTGTTCAGCCTGGAGAGGAGAAGCTTTGGGCTGAGCTCAGGGTGGCCTTGCAGGGCCTGAAGGAGCCCCAGGAAACATGGAGAGAGACAATTTGCAAGGGCTGGAGGGACAGGACAAGGGGGGAACGGCTCCACACTGAAAGAGAGAAGATTTAGATTAGATACCAGGAAGAAATTCTTCCCTGTGAGGGTGGGAAGACCCTGGCACAGGTTGCCCATAGAAGCTGTGGCTGCTCCTGGATCCCTGGAAGTGTTCAGGGCCAGGCTGGATGGAGCTTGGAGCAACCTGGGGTAGAGGAAGGTGTCCCTGCCCATGGCAGGGGTTGGAACGGAATGATCTTTAAGTTCCCTTTCAACCCAAACCATTCAGAGATTCTGTGATTCCATTCCATTATATATTCCCCCTTTTCCTGTCACTCCAGGCTCTTTTAGCAACCTCTCTCCATCTTCCTTGTAGGCTCTTCTCAGTGGCCATACTGGTGTACAGGACATGCAGATAGATTGGCTCCTGTTTGAAGGAAAAGGTACCACTGACTAGAAATTCCAGTCACACACAGGAATTCCTTGCTGCTTCCCTGTGTATGATTCCAGTCAAGGGACAAAGACTGTGTCTCAAAGCTCACTCTTCATGAGAGAAGCAGACCAATATAATCTTTTGCCTGTTTCAGATATGGGATCATTTGCCAATCGAATATTTCACTCCCTGCAGATGTGAAATTATGACTTCAGCTGCAAGGTGGCAGATTCAGGTCTCCACCAATGACTCATCCTGTCTTTCTGCATGAATGTATGAAGTTTATGTCCCTGTCAGTGACATCTCTAAGTGACCACACTCCCCAAAGTCACAAATAAAATCTAAAAAATATCCTTCAAACATTTGTAGCTAGCAAACAGTATATGACCCCATAGCAATGTCTGTCTTCCAGTCTTTTTTTCATGGATAATAGATAGAAGAAAAAGCAGTCACTGCTCCCTGACATTCATGGGGCTTATGTGGTTGAGACCTGAACTGGGAATCTAATGACAACTGGTACAAAGGACTCAGTAAGGTCTCATGTGATTTGATTTCAGTCTTGCAGGATTCTTTTTTAAAGGACTACATTCAAAACGTTGCATTGCTCAACCAAACTTTTTTTTTTTTTTAAATCAAACAAAAGGGAACCATGTGAAGCTATAAATCCAGTTCCTTATTCATGCATAGCTTTCATTATGCAATCACATACTCTGATCTATGAGCTCTCTCTGAACAGGACAGGACTCAGCACACACTCCTGGCAAAGCAGGTTGCAACAGCTGCCTTTACTCAGAGTTTTCCAGCCTTCATTCTCCTTTGATGTAAAATATTATGTGCCCACTGGATTGGGGGCAGGTTTGGAGTTTGCTGACAAGGACTTTGTTCCCACAATATCCTGCATTTTCCTACCCACTGCAGAGTGGGCAGTGCACCAGCCTTCTCTGTTGTGGGGAAAACAACAAGGAATAAACACTACATCTCTCTTGGTTGGTATGAAATGGCTCCTAAGAAGCTGGATCAAATCACCCATTTCTGCTACAGACCATGAACAAACCATAATGGACCACATTCCTGCCTTCAGGAGAAAGAGCAGCTACAGAACATCTTCCCTACAAAATGTTCCCAGCTTCTGCCAAGTCCCAGCATCCACAGGTCATCGTGAGCCTGAAAATCAAACCTGTGTTGCTTCTGAAAAGGATCGGATTTGGCCACATTCTCATTTGTGGGTAAAGAGGACAATAAGATGTATCAAACCTGTAAAAGCAGATCCAGAAAGTGAAGCTGTTTACGTCAAAAATGATGCTTTCATTTTCTCTTATTTAGAGGGCCTTCCAGGAGATGAGGAAAAGGTTATTTAGAGGATCTTCCTTTCTGCTGGCAAAGCATTCCAGAAAAAACTCAGAGACGGAGGTAACAGCTGAGTGAAGCACCTGAAGAGCCTGTCTGAAGTGTTAAAAACTAATTTGGAGCACCCAGGAGTTTGCAACCTGGTCACCCTGTGACAGCTTGCACTCTCCAAGAGCTCGTGCAAGAAAGTGGCCACCCCGAGCCAAACCCACATTGAAGGTCACCCCTGAGGAACAGCAAAGCTGTCACCCAGGAAGGCTCAGAGCAGCTCTCCTCAGAAATAATAATATAGTGAAAAGGGGTCAAGCTGCCCTGCTCACAGGGCTGGGCACTCTGCTCCCCAGCTGAGCTTGGAAACTGTGAGTGAGGAATGTTCCTGAAAGGTTGGAAGCCTGGCCTGCAGCAAATGCCCTGCAAATCCAGTCCAGACAGGGATGCTGAGTCCATGCAGGGGGTACACAGGGGTGACTGGGAAGGATCTGAGGTGAGAAGGTAAAAGCTTCTCCATGGCAGTGAGGACAAACCAAGTCAAAGTCAAAAAGCTGGTTGCTGAACTCTTTTAATGTAAAGCTTTTCAGAAAAAAAAAAAAAAATTAAAAGCTAAACAGAACCATATCTGCCTGAGTAGAAGTTCAGAAGGGAAAAGAAAGGTTCCTCAGTCTGAGATTTTCTCCCATTTTATCTCTGCTCTGACTCTGAAGACTCAGCCTCTTGGTTGCCAAAGCTGAAAATAATTTCGTCATGGAGACTTTGTAGAACAATGCTCTCCAGCACAAAAATCTCTCCCTCCATTTTCATTCATCCTGGCTGAAGAGACAGTTTTCATTTTTTAAAACAAAACTATTTCCACAAAATAGTGTCAGTTCTCTTGTAAAGGCCAGGCCTCCCTTCATCACTGCAGGCCTTGTGTCCCCACCAGGAACGGGAACACCTGGGGTGATCAAACCCAAACTGAGGCGTTCAACCTGCCCTTTAAAGCTCCCTTTTCCAGATGGATGTCCCAGACAGCTCCACAGAGGTGCCCAGAGCCCAGCACTGAGCACACATCACAGCTCTGCAGAGCCAAGGACCAGTTCCAGGGACAACTCCTCACTGCAGGGACTGAAGCAGCTGTGAGGACCTCAGCCAGTCCCCACTGCCTGAGCCTCTCTGAACCTGTGTTCAAACCCCCTTCCCAAGGTCACACCTCCAGGACTGGGTCTGTGGGATCTGAACTTACTCATGAGCTGCGCCCTCAAGAATTAGGACCAGACACAAGACGATCTGTGGCAGGACCCAGGCATCGGAGGGACTAAAATGTGACAATTTTGGAGGCAAGCAGATGAAGACAAGCAGCACTCAGTCCCAGCTGTGTTGCTGCCACGCTCCAAGCTGGATAACAAGGCCATTTCTCGCTGGGAAATGGTGCTCACTGCCTTCACAGGGTCTGACAGTGAGCAGGGAGATGCCATCTACAGCTCCCTGGCTTTTTAATATTACATGTGCATGGCTGGAACTAGTAAGTCTTCCCTTGACACTCGCCCCAAGGTGCAGACAGCTCCGAGGAGCTGACTGAGCACACAAAATAAGGCAGCAGATATATGTTGTCATTACCTTTAGGAGTGAGTTACTACTGCTGTTTGCTATTTGCATAACAAGCAAGTGCCAAAAGCCCCAGCCACCTACATCTGACTTGACTGACTAATCTATGCCTGCAATATTGCATGGTGTTCTTGAAATACATAAAATACTGTTATAGTCACACTCCGGAGCAATATAGGAGTAGTTTTTCTTGAGCACACTCACAAGGGTTGCTACTCAGTTGAAGTTCTCTGCAGCAATCATTTTTGCAAAGAAATGGTGCCTTCCAGGAAAAAATCCCAGAGCAATTTTCTATTTTTGAGAGCTAGAGAAGAAGTCTGCAGAGGGTGAGATGCTGAGGGCTGCTAGTCCAGAATCCAGAAGTGCCATCAATAGAACGGAGATTGGAAATCGAGAATGACAGATATTTTCATATTTTTCTCTACTGACAGCTCTAGATTCCACCCTGAATACAGAAAAAAATGGTGTCTCTAGATCAAGGCCAAAGATTCTCAAGGTGGGAGACAGAGCTAGAAATCTTCCCAGGTGAGTTTCTGCTGCAAAGGAGATGTGGGTCTGACCTGTTGCTCTTTGAAAATATTGTGAGGACAGAGTGAACCACTGCACCCCCCAGAAAGGAATGGTTTAACTCTGCAGATAACTAAATGAAGAAGATGGAGGAAAGGGTGAGAAGTTAGGCTCCTCCACCCTCTTTTCTCCATAAGGAGATTTTTTTTAACTTCAGCAAGGAGAATGTACATTATTATATCAGAGGTGAAAAAGGCTTCAGTTTTCCTCAACCCATTTTCAATCCCTGGACAGTTCTGCATACAGATCTAGCTAATTTGCATGCAGATCCCAGTTTTGTGAGACATTTCAATATGGAGGAGCTTGTTTTTTCGAAATGATGCACTCCTTATTTCCCCCACACGTACCAGGAAAGGCAATTTCTTCCTAGAGGCCACTTCCTCTGGCATCTCCCTAAGGCATTGGCTGGTGGGTGCCCATGTAATTTGTTTTTGTGTACAGGTACAGCCCTTCAGTCAGGATCTGGTTGCAGCACTGGTCATTTCAGTCTTGTGAAGTAACCTATGTAGAAATATCCAGGGACGTGAATTGAGGGGAATTAAAGTTCTAATCAAAATCTTTTGGGGACTTTATCAAAGTGGCAATAACAGGAAAGAAAATTCATGGCAGATGGTTAATATATGCAGTATATTGCTAACCACTGAAAGGAAAAAAATCAGAAGTGTGTTGGACTTACTCCTTGCAGCACATTTAGAGAAAGAGAGAAAGCAGTGGTTTAGGCTTACAGAGCCTTTAGAAGGAGTTTGGAGAGAACACTTATGGATGGTTACATGGATGGATGTGTGTCCCCTTTGGACTGAGAAGAATGAGCAGTAAAAATCCCACTCTTAATCTTCCCTTCATTTCCAGTAGAAAGCCCTTATTTTTCCTGTCTGTGTCTTTCTACCAACAAAAGCATGCCAAATTAGGGAGAACCATGGAATCTTTCTCCAGAGGGTGCCTCTATCATGAGGGTACCTAAGTCTTACACTTTTCTCTCACTCTCTCATTGCCCTCACTGGAGTCAATGACATTTTTTTCATCAGGAATTTTCTTCAGCCTTCATGAGGCTATTGCAAGACATTCTTGAGGACATGAACTTTTTTTTTAACAGTCTCCCTACAGAGGCTTATCATTCCTAGAGAACCACATCCATGTGGTTTTCTGCTATCAGAAGGTTGAGAAACCTGTTCTTGATAGTGCGGTGTTATGCAAAGTTCAGCAGTGATGTGCTGGACATTAGCTTTGCTTCCACAATTCTTGCAATAACAGGGAAAAATGAAACACATTAGGGTCAGAACTTTTCTGAAGTTTTCCACTAAAACTTTGCTTTTCCCATCTTATTCCCACTTGTCAACCTGGCTCATACAGAGGAGTCTTGATATTTATGTCTTGATGTATGTACCAACAGTAGTGCTGATTACATTGTTAATATTTGAATTTATAATAGTAGGAAGGTGGGCAAGATTTAAGGGGCTAGTATAATTGTAAGACAATGCCATTTATAATTCCATATTAACAGCAACACTCAGCATAAATATGCTCTAAGGAACCCTATAGCGATAAAAATCCAAATTCAGCCAGAAATACATCTGCTTTTCTAACATGTAGTTCCTAAAGGAAATTCTAATTCACAGTGTGATCAATTCCTATTAAAAACAGGTTAGCCAAAACCAGGAAAAATAGCTTAATTTTAGGCACTAGGCAAACATAATAATTCTCACTTTCCTCTCATGTTAGAGACTGTATGTCTCTAAACAATGCCCACTCTTAGAATTGAAAATAGCAGAAATATTGTTGAATTGTCAGAACATGGTTCCAAAGAAGTTCTTTCTACATTGGAAATTATGGTACATTCCACTTACAGTCATGAGACAAGTTAATTAGACAGATACAAGAGGTTACATAGTATTTTTGAAGTAACTCCACTGGAAATGGTGGTAATTGCACAGTCATTGAAGTAAAAAGGCACTAAATAGAAAAACACAGCTCAAATGTCTATGTACATGTAGATACTTTAATCTCAGCTTCTTTTTGTTCCCTCTAAGTTCAAAATTCCAAGTACCCACCTACCCTGTGTGCATGTTTCTTGGCAATTCATGGTTCATTTTGAAGAATTGTATCATTTTGTGAGGCTCTCTGAAAGCTGTCAGGTGCCTACGGGCTTTGCTGGAGCAGAGCTACAGCATGTGACAGATTGCATGGCTGAGCCCTCGGCCATTTCACCTCCACTCTATGATACCACTCCATTAAACCTCATTTCTGGCTGGAGGACAGAAGCAAAAGGAAAAAAAATATTGGAGGGACAGCTCATGTGCACAGTGCTTTCTTTCTCAGAATGCCAAGTTCAGAGTGTGGTTTTCTTTAGGTCTTGGGACAAAAAACTTACGTTTCTGGCCTTGGATTCATTTATGCCAATATAACGTCTATTAACTTCACCAGAGTTAACTCCAGTGTAAATGACATGAGGAGGAAGCTCCAGAGCTTTATTTGTTTCTAATGAACAATGTCTGTATGCTTGAAAATAAATGAAATCATATACTGAAATACCTAGAAGCCCTTTTGAACACAAAACTACCCCTTGCTGGAGAGAGGGAAAGCAGATCATGGGTACCCAGAGCACAGGCACACCACTTCTCCCACTCAGGATTGAAAAGGCTTCCCCCAGGAACAGCAGCAGGAGAATGGAGTCAGTGCCTGCCACTTGTCCCAGCACCATCCTCCACAGAAAACAAGGAGGTGAAGTCAAAACACCCAGTGGCAAAGACTAGGACTGTCCCCTCATGGTGACCTCCAAGAGGAGCCATGCAGTGCACGAAGAAAAACTCTTCCTAAATCCCTCTGAGGAAAGTGGGTTGTGAAAAGTGGATGGAGACTGCTGCAGTCATTGAATAAAAGGGAAAAGCTCGGAAAAGCTTCAGGAAGGAGTGGCTCACAGTGTCCCAGATATGCCATGCAAGGAGGGGACAGTTTGACTCCTCACACACAGTCAGGGTACAGGCTGGAGGAAAAAAGAAGAAATCCTTCAAAGTCTCAAACATGCATTCATGTATTTCTCCCCCACCCCCCACAGAGATTTCATTGTGTGACTCATGAAACATGTCATTTTCAATCCTTAGAGGATAAGTTGTCAGAATACATTGTGCTTTAAAGCCTTTCTTTGGTCTCTCATTTAAATCTTTGAAAGACTTTGTAAGTTATTTCTTCGCGTTCACTTTGGTTTTAATATTGTAGAGATGAATGTGCCTTCTCTCTTGCGAGTTAAGCACTTAAAATATTCTGGATAAGTGAAATGTGAGACATGAATTGTGAAAATGACAATCCTTATGGCCCTCTATATGCAGAGCAGCTCCAAGGCTCCAGAGCCTTCAGACTTCCCGCTCCTCCTTTGGTGGTTACAGCTGAACACCACACTGGCAATAAAAGGTAAATGAGTTCCTGCAGCAGAGTAAGTACCAAGGAGATGAAGCTTTTGTGAACGTGGATGCTGCTCTTACCATTATGGGCAATTAGAGGGCTTCGAAAGTGTGTTGCCTGACTTTCTGTTGCTTGGTAACTGTGCACCTAATTCTTTCTCTAAGAGGTCACAGAAATGTCAGAAAATCCATTTTGTTGGGGCGGGGAGAGACGAATGCCCCTATCAGAACAACAGCCTATGGATTCGTTAAAAGAACTTCACATTTTCCATTAGCAAATAGGAAATACAATATTATAATGATTATTTTCCTAGCAGCACAAAACTGCAATTTCTGAGCATCGCCATCTATGTAACGTGCTTACCGTGCCAAAAAGCTTGGGAATTGCAAACACACTGATGGAATTTGGCATGATACAGGTCAATATAACTCCTGGGTACACTGACAAATAGCCATTATTGGCCTGTGCAGAGCCTGGTGGAGTCAATGGAAAAACACACTGAAACAGCGACGTCACTGTGAAAGTGATAAGGATTTTCTGAGATTGGAGGCTTTGCAAACATTGCCTGGCACAGGGAAAAAATTATGAACTTGGAAGGAAGCTAATGAGACAGAAGACAAAATTTTCTTCTCCAAAGACATACAAGTTGCAGCTTCTGCAGCCCCTGAAATACTAAATGACTGTCACCGAGAGTGAACAAATTAAGTGGTGTCTGTGAGGGAAGAGCTTGTCTATTTTTACCTGCATTTTGAGGAACAGGACTTTGGAAGTACATCTCATCTTCAGCAAAAGTCCAGATCTTTCTACTTTGAGACAGGTTTAGTAATGCCCTCTCCATGTTATGCACTATTCCCCACAAATGAATACTGTCGGAAAAAACCCTACTTCCCTTCATCTTGAGCAGCATGCTCAAGTTTGCAAAATGTAGTTTAGATTAAATGAATGCCCCTGAGATGAACTGAATGCATTTCAAGAGGGGCACAATATGCAGGTGTTCATCACTGACCATCAATCATTTTTGTGCAGAGCTGAAGGTTTCCTGTGGTTGTCACTCTGTAATCACTCTGTGAGAATTTGCAGTCATTTGCCAAAAGCGTGTTTAGGAGGAAAGAAGGGCAGACAATGCATTCTGCACTTAAGATACGGGGCCCGTTCAGTCATAAAAATAAAGGACATTTTCATGTTGAAACAGCCTGCTCTTTTTGTGAAATAACACAACTACACGACCCATAGACCCCTCCACAGGACAATCTTGTGGTTATGGGCAACATGGAAAACCAAAACTCAGGGTCCCAGCCTACCTTTGGCCACAAATTTTCTGCACAATATTAGATAAATTGAACTCAGGCCACCACCTAGTGAGGGCAGATGCATCAATGGAAAACTAGAACTTGATTTTTTCTTATGATCTTCCACTGGGAGGATTTCTTGAGCTTAGAATGATCAAAAGGATGTGAGTACCTACATATCCTTTACTGGCAGTAAATGATTCTGTAATATAAATCATTATCACTGAAGCAAAAAATCACAAATCACTAAAATAAGTAGGTCTTTAAAGTAAGGGGAAGAAGAAAATGCAGTCAAGCTACAAGAATGTCTGTTGTTTTGGAAGTACAGAGGTGTATTTCAGTCACCACATTTTCATCATAGACTTTGAGATAAATGCATGAAATCATATTGTCGGGATGCTCTCATGTGTTTATATACAGACAGAGTAAATGTGACTGAAAAGCTCATATAAATAAAGATTTCATGTGTGTCCAAAACAAAGGAGTAGCACAGGCTGCTCTAAGAAACATATATTGGCAAAATCCAGCGAATCTTTGTGAAGATGCTTGTCCCATTATTCTGGTCCACAGACTAACATGGATTTTGATGGACTTTACTGCATAATTAAATTCTACTCTGTTAAGTATGTTTCTCCTGACATGATTTTCCAAAGACGCCATAGAAGATGGGAAAATGTATTATACAACCCCTTAAAAAATGTAAGCTTACAGCAAAAACCCCTGAAATATTTTTGAGGCAAAATCCTGTGAAATTGAGGTGCGTTGGAGGTTCTGGGGAAAAATAGGCTCTAGAAAAAAACAACGAAGTCAAAAAGTGAATGACTAGAAAACCAAGAAAACAGTAGTGGTGCAATAAAAGAATGTTTTTTTCAGTATTGACTGTGAAAGCTAAGTTAACCCTGGCTGAGAATGAGCCACGCCAGCTACATCCAGAACCATGCAGGTCATGAATCTGCTGACTTTTAAACCTCCCCATATTTTCCTGTGGATGGTTTAAACGCTCTGCAAAGTTTATAAATGTAGCGAAATGTCCGCTGGCATTTAGGCAGCACAAGAACTGCAGACAAACACACACAGCCACACACCCACACATTTTCTGTAAATAATCTGTCATCTTCAAGTTCAATGTCTGCGTTTTGCAGAGAACTGATTCAGGCAAGAATTGCTCCACAGGCTCAGACTCACCTGGCCAGGGCCAGGCCTTGAGTTCTTGTTGTCAAAGGGCTTGTCTGGGATGGAGAAAACAGAATTTAGCTTATGTGGAACAGCTTTCCTGATGTGCCCCTCGCGAAAGTCGTCTGACACATATCTGAACTCCCTGCACATTGTTATTTTTCCATTTCAGTCCCTTGAAGTTGCCCTAATTTCTTGCTACAGGCTGAAGGCAGAATGGCTGGAAAGGGGATCACTGGGAAAGGTGCTGGGGGTGCTGGGGACAGCGGCTGGACACGAGCCCAGGGTGTCCAGGGGGGCAAGAGGTCGATGGCCCCCGGGCTGGGTCAGGAAGTGTGTGTCCAGCAGGAGCAGGGCAGGGATTGTCCCTCTGTGCTGGGCACTGAGAGGCCCCTCCAGGGCTGGGTCCAGCTCTGGGTCCTGCAGGAGAGCCCGGGAGGGGCTGGAGGTGTCCAGGGAAGGCCTGGCCGTGGCACTCAGGGCTCTGGGCTGGAGATCGGGCACAGCTTGAACGCGATGACCCCTGAGATCTTTTCCGACTTCAATGATTCTGTGTTTCTATCCGTGGATTGCTCCAGGGCGAGCAGCTCAAAGAGGTGTTTGTGCAGACCCTCAGTGCTGAGGGAAAAATGATATCCATGCCTGGAGAAGATGGGAAGGGACAGAAACCTCAGGCACGGAGAGGGTGCACACATGGGAGGGCAGGGACAGCGCAGGTCACACCAAAGCCAAAGAAACTCTTTCCAGTTGTTCCCAGCAAGCCTTGAGTCCAGGCCCAGGTCTCTTCCATCTTAATTTGCTTTTTTCCAGGATTAAAGATGCACTAGGAGAGGGAGTAAAATGCAGTTAAATTGGAAAGGTGAGCACTACTTGCAAATGTCTTTCAATACCCAACGTTGTGCACTCCCTCACCCATGTCAGCATTACTAATTTCACATCAAAAGGAGTTCTGAGGATGTTTAGGGTATAACTGTGTTTATATTTCAAAGTGGACAAGTAAATAGTGCTTTTTTAATTGTCCCTATGCAGCTAAAAGACCACGCTGTTTGAGCAAAACCCTTTTTAAGGGGTAAGTCTGGCAGACCACCTTACCATGTCATTTTTTGAGGGCTGAACCTAATACATGCAACATTTTGAAATTCAGTGCCTCATAAATGTCTCTCAATAAATCCTTTCAAGTGCCAAAGCCCATTCCTAAGAAAATCACAATTCTCTTGAGGTGATATGCCAGTTAATTTTCTTTTTTGGGATGGGGGGGGAGGGAGGAGAAATTATTTCAGTTTTGTCCTGAAGAAAATCAGAGAAAATTAATTTTTCAGTAGATTAGCTGTAAAGGAAAAAACAAAACAAAAAACAAACAAAAACAAATGGGGAAAAAAAAAACAAACCACGATTTTGGAGTTTTAATAAAGACTGGAAGGATGTACCTGGAGGAGCACACAAACCAACAGCACAAACAGGAAAACTGTATCAGTTTAAAATGGATATCTGTCTATACTGGGCACATCTCACCGGGCATTGCTATTCCAACCAGCAGTACAATCAGTTTCCCCTCTCGAGTACAAAATGAGTGAAACACTTTTCACTGAAATACCGCAACTGTTTTGTCAATCTCTTACAACTTTGCACTCACAATTTTTTAAGACTTCCAGAGGATAGAAAGTTGTTCCAGTCAATGAAGAGGCATAACTTCCTCACTCAGCATCACACACACCCCCAGAGCATCTCACGAGGTTCCCGTGGGAAGGACACACTCTGGCAGCCGACCCACAGCTGGTCCATGTGGGCAGGAACCCGAGAGGGACTCCTGCAATGTGTCTCCACATCTCCTGAGGTGATGTAAACCCACAGCTTCCCTCCCTGCTTCCTCTGCAGGACATCACTGCTGTGTCCCTTCCCTCTCCCACTGTTTCTGCAACATCATCTCTTGCTCCGTACCGAATCATGGAATGGTTTGGAATGCGTAGAATGGAATGAACTTTGAAGATAATCTGTTTCAATCCCCCTGACATGTCCAGGGAACCTTCCACTAGACCAGGTTGCTCCGAGCCCCATCCAGCCTGGTGTTGAGCCCCCAGTTCTTCCTTCCAGCCCCTTCTGAATGGTCACTGTCTGGAATTAGCTCATAGGTAAAACATTTGTGTAAAAACCTTTTGCAAAGGACTTTGGCCACATTGCTTTGCAGTAAGACAAAGCTCAGTGTGCCGTGTTTATGACCCTACAACCTCTGGTTACTGCCCTTTTCTCACTGCTTTGCCTTCACAGCACCACAGCTGCTGCTTTTAACTCTCCTGTAAATGTATTTGAAAAATCCCACTGGAAAATCTACAGCTTCATCTTGAGAAAGGAGGAAAACATCACACTCTCCTTGCTGGTCTGATGTCCAGCATGCTCCATGGCTCAGGCAGAAGTCTTGAGGGAGGATTGTGTTATCCATCTCAACGGGCTCTCCTAGTGCCCATTCTCTCCAAAAGGCTGGTAAAAATCCTTCTGTATAAATATATTATTAGAGGCCAAAGGAATACCACAGGTACAATATTTTAATTGTGGAAAACTGGGAATGGAGTCCTTCAGAACATGCCCTACAACATGGGCTAAGCCAGGTTTAAGTGAACACACTCCCAGGCCCACACACAAGGACTGTGGCAATTTCAGACAGAGATCAAATGAAGCCTGATCTGTTGAGTAAGGATAGAGGGAGAAGAAGATACACCACGGGCTGCCATGAGATTTCTCCAGTGTGTTATTCTTTTTAAGTAGAAACATGTGGTGGAAGATTAAGCAGCATCTTTTTAATCTCCGATTGTCCAGCTCCCCCTGCTGTAATTACATATTGGACACAAATGGCAACAGATGTTCGGCGTCTAAGCTAAGAATTATATACTTACTCAATATCCCAGTGATCCAAAACACTGACTGGGAGGCTGGAATTTAAATTTACACAGAGTGGCAAATGTAAGAGTTCCTAGACACGGCTGAGGTAGAGAATATTAATGCAAACTCGAGGATGCACCCTTAATGGAAGAAGACAAACAGACTGAATACCAGCTAGAGTGGTTTTAATTACAGCAATTTCTCCGTAAATTATTTTAACCCATCCTCATCCCTAAAAAGCTGAGCCTCCATTGTTATTTTTCACATAATCAAATCTTTCCAGCCCTATGTATGCAGCCAGATAGAAGGTTCTACCTAATCATTTCATCATGTATTGAGTGGCCAGCTTGATTTCCCCATATAAAACCTAATAAGAACAGATCTATCAGGCTGTATTTTATCTTGTTTATCTTCCAAGATACACACTTGTCCATTATCCAACTACATGAAAGCTTTTTGCCTGATTTGCTGAGAATTTTAAACAAGTAGCTATTGCTTCCTTTCATCAGACTTGCTTTCCCTTGAAATATCACAGTGCTAAGAAAGAAGATGCTTTAAATTGGAGAGATGCCTTACCCAACACAGACATGAATCATCCTCCCTAAAATGTAAGGGTATCAAAGTAAGAGAGAGGAAGCAGTTCTAGGGGGACTCAGGCATGTGAGCTTCCACAGATTGCATCTCGCTCCAATCAGTTTCTCATTTCCTGAATCAACAGACTTGCTCCATTTTCTCTCAAACATCCAACTCCTTCCACCCATATTTTGGGTGCCAGTTGAAAGCCCATAATCTGATTCCTCCCACTCCAATGGCTCAGGCAGGAGTGCAGATTTGAATGTTCTGAACACTCAGAGGTGCAGATGCACACCAAGAGCATGTGTCTGAGTGTGACATAAATCCCTTTACTCATATGCACATCCCAATGGAGAGGCAGACATTTGTTTACCAAAACATTTTCCGACACATAACTGAAAACACTTTTAAGTCCATTAGTTCCACTGACCATTATGAAAATATTGACTTTTAGAAGTGCATTTTATTATATATGACTTCAATTTCTTGCAAGATCACAGGCTGGGATGCAAACCAATGTGCTGTTTGCTGCCAGATGGCGTGTTGGAAGGGTATAAACTTACTTCACACAGAGTTCTATGTGGCATGAGAATGCTGTTCTTACACTTCTAAATAGTCGTGCTTCTTTGAATGGTTTAGATCCACAGTATTCTTTCAGTAAGCTCATAAGCTCTTCCCATTTTAGCTAAAGCCTTGTGAACTTAATAGATAAATACCAGAGAACCTCTGGTGATTTTTTTTTTAGATAACTGTTCTGCCCCCTTCCCCTTAAATTTTCTAGATGGCGAGCTCCACAGGGTCAGGAGGATAGCTGATCCAGGCACTGGGCTGATGTGTACAGGAGCAGGAAAAAAATCCATTGCCAGGTATTAAAGCAGTTGAGAAAGTGAAAAACTGACCATAATGCACATTTATTCTGATAAAGGAAATAACCTCCATGTGCCTTCAGCCTGCACTGTGTCCCCAAAGAGACAGAACTCGATATAGGACTCAACCCAGAGCATGTGTTCCACAGCCTGTAACCTCGATTTTTCCTGGGAAAGTGCTAAGGTAAGTTGAAAGGTAATATCCTTAACAGCATCAGGGTCTCCAGAAAACCATCTATGTATTTTACCTGAACTATCAGAACGAAAATAAAAGTCTTCAAAACCCTTTGGGAGGCACATTCCATGTGTCAACAGGGAAGGTCTACATCCACAGCCATCCTACAGACAGGGCAAAATAGGTTTAATTTGCACCAGCAGCCTCAGTGCAGCAATCCCGCATGGCTGCCCTGTGCATTTCAATTTTCGACATATTTGCTTTGGAAAAGGAGCTGGAAAAACCTCCCTCCCTCTTTCCCTCGGCAAAGGAACACGCACAGTCTGCACCCGCTGCTAAAAATTGTATCGGTATCAATCTCTTCAGCATCACAAACACACCCACATGCGTCTGAATCCTGAAACGCTTATTTTGCGAAGAATGTGCCAAAAGATTTACTTACTCTTTAGAACTGTTTAATGATGTTGTGGGGATCAAAGGAGCAAGCATTTTCATGACAAAAGGAATTTGTACTCCAGGCTCTACAGCACAGACAGTGATTAGTGAGTCATACATAAGAAGTGTCTCGCTTTTCTCTTTTAAAGAGCTGTTGTAGCATTTATCTAAACCTTACAGTGCTGAATCAGTAGTTTCACAAATCTTTCCAGTGATTACCTGAACCGCTCACCTTTACCTGGTAATGTCCTGGTGATGGTTCCTCACCTGAAAAATGCATTCAGCTCCCTTACTTGGCTGTTAGCAGGCATTAAGGATGCATCCAGGATTTCCTGGAGGGCTTGGAAAGCAACCACTGCATCTGAAGGAGATTTAAAAATATCAGTTCTGAATATATATTTATTCACAAAAAAAAAAAATAGAAAGTGTCTCATTGTGGAGCTCAGCTAACCCAAGGAAACATTTTAATTCTATTAATTAATCTTTAAAAAAAAAAAATTACTCAGAGCTGAAACATCCACTCCCGTTGTGATACAACCCCCATCCTTCTCCTGACCTCTTCCTTTTAAAACCCAACTTCTCTCTGCTTCCAGACTACAGCTCCCATCTTGCTGCCCTCCTTCCCAAAAATCACTGTTTCTCTCCTCCCAATAATTGTGGATGAGGATGAGGATGATGATGATGATGACGATGATGACCCTTTCTCCACCCTCACTGCTTTCCCCTTTCCCTGGACACAGTCCCTGCTTTTCACTCCCTCTGCAGCTTTGTCACATTCAGGGCACCCAAATGATTCACCCCATGGTGGTACTGGTTTGCGCTTGGAAACTGGGACAGCCCGAGGGAGGAGATCAGGATTTTCTTTTTTAAATTGGCCAGAATAAATCGTTGTTTTGTGGGTGTTGTGGGTGCAATTTGACACCCAGAAACATTTAGGCAAGTTGGGCTTCTTTTCACCCCATGTTCTCTCTCCTCGCTCAATGAGGAAAGGTTTTGGTGCTGAAAATGGAAAGATTTGCAGAAAAGACTTGCCCTTAATTTGAGTTCTAGAAAAAAACCTACAGCTCCTTGAAGGAAATGAAAAACAACATGAAAACAAACTGTTTCGTCACCAAAAGAAGAAAAAAGTATTTTACTATTTTATGAAGAAAAAATTTAAACCCCTCCAAAATTACTGCCTATGCTGGGATCACTTCTTCTTTTTGATCTGCTAAGACTTCTATTCCTGTTTTACAGACCTGCCACCAAAGATTTATCCTTTCATTAGCAATTCTCTTCATTCCCTTCAAGTGGTTCATTAGCAATCTCCCTACATTTTTTGTGGGTTTTCCTTAGTGTGTCCCATTGAGAGGGGACATTCAGGCATCAGATTTGACCCTGTAGTGGCCCTGCTTCTGCCCCATGTGGCTGAATGACAACCCCTGTCATGATGCTACTTTCATGAAAAAGCAGCTGAGTAGATTTCTCTGCTTTTTTTGGTGCTTGACGTTCTTATAACCCCTGGTCTGTGAAGTGGGAAAATAAAACTCACCCCAAGGTGGGGTCCAAGCCCTGCCACTGAGCGCAGATGGCCTCAGCACAGGCGTCACTGCTCACCTGGGCACCAGCTGCAGGGAGAGAGAGCTCTGTGCCCACTGCTGCTGCCAGGTATTATTTTAAAAACAGACCCTCCATTACCAGGAACTTTGGAAAACACTTAAGAGTTCAATATTGCAGGAAAAACCCCCACCATCACTGCAGCGAGGGCTTTTTGCATGATTCATGGGCAGAGCAGTACCTGAAATACTTCTGTGGTGCCTTTCCCTCGAAGAGCAGTGCTGGGATTTCAAGAGAACATGTCAATGTTCTCACAGTATTTCTGCACATCTCCTTGAATAGATGCTGCTAAATGCATCCAAAGGAAAAAATGGGAAAGCTGTGCTGAACTCCTGTGTCAAATATGGCCAAAAACTTGACATTTTCCCTTGTCTGTCTGCTTAGTGCTAGGAGGGGAGGAAACATTGTCAGTTATTCTCCCATATTAATAAGTTAATATCCTGACAAAGTCTCAAATATGCTAATTTAGGACACCCAGCCAAATAATCATTCCCCCAAAATTAGGAATATTCAGCTGGAAACTCCAGGCTTGGGAAGAGCAGAGAGGAAAGTCTGCAATACCAGGATTCAGATTAGCTTGGAAGCCTGGCATAGGAAGCAGATTGCTCGGCTGGAGCTGATGCTTGGCTTTTTGAGCAAACAATTCAGTCCTTCTGTGTAAAGGTGCACACAGCTAAGGCATGGATGACTTGCAGGATCCCACGTGCCTTTAGCTGAAAAGCAGGGAGATTCTTCTGAGATGGCTTCAAGGTGTGTGACAAAACCAGCTTGCTGTTGATATTCCCTGATTCCATCAAGAATTTCAGAGCCAGTCAATAAAATTTGTCTTCCTGGCTTCATGTCTAAGCTCCTAAGTAGAAACGCTCCATGAGGCACAGAGCACCTGCAAATCTGATTTATGCTCAGAGCAGCCGCAGGAATTCTGTACCTTTGAAACTCAAGTCATTTTACATCGCCAGCTTTTGACAGACTGAAGCATTTAATACCCCAAATGCCGTATTTTTTATTATCTTGACTAATATTTGAGAGCTGCACCTTCCCCTCTGCTGAGGCAAATTGCGCAGACCTCACATGGTTCATCACCTCCGAGTTGTCAGCATCCCTTTGTCGAGGCGTTGACATCGGAGCAGATGGCATTCCCGCGGTGATCTCGCTAATAATCAGAAGTCCTGCCCCCTGCCTCCTTTTTTCATTGCTGTTTAGCAATGCCTCTGCACCAGAGCTCATGCTTGATTGATTACCTGCTCCTGCCTCTGCCTCCTTTCCAGAGCTGCTGCCTTGGGAATGCACAGCCCCATCCTACGAGTGAGGACTCCTGCCTCTGTCCCTGGATGTGTGCCCTGGCATGTCACATTAGTGAAATGCCTGTTGTTCAGATGAATGCAGCTCCTCGAGAGATCGAGGCAAGGCTGGATCAGTAACCGGTTCTCTTTTCTGTTTATTCATGTCTGTGTCCTCACCTGGGATTTATTGTGATTAGCTCTGAAGATACTTAACAGACTGAACCAAGAGCAGATTCCTGGAGAAACATGATGTTTACACCCTTATTACCTGTATCACTCCCATGTTCCAAGAACAAGGACAATTTTAGCCCACCTTTGTGATTTTGCTGCCTTTGTACCGGTTTTCCTTTTATCAAAGGGGCCCACAGGACCATTCAGATACTTCTCAGAAATCAGAGTAAATCATGTTAACAGGGACTTCTTGCTTTATTAAAAATGATGAAGTTAGAGAAAACTTATTCTACCTGGAGGGAATGTTGGATGAGACAGCATTACACAACCACATTTTAATTTTTGCCTCACTCAAGGTGAGGCAAAAGGTTTTCTGGGAATCTTCCTGGAATTCATATCAAATGAGCCACTTTAAATTTCTAGAGTTAAACCTATTAAAGTTTCTAAAAATCAGCATATCATTAGCTTCTTGCATTACTTTACAACTTTCTTGCTAAAAGTCTACAGTGAATGTTATCAAAAGTCTCAGGCCGTTCTTGTTTTGCCAACAAAGAAAAAGAGACTCACATGCATTTTTAGCTGTTTTCCTTCTCATTAATTTGTCCTTTTTTTTTTTTCTTTTTTTTTTCCACACGAACAGGTTATTAAAAGCTGTCCCCCTTAAATCTCTTCTCCACACCAATCTTCTTTTTTCCTTCTCTGGCTTCTCCTTCAGTCTCTACTCTTTCCACTCAGAGTTTTATTTACCCAGATGTCTTAGGGCTGGGTTTAGGTTTTTATCCCTCTGATAATTCTTTTACCAGAAGGAACCTGATGAGATCCAAAGCCCTCCTGTTTCAGCCTCTGGGTTCTGACACTGTCCAGCATCAACTGCTCCAGAGGCAAATATTGGCCAGTCTGCAGCCCAAGTAGTCTCTTTCTGATTTCTGATGCCTAAGGGTAGTTTTAAACCCCATCCTTTCTCCTTTCTTCTTTTCCAGAATCATATTTTTAAAGCAACACAACTAGAGGCGAGATAATGAGAGTAAAATCCAATCACCTGTTTTTCACGGGGATCAACTGTGAATCTTCTGAGCCAAGACTTTGGCAGAGAAATTGGCAGTTTCCATAATGGAACTGTGAATCAAAACACACAGCGAGGGATTATTATTGAGCTACCATCCAATAAACTGGAAATGTATTTTTGAACTATTGCTTTTAGTACATATTACTCCACATTCACTATAGTTAAGCACACAGCACTCCTTGGTTACAAGAGACAATTCCTTATTGCTGTGTGAACCTTCAGTGGTTACTGCCACACTTAACCTGTGCAACTTTGAAACTCTCTCCATGTTTTATATTAAATGAATACAATCCAAGTGAATAAGGTGTGTTATATAGATAATGCAATATGCAGAACGAATATCACACATTAGTGATACACAGCAATAAAGGTCAAGCTCCTGGAAGCATTCCTATATATTTGTGTCAGCCAGTCTGACAGATGGAGGGGCTACACACCAAACACTGGACATCTCTAATTAATCCTGACCTAAGATGTGATACCAAATTAATTGTTCTAAATGCATTAGGGAAAAAAAAACTAATAGCATATTGTAAGAATGCACAAAAAATGCAAGGGAATTTCTGAGTATCTTTCCTCATGCAGGAAGGGAACACACCACCTCAGACCTCGAGAAATCACAAAGACCCAGGAGAAGAAGAGGTCACACACCTGAAATGGTGCCACTGGGCCATGGCCACGGGCTCTCTGTTTGATAGAGGGCTGTTGACAATGCCAGAGGTACTGGGGACCCAGCATCAGGAGCAGTTTCCAGCTTACCCTGCTCAGCTGGGGGTTTTCCATCATGCCTCAAGGCTAGCAGGCAAGGAGGAAAGGCTGAGAGAACTCAGATTGTTCAGCCTGGAGAAGGGAAGCTGCAGGGTGACAAATTGTGGCCTTTAAGTGCCTGAAGGGAGCCTGCAAGAAAGATGGAGCAAGATTATTTACAAGGGGTTGGAGTGACAGGACAAGAGGGAATGGCTTCAAACCAACAGAGAGTAGAGTTAGATTAGATATTAGGAAAATATTCTTGATTGTGAGGGTGGTGAGGCCCTGGCACAGGTTGCCCAGAGAAGCTGTGGCTGCCCCTGGATCCCTGGAAGTGTTCAGGGCTGGGTTGGACAGAGCTCTGATTGATTTTGGAGAATGGAAGGTGTCCCTGCCCGTGGCAGGGGTTTGGAACGGAATGATTTTCCAGTCCGTTCCAACCCAAACCATTCTGGGATTCTATGATTCTATAGCACTACCTTAACTCACTTGTTTTTCCAAAACGATTTCCAGCCTCAAAGTTTGCAGGGAAGAGCCAAACAAATGTGCTGTGAATACCTCAGAAGCTAGAAGGCAAATGTGAAAGATTTCTAATTTATTTTCCAAAGCCTTATGCATTGCTCTTCGATGCCTATTTTAGCCTGACTCATCTTTACTAAAAGCTTGGCAATAGCAAAGGTTGACAGTAACTCTAAACAACATTTGGGTGAGAAATTAGAAGGCTGGCAGAGGTAACAGGGTTTGCTGATAAAAAAAAAGTAAATCTCCCAGTTTATCTGCAAAGTCATGTACCTGGTAGCCTCGACACTTGAAATCCCAGGCATTCTGGATGGTGTGGCATGAACTGGAGGAGCACAGAGCAGGGAGGAGAAGCTGCTGGAGCGAGTCCATGGGTCAGGCATTGCTAACCTGCCACAGCTCCGGGGACCACAGCAGGAAAACCTACAGTTCAGCATGTAAGAAATGACTGGAGTTACCATTTATTCTCTGTCCTGGTCCCAGTTTAGGAAAGCTGCTAAGTGCCTGCCCAGTTGTTTACAGGATCAGAAGCAAAAGTTAATTTTTTCAGTGGTCTGTATACTATATGTCCCATGGAGCAATTTTTAAAGGAAAAAAAAAATGGACTCAGAATGATATTTTCCCCTTGGTTATTTGAGTCTATTCTAAAGCATTTCTCTTCTACCATTCATTTTTGACTGAATAGTTATCTGTGATTTTAATGTGTTTCTAGGTTTTGCAGCTTTTTTAAGGACTCTTTGTGTACTCGTTACAGCACGAAGAGCAGCAGAACACTGGTACTGGAAGTTCTCTGAGCTCCAAGGTGACCTTTTGTTTGCTGATGAAGTTACCCACAGGTGAGATAAACAACAGGTGAAACCATTCCTATAACAACTTATCTCTTTAAAGGGAACCATAAACATCTGCAATTTCTCAGATGTTTCATGTGTCCCTAAAATCTCCCTGCTATACCCCCAGAAATTAATTCACCTTCTATGGTACAGTTTATCAGCCCAAGTGGCAGGTCAGGAAAAAAACTCTATTTCCCAAATTCAGGCTCACCCAGGGCTGGCTCCCAGAGTCACAGCAACCCTGATGCTACAGTGACAGTAAGCCAGTGACCAGTGACCGACCCCAGAGGATGGAGCAGAAATTAAACCATCCCAGGAAAACCACCCCAGTGGCAAAAATTTTATGAAGAAAAACAAGGACTGAAAGTGTGTGGAACAGGGCAATCAATTTTTTTTTTTTTTTTTTTTTTGCCTGGTGGATTTGCTTTAGTTTTGCATTTGTAATTACTTAAATGCAGTGTTCTTCACAACAGACATAATTCACAGGCCTTTAATGCTGTGCCTTTCAAAACAAACATGAGTCACAGCCCCTAGGTAAACTTCCTGGGCTGGCAGTGAATATCATTATTGTGTGATAGAGTGCAGCAAGCTGTTTGCCAGATTACTCAGTCTCCTAAAGCTAGCAAAATGCATTGCCATTTATTTATTATGCTCATGATAATTACAATTATCATCACTGCAGTGCCAATCTGTTTGCTGCAGAATGAAGGCCTCTTCATGATGTCTCCAAGGATTCAATGTCAGGCCTGAGTAGTTAACCAAATTATGGGGCCTTGCAGGACTATTTTTTTCTGCAAAATGAGGATTTTAAGAGGTATCAAGCAGCAGTTTAACAACAAAATGCAGAAACCCCTGCTACAAACCCCCCCTTCTGTACAAAGGACTGTTCTGGTCCTTGCTTGGGGCACCGTCTTCCAAGAAAATATCCAAGCGCGAGTTCCAGCTCAATAACAAGTACACTGAACATAAAAGGGAATATATATTTGCACTGCCCCACAAATGTGTCTTTTCCTGCATCTATTAGGATCCATAGAAATTACATAATGTCTGAGTACGGGCGCAAAGTGAACATGAATCTGCCTCTGCCTTTATTTCTAGCCCGTTCCTCAGGACGTCTTGGCACTCAGAGGGAGGAGTCAGAACTTGCTGAGACATTAGGCCAGAGAGAGTAGCAAAACCCAGATTGTGAGCAGAGGGGGTGGAAACACTGAGTGTGGGCAGGTGAGAAATGTGAGATCATTTATCCAACCCTGCAGCAGTCTAAAAGAATACTCAGCTTCATATGGTGCTTTAAATCCTCAAAATCCCCAACGAGCACTAGTCAAACTAATGAAATTAGTCATCTAAGGTCGTATTCTTTTTATTTTCATTTTAAAAGAGATTTTGTTGGAGGACTTTGATCAGTTGCATTGATTTAAAGCTCTGCAAATGAGTCCTCTCAAGCTGCCTTGTGTTTCTCTCCACACACCTTCTGACAGAGGATCTGCAGGTTACGTGAACGTTGGTTCCTTGAAGGCTCCTGACGTGCTCAGGCGCTGTGTTTCCTGGTAACACATGTTTCAGTGTTAGGTGACATTTCTCAGACAAGACAGGACCAGATCTTTGGGATTCACTGCAGCTAATTGGGTTTAGAGAGCTGTCTTGTCACCGCACCCTCACTTCACTGATGTGGAAATATGTTCAGCACAAATGCACTAATCTCTTTCATTTTCATATACAATGAGATGCTGAATTACAGCACTTAATATAAACCACTCTGCTCACCCCTGTGGGAGTTGCAGACGATCATCATTAGCGTAAAACCACAGCGATCATCTCACCACGCTGAG
Organism: Pardalotus punctatus; assembly: GCA_013400915.1. Lineage (NCBI taxonomy): Eukaryota > Metazoa > Chordata > Aves > Passeriformes > Pardalotidae > Pardalotus > Pardalotus punctatus. Next base: position 52,810 of record VZTX01004861.1, on the reverse strand, counting down.
CCCTGGAAGTTCAAATATGGATCTAAAACCAAAACACAGACTGAAGTCAGCTCTTGGGTTGATTCAGTGTTGTTTTTAATCATAGAATATGCTGAGTTGAAAGGGACCCACAAGGATCATCACAGTCCTGGCCCTGCACAGCATCATCTCCAACAATCCCACCCTGTTCCTGGGAGTGTTGGCCAAACACTTCTTGAGCTGTGTCACACTCAGGATGGTGACCATTCCCTGGGGAGCCTGTTCAGTGCCCTACCACCCTCTGGGGGAAGAATCTCTTCCTAATATCCATCCTAACCCTCCCCTGACACAGCTGCAGCCATTCCCTTGGGTCCTGTCCCTGCTCACAGAGGGAATAGATCAGTGCCTGTTAATGAAGAGCCGCTAAGATACGTGGAGCAAATGGAACATTTGGCACTGCTTTGGACACAGAGCACCAGCAGAGGTCTAGCCCTGCTGAACAGCAGATTAAACCAGAGGTCACCCTACTTCTAATCACACCAAGGAACTTTTTGATAGGCATTTGTTATGATTTTACAGTGAGAGGGAATGCAAGGGGGGAAAAGCGAGTCCTGAACATTCACCTTGTCAAAGCTCCCAAAATGATGAATGATAAAGGATCTCAATGAGTGATCCTTATTGCATGGCAGCAATTTAGGCAAAAATTATCAGGAGCTGAAACTGTTTATCCTTCATTTTGCTACCATGCATAATGGACCAATAAAGATCTATCATGAGCTGCTCACTGATGTCAGATACAAATCAGAGGAACCCAATAGATGGGAACTAAATCAGAATGCCAAGGACAAGTACAAAAGGAAAACATAAACACATAAGAATAAAGGAGAAAGCCATGATCAGGAGACATAGAGGGTAAGGAGAGAGATTCCATAAATGCACTAATAGTTAGGGACTGAGAAAAGCTTTGTTCATTATAAACAAGGGAAGTGTTGCTCTGCTATGTAACAGGCAGGGAAAGTCACTGTCAGGTGATGCCAAGAAGACTACAATGGTAAATGTCCCTTTTGCATCGAGTCTTCCCTACAAAAATAGGAACTAAAAAGATTTTCACTTTGAGCCAGTTTCATTTCTAACTATGAAAGGATAAGGGGTCTTTTGAATTTTGGAGAGGCAGACAAGAAATATGGAGAGAGACCACTTGTACTGACAGGACAAGGGGGAACAGCTTCAAGATGAAAGAGAGCAGGATTGGATTGGATATTAGGAAAAAATTCTATACTGTGAGAGTGGGGAGGCCCTGGCACAGGTTGCCTGGAGGAGCTGTGACTGTCTCATCCTGGAAATGTCCAAGGCCAGGTTGGACAGGGCTTGGAGCAACCTGGGATAGTGGAAGGTGACCTTGCACATGGCAGGGGGTGGAACAAGGTGATCTTTAAGGTCCCTTCCAACTCAAACCATTCTGTGATTCTGTGTCCTCTGTTTTCACTTTAATAAGAATTTTTATATGATCTGACATAACACTTACACAATCAAGTTGTAAAACCCAGGCTAGGAGGAATTGTCTACATACCTGCACCCTAGAATCAGAGCTGCTCGGTGTTTTCATTCACAGCTACGACCATGGAATAAAGCTGGAAGAAACTAGAGGCACATGGGAATAGAACACAAAATTATGTTTGCAAAATAGGGGGAAGAAATAAAGTTCAATAGATGCAATTGTGATGTCCTACACTCAGCAGCCAGTGCAAATACTGGATGTGGAGAAGCAGGTTAGGTAACAGCTCTGCAAAGACGGGTGTAGGTGCTACAGTCAATGACAAACCGAGCATGAGTCAGCAGTGGCACACTGTTGTGAAAATGGCAAGAGTCACGCTGAGATACAGAAACAAAAATAAGGTTTCTGAGACAGGAATCCATCCTTCGGTTCTGCCCAGCACTGACAAGAACACAGCTGGGCTGGGCACTGCACTCCAGGAAAGTGTGGAATAAAAGAAAATATTCCAAAGGGGATGAAACATTGAAAGAACCAGGATATGCAGCTGAAAGCAGAGGAAAACGTACCAGGTAGCCATCTTCAAATAAAGCTGTCATACAGAGGAAGGGAATAACTTGTTCTTTGTGGAAATAGCATCAGGGGAGAAGGTTTAATTCACAGCAAGAAAGATTAAAACATTAGGAAAAACATTTTACTGGAAAGCCTGGTGAAGGAGGACAGAAGAATTCCTTCTGGGGCTGTCTCTCCATCAGTGGATGTCTAAGAGTAAGCTAGAGAAACGTGTCAGAAATCATCAAGGTCTGCTTGATCCTCACCAGGGGAGTGAACTAGCTGAGCTCTGGAGTTTTCTCTGTGTCCAACACTTAACACCTATGTCAATTTATAAGCAAACAAACCCTAATTTTAATGAATGAACTTGCTCCAGTCACGCTGCCTATTGCCCATCACTTCACACCTCTCCATCAAAGTGTTTTCTGAACACAAATTCTGCAATCCAGTTCCTTCCTCTAAATAAAGCAACATGGTTGATTTTTAATTCTGAGACTTTTTCAAATGACTTCTCCTTCCATTGTTGGCAAAATTCTCTCTTGTGTTCAACCAGTCTTGTTTCAGGAAATGTATACATGCCTCTCTCTTAACAAATAATTCTGCTTAAAATGCAATCTAAACAGCTGAAATATTTTACTGGAACTTTCTAGTTCTTTTCAGAACTATTACTTTCTGTTCTTTTCAGAAACACCACAAAGTTTAAAATTGACTGCTAAGTAACATTATTAGCAAAAAAAAACCCAAATAAATGGTCTTTCAGTTGTTCCAAAGTAGGATTTATCTGTAAGCAACCCATACCAATCAAACCAGAAAACCAAGTTACTTCACATCAAGTGCAAGTTCTCTCTCAATGCTGACCCTCCTGTTCCTGTGGGGAAAATAGGAACTGAATTCTTATAATCAATACCTGCTTAGTGCCTTCCATCAGACACCCTCAAACAACTGATCAAAACCTCATGCTATTCTCATTTTACCAATGGGAAAATACCAGCAGCCCTGCCTTCATCGATGATTGAAGTTATTTCTCCAGGTCAAAGAGGAAAGTAGTGCCCAAATCAGGAATTTTGCCCTCCAGCCCCAACACTTTTTCTGGGTCTGGGTCTAACCTTGTTGGTTTGAGTTGCCATAATTTTTTTACAAAAGGAGATGTCAAATGCCCACTTTTAGACTGAGTTCCCTTTTGTCCATCAGTATGGGATCACAATAAACACCCTCACAGCTGTTTTTTTCCCAGAATAAACTGTACAGTGTTAACCATTGATGCTTTATTGTCATTGATTTAGTAGCTGTCAGAGTTACAGGAGGAGATAAATTGCTGTTATTTTGGCCTATAAAAGGTCTTATGCCTCTGTCAGCAAACACTTTATTCCTTAAAATAAATAAGTAATCTGAAAGAAAATAAACAATCTGGAAAAATCTTTTAGACTGAAAAAACCAAACCAAACCAAACAAACAAAAAAAAAGAAGGCGTTTTTTTTTCTTTCTTATTTTATACTTTTTTTCCCCCATTTTGTATTTTAACTGCTGCATTGACTATTTTTTTCTGGATAACAGAGCTGCATTTCAGTGCTTTATAGGAACTGGGAGGGCAAGTGAGGACATTCTTCACACCCCACTGGGAATACTTGTACTGGGCATCACTGGCAGGATTTGGGTAGCAGAGAACTGCAGGGGTGACCTGTGTGGGAGGAGGCCATGAACTGCCCTGGGCTGATCACAGCCACATCCAGACAGCTCTGAAACAGAAAATCAACCTAAATCTCAACATTTCAACCAGCCAGAGGAGCACTTGGTTCCTCTGCTCAGACATATTTAAGAAATGGGAGCAAGCACTGAGGGCAGGAGACAAAGGAGATAAAGGCGCCTTTTTTGGATGCAAAAAAAAAATCTGTGAAGAGAAAGAAAAAAGAATTTGGAGGAATGGAAGGGGCACATGGAAGATGCTCCCAAGGACAGGGTTGGAGACACAGTCCTGGAAGGAGGCTCTGCCTGACAAAAGAAGTTTCCTTCTGCCTGTCCCCTGCCCAAAGGAATCCGTGGGGACTCTGTGGCACACAGGGACAAGGGATGTGGAGAGGGGGAAGAAGAAGGAGAGGTGCTGGACTGAATCTTATCCTGAGAAAGGGGAGGAAAAGTGTTTCCCTAAGTGTTTAATTGTTTCTCTCCCCATCTTTTCTCAATGTCTGAATCAGTAATTAGTATTAAATGACAATAAGTGAAATTCCTTGAGTAGAGATATTTTGCCTGTGATACTTCATGTTTTCTCATTATTCTGAAAAAATTTCCAGATTATATAATCTAAACAAATCTGCCTTCTGCTTCCTACTTCCTAACTCAGGTTTTAAATCCAGCCCTGCTGGATCTGCTACACCATAAGCCACTTTTGGGCTGTGAAACCCAACTGGCCACTGATGTCAGAAGGACACTGGAGAAAATGTTCAGAGCAACAGCAAGAAATGCCATTGTGTTGCAACTCGGTTCCTGTGGTCAAAATGACAACACACATTTACCTTCCTGTTCCTGCACCTCCAGCAAACAAGAAAAGTCAGGAGCACCAGGTTCTACACAGGAATATCTCCAGGAATGTCTGCAAAGCATAAGCAGAGTAGGAGAGTGTTATCAATGCTTTCATGAGGCACCAAAAGCATTTAGCAAAAATCTAAGGACTTGGCCAGCTTACCTCAATTATCTAATTTGTGGGGCTATGTTTCATATATGTTTTAGATTGATTTAATTAGTGTTAATTAACATAACTTTATGTATGATGAGAGACAGCAGATACCCATAAAGATTTTTATATTGAGCCGTATGGCAGCCAGCAATGCACCAGCCAAAAAAAATATAATGAGGCATATTAACAAAGCCTGCTACACAACACTCCTTGGTAATTTTGAAAAATGAATGTCAGAGTTTGCTCAATACAAGAGATCCCATCCTGCTCTTGCCTTACCCAGTCTGGCTGTGAAGCTGCATCGAGCTCTGGTTAGGATCATGGAAGATGCAGACTCCAAGGCTGATCTGGAGGGATTCCTTCCACACCTCTGGATTTTCTCCTTCCCCACAAAGAAGAGTAGATGAAAGGGTTTCCTTTAATAGAGTCCAGATGGAAGAAACACCCTGAACTCTTCCCTAGGATCAGGAGATGGGCAGTTGTGTCTTTGATCTTTTTTTGTGCAGTCTGAAAGGTTTGGCATCATTTGCTTTTTGGCAGTTGTTTAAGATGGACCTGCCTGGTCCTTTCCAACCCCACCTTGCTGAAACAGAGACAAATGGAGCTTGGTGTGAAGGAGGTGAAGAATCTCCATCTCTAACCATGACAGGGAGGAGCCTAAAGCTGTGGGGAAAGCCAGAGGCTGCAGAACAGCAGCCACATTCTCCCAGATTGCATGAGAAACAAATGGCAAGGAGAAAAATAAAGTCCCCTTCTTTCCCACAGTAAATGTCCACCAACCGACCCCAGGCACAGCCACATCTGGACAGGAATCTTTTCCGATGCAGAAAAAAATAGGCCTGTTATTTTTAGTACCACTTTCCTTTAATTGCACTGCTGTCACCCACAAGGGCAGAATTCAGGAGCCTTTGGGGACTCAGTTTGCCAGGGACAAGATAAGGTGGCCGAAAAACAAACAGAAAAATCAAAGAAACAAGCCAAGAAAGAAGTGATTCCACAAGATGAGTTCCTTCTTCCTTCTCCCAGCAGCACAGTTCCCATGTGGAATGAATGCCTTTCACAGAGCTGTATCTTCATTTTCAGATTAAGGCCCATCTCAGAGATGAGGCAGGGCAAAGAGCAGTTGGAATAATACAGGAAAAACTGGAAAATGTGAGCAAGGACAAAAGGTTCCAATTAACTGTCATTACAGCTCCAGAAATATAAATTCAGGGGGTGCTGGAGAGATGAAGCAGCAGGTTGTTGGTTTTTTCTTCACATTTTGGCCACAGGAATGTATAATGAAAAACAGTAAAACCAGAAACCCCACGATGCTCATAAACAAATGCAATCTCCTTCCTGCCATGTGCCCTAATTACTGAACATCCCAACACTCCAGATTCTGCCCTGAGTTCAAAATCAGAAATTCAACCTTGGCCTGATTTTGGTGTCCTGAATGAGAGCCAACATCACCAGAGTCAAAACTGCTCCTCATAGACTCCGTTATCCTGGAGCCGAAGAGATGAATGTGCTTTACAAGACTACCACGATTAATAAATTCTGGCAGAAAAGCTTTGCAGAGCTGGAATTTTTTTTTTTTTTTTTTCCTGTGCTGGAGCCTCTTTTTATCTATATCATAGTGACACCCGGTGGCCACGAGCATGAATGGACCTCTGTGAGAGAGCTTGGCTGCTTCTGCTTTATTGCAGACAAAAATGCATCCTGAAGTGTCAATATGTGAGCAAAAAGTGGAAATTATTTATAATTAGACTCTTTTTAACAATTAAAGAAAATTAGGTGTGTCTTCTTCAGAGAAATCTATACAGGATTTTTTACCTTTTTTTAGTCTTGGGATAAAATAGGCACAGCTAAAAACTAAATGCACACAGGATGTGTGGTTATTGGTCAAACAGAATTTTTCATGATGCTTAATAATTGCTTTTACGATGAATCAATGTGCAAACACAAACATTTTTTCCACACAGAGGTTGATGCTCCCATCCTTGCAAAATCAAACTGGAAATAACCTTAACAAAAGGGAATATTCCTACCTTGTCAGCTTGCTCCAATGTGCAGTCAAAACTAAATTGCTTTTCTTTCATATATTATGCGAAATATAACCACCAAAAAAAAATATATAATGTTTTATTTACTGTGAGGGTGGGCAGGACCTGGCCCAGGGTGCCCCTGGATCCCTGGCAGTGCCCAAGGCCAGGTTGGACATTGGGGCTTGGAGCAGCCTGGGACAGTGGGAGGTGTCCCTGCCATGGCTGGGGTGACCCTGGATGAGCTTTAAGATCCCTTCCAACCCAAACCATTCTGGGATTCTGGGATTCTGATTTTCTTCTAAAAGATAAAGCATTCAAGTGACAAGGACAAGAAGATATGATGAGTGTCTGAGCTCTTTATCAGCTGCACTGCTTATCTCATTTGCATGACTTGGGACCATGTTGTTCCATTAGAGAGATAATTAGCGGTCAGAAAGACCAGAACATGGAGAAGTCAACATTCCAGGGAGAAGGAAATTGCCTGAATTTGCAGAGCAAACTCCTGTGTAGCTGAATGTAATTTAAGTCAAGATCAGAGCTATAATCTTCTCAATGCACATCATCACAGTAACTATTGGGGACTGAAACCTCTTGTGTTCAGGGTGTTTGACAGTGGGATTCCTATTTTCAGTATCACAAACGCTTCACCACCTCAGACCATAACAAGAATATCAGGTTCCTCCCTAGACCTGACATCAGGCCATATTCCTGCTGCTCTGGAGGTTTTATCGGTGACAAATGTAGTGGTCCAGCCTTGTCCTCTGCTACAATCACAATTTTTCACAAGCTTCTATATCAACACATTGTCACCTCATTGCGCTTAAAGAAAATCTCGCCTCACAAATCACAGCATGTAACAACTGTCTGAAAAAATATTCCATGTAATTCAGGTATGAAATCTTGCCTCATGCACACAACATTGTGTTCATCAAATAAAGGACTGCTGTAGGAAGTTTTATGATTTGAATGAGAGGCTGAGGTGGGAGACCAGACACATCAGCATGCAAGGAGCTTCTGTCTCCTACACCATTTTTCACTGAGAAGGCTTTAAAATGCAAAGTTCCTGGTAACCTTCCTCATTAGTAATTTCCCTGACTACAACAGCTATCTTTCCCTGTGCCCTCACACCTGATTCGCTCAGTAATACAAATATCTGCGGACTGTGCACGACTGGTAACCCCTTGAAGCTTCATCAGCATACTTGGCACAAGCCTGGAGGAACTGTCACACTGAAGGACTGTCATAGATCACAGAGCTGCCCCTGCCTAAGTTCAAGCCCAGTTCTCATCAGCTTTCAGCTGCCTTAGCTCTGCGATTTATGGCTGTCCTCTCAAAGCAGGCCCCCTTGCTTTGAACATGTGATCTATGGAAGTGGTTAATTGTTTATTAATTTCTTCCTTTGGCCAAGAACATTGGTGGCATATATTTTGCAAAGCAAAGTTCCAGGCTGTTCTTTTAAAAATGTTGATGACATTATTCAAGGCCAAAGTAAGAGACAACACTATCTTGCATTTAATTTATTTTCTAATTAATGGCTCTATGAGGGAATGTTATGTCTTTATGTGCTAGCCCCACCCAGGACTCTCAATATCAGCTTTTCCGCTTTCAGAGAGACCTGGTGACAGCTGGCCTGTCACAGCAGAGAAATTATAAAGGAGAGCAAGCACAGGATCTGGAGAGTCCTGAACTGCCGTCACCCCAATGAAAACCCCACTGGAGGAGGTGCTGAGCACCCTCTGCACCGCCCCAGGGTCACTAGGGGTCACACCAAAGCTCTTCTCTCCAAGTTTCACTTTTCCAGCAGCTGAAACAACACAAAGTCCAGCCCGTATTTGTCCAGTCACGGCTGAGGGAACCCACCCGGTCTTTCCACCTCGTAACTCCTTTTACTTCCATGAGAACACAGCCAGCGCTGTATTTTAAATACCCTAAATATATTTTAGCTTCACTCTAGGCATTGCAGTCTGACCCCAAAAAGACAAAGTTTTTTGCTCATCTTCCTATTTTGAATTCCAATAGAAACAAACACTACCAAACTTTTCCCCTAGTGTGTGCAGATAGAAGAGACTGCTGAGCTCTTAGATATCCCCAAGTCCTTTCTGATAATAAAACTGAGAGTTTAGACCTGCACACACCAAATATAATGTTATTTATAATTTTGGTGTGTTACTGTGGGACTTGTTGAGATGTAAAGAGACTGGAGTTAAATATATGCTCTGTCCTCTACAGCTGGACTTGAAGAGCTCAGGAGTTTCCAGACAAGGAATCTAGGATATTTCTTCACAGTATTAGTCTCAAGAAGTTGCTCAGACTTGTTTTAAATGACTTAATACTGCTACATCCCTTGAAGTCTTGCAGTGAAAGGCTTCCTTGTTATCTGCCCTTAACCTTTCTCTTCATTTCATACTTTAATATCTAATTACACAATAATTCTTTTCCTGGTCTAATATTTATGTTGTTAAAAAAAACATGCTGGAACGGTTGTAGGTAAGACAGATAACATAGCACAAAGCAATGTATCTCTGATAAGAGGAGAAAAATTGTAACATGAAATTTCAGTTCCCATGACTTTAGAGATGAGATAAAACCCACAAGAGCAAAATCAAGGCTGAATAAAGAATCTGTGCAAGGCTGAGTGCACAGAGATGAGACTCCAGCTATTTATGCTCTTTGGAACTCTGCCCTGCAGCCCAGATAGGAAGCAGATATTAAACTCATGCCTTTTTCCCTCTGCTTTTCCCCTGGGGACACCTCTTTCAGCACCTTGAGCCATAGAAAATTCAGGTTAGAGACTTCTGGTCCACTCCACTCCTCAGGGCAAGGCCAGCTTCATCAGGTTGATCCAGGACCCCTGCAAAAGGGTTTTGGAAATCTCCCAGGATGCAGACACCACAGCCATCTCCAAGCACCTGTTCCAGTGCTGAACCACTCTCCTGTGTGGGATATTCCTCCACAATTCCAGTGCCTCCTTTACCACAGAACCATGAGGCCAGTGGTAAGTCTGTGGGTAATTTATAAATGAAACAGCTACACCGTGCTCCAAGGATGACATTTGTAGTCCAAAACACCCGGTTTGGGCCACGGTCAACTTCAAGTTACTTTCTATTCCTCTCTGTCTCTCCAAGACGGGCTGGTGCAACTTAAGAAATTCCAGGTAAACAAACGAAAAATCAGCTCATACTCCTCCCCAGACTTCTTTTGGAGTCCCTCAACAATCAACAGATGAAAATTTATTCACACTCTCCCCAATCCGACGATAATTCACTCAGTCAAACAGTTTCCAGATCGCTTTTGTGAAGAGAGGACAAGGAAGAAGTTTTGTCTCTCATGAAGAGTGGCAGTGAGATTTAATGCCTTGATTCCCCTTCCTGGTTGCCGTTCCAAGCAGTTCCCTGGATTACAACCCCTCACTGACACAAATATTTTAAGCAAAACAGAAACTTAGAACACTTTACCATCCCAAATGTTCGGAGCATATATCACCAGAATAATAAATAGCAAGCAGGGAGATAGCATTGACACTTGGCCCAAGGCTGGCACTGCCAAGCAGTGTTTAAGAATGTCTCTTTGAATTCTGACGCACTCTTATGCTCTTTTCTGCTCATGTGCCACTGCTTTGAAGTTCATAAACATTCCAGTGAATAGCTTTTTGATTCATGTGAATGCTTGAAAAATACCTATTCCCTGCAAACTGCCTGCACGTAATTGAGTTTTTGAATGCAGCAGCACAAATTTTTGCTGTTTGGTATTCCGCTGCCTGAAAATCTGCTCTCCAGTCCGTGAACAGCTACGTAGCCACACAACCAGCAATGTATCCGAGAGGGCAAAAAGTCAAACTGGATAGTTTGCACATGTAAATTGACAATTGTTTATCCACATTATCTACTGAACAGATTTGCAGAGTCCAGATACAGTTAATAAACAGTTCATGAACAGCAAAAAGTATTTTCAGAGTTCTCGGTGTTTTCACTTTTTTGAACCATTATTCCTTATTACCTTTTGCTTAAAGATATGAAAACTACCAGATATTTCAGTGCAGGGCTTTTTCATGTGCATGGATGACAAAGAATAGTGAAAGCCAGCTGCATTTTCACCTTCAGATGAGATAGTTTGGCACTACAAATCATCACAACGTTTTCTTGAAGCAAATACCCCTGCACTTGAACTGCCTCACACAGGATTTGCTGGACATTTATGAAGTCAGGAAAGTTTTAATTATTAAAGAGAAGGAAGTGTTTTGCAACCTTCACCCACATACACAGATTTACATAGACAAAAAGAAGAGTTGTGACTCAGGGTCCAGTGTTTATGACCATACTGAGCTTCAGGTATTCCCAGGGGAAAAAATGAAACCCAGACCATGCACAACACTTGGTACAATGCTGTGACTGGAAGCCCTTCCTGAGAGCTGAATTCTGCATGTTAAACATCAGCTCTGTATGGTTTGCTTTTCTGTTGTTGGTGGGATTTGTGGAAGCAGGTAGAGAGGTCAGGCAGACAGGCTTCAAGATGGCGAAGAAGAAGGTTTTATTTACCAGAAGTTCTTTTTATACACAGTAATAAACAAGTGTCTATTGGCCAAAGACAATCCACCCCCAAAGACCTATTGGTTATGGCTTGTACACCTCTAACACAAAACACAGAGATTAAGAAAGTACAGTTTATCTATATTCTCCATGAGAGAGAAAGGAAAATTCTAAAACACTGCAACTACAGCTCTGCTCCCAGCTGTATTTTTAGCTTGGACACAAACCTTACCTTTTGATGTTGTGGAAGGGAAGAAATAGCACGAGGCACCATGAGGCTTTACACAAGGCTCCTTTTCCACCAGGAAAAGCTAACACAATGGCCTTTTTTTGGAATTTCTCCCACTCCCTGCTGAGGGAGGGTCCAGTGAGATGATGCTAGCACGTGGGACACAACAGGGAGTAGTGTGGCTTGTAGATCCAGGTAACTGGAGCTTCCCCAAAACTGCTCCAGCTCCAGCCAGGCATTGGGTGGAAGTTTGCCAGGCTTGGAGCTCAGAAGGTTCATGGCCCAGTGCACTTCCCCAGCCACCCTCAGCTCCTACAAGGAAATGAGCCCTTCTTCTCTGCTGCCTGCAGCAGGTCACTGCTACACAAAGCACTTGTGGTTTGACTTGTTTGTTATCAACTCACCGCCTTTCATTCTTGTAAGGAAACTTCTCGTTCTTTGAAGTGGGGAAGAGTTTCAGGGGAAAAAAAACAGGCTTGTTTCATAATCTTTTAATCTGAGCTCTTTAGCAAGTTATACAAGCACTGTGTTTTAGGTTCTCATGCAGGAATGTGGCTTCATCCTGCAGTTCTGGTCCACCTTCATCCAATTCTTCTGTTCTCGCAGATAATTTTATTTTCTCTTGTTTCAAATGATAAGAGAGAGGGACCCTTTATCAGAAACTGTACTGATAGGACAAGGAGTAATGGGCTCAGACTGAAAGAAGGGATATTTACTTAGATATTAGGAAGAAATTCTTCCTGGAGAGGGTGGTGAGGCCCTGGCACAGGCTCCCCAGAGAAGCTGTGGCTGCCCCATCCCTGGAAGTGTCCAAGGCCAGGTTGGACAGGGCTTGGAACAACCTGGGATAGCGGAACTACACAATCTTTGAGGTCCCTTCCAACTCAAACCATTCTAGGATTCTGTCATTCTAAGGCTGGTCTGGCCAACTCTTGTTTGGATCATTGCCTATCAGTACAAACAAAACAAAGGAGGATGTCAGTCTCACATGACTCTGTTGCCTTTGCCCTCATGGAAATACCCTAAACACAACAAATGCCCTGAGTATGAAGACTAGCCCGTCTCCCACCCCATTACTTTCGTGCAGCCCCCTCCAAAGCACTCTGGGGATTCCATCACACGGCACCTTAACAAATTACATGTACCGGCTGAGCCACAGCCGTGGCATCAGCATTCCTGTGTTCTGAAACCACATAAATCCTCAGGGAAGGGATTTAACACTGGTGCACATTCTTTTGCATTAGATGGAGTTGTAGAGCACGATTGTTTCATCAAGATGAAGGCTGCCTGAGTTGTTTTCAGTGACATTTTCAGACAGAACACGCTGCACCCCAGCTAAGGCAGTTTTGAGCACTACAAACAGGGCCAATTTGCTGCAATGCAAAGGTATTATTTTCTCAATCACCGTGAGCAGTTTACTCTAAAAACCCTCTGAACACATCCCAACAGTACCTGCACAGACAGCATGAACCCCAGCAAAAGGCGCAGAGATGGGCAATGCAGAAACTGGCAACGTGTTCAATGATTACTTTTTTCCTTAGTATTCAAATTTAATGTCCTGTTCAATTCCTCTGTGTTTTACCTTGGAGATGGAGCTTGGGAGGGAGGACAGCAAACAGTGGGAGAGCAACTGGTTGCAAATTGTACAGAAAAGCTCACCCAGACCTGCAGGAGTGCTGGAAGTGCCGGCTGATGAGATAGCAAGGCCGCTGTCTGCCATCTATGCAAATTCATGGCAATTAGGGAAAATGACCTGGCTGCCAGGAAAAGGGAGTAGTTTTGCTGAGTGTCAGAGCTTGGATCCAGAGGATTCCTGGAGAACAGGAGGTTTGGGCCAACAGAAACCTCCTGGCACTCAGCAGGGAGAAGCCCAAAGTTTGTAGCCGAGAGGAAAAAACTCCAAGCATCGGGACATGCTGGGAAACAGCTGAGAAGGGCTCAGAAGGATTTGGGGGCTGGTGGGCACCAGGGTCAAGAAGAGCCAATGCTGCAACTCGTCCTGTGCATGCAGCAAACTCCACACCAGGCCACATCTGGAGGGCCAGGACAACGTGTCCAAGGAGGTGACTCTGCCCCTCGGGCCAGCAGGGAGGAGATCCCACCTGGAACAGCCTGGGGACAGCTGTGGGCAGCCAGTGCAGCGGGGATGTGGCAGAAGAGGGACAGGCAGAGGGCGGCCAGGTAGCTCAGGGTGCACAAACACAGGGCCTGTGAGGAGAAGCTGAGAGGAGCTGGGCTTTGGGCCCATTGCAAGGAAAGAAAGAAATCTTATCTTTGTACCCTCCAGAAGTCTTTTCCAACCAGATCTTTCCATGATTCTGTGATATTGAAATGATTGTGTCTCCATGTATGCGGAGACATTAATTCAGGTATATGTCAGGGGGGCAAAATGCCAGGGAAGAGGAAAAGAGAAAACAAAAAACCCTCAGGGGTCTACAAGTGAATATGGTAACAGGAGAAAGGTCCTCAAAATCACAGTTGGGACCTAAAATCCACATAAAGATTTCATAGCTTTTGAGTGTCTGTGTGTGAAGACAAGGAGGAAAATAAGAATCCACTGCTGAGGTGACAGTGCCACATTGTGACTTTTGCCCAGAGAGGAGTGCAGGTTCTTCAAACAAATATTCCCAGGTGGGAAGCCTTGAAAGTCTATTTCTCCCACCCCTTAAACTCAAATCAGCCCATATAGACTACTGCCAATTCTTATAATTCATTTATGATAACTATTAGGTATGAGTTTACAGGAGCACTTTTTCATGGCATGGAAGAAAATACACTTCAGAGGGTTTTCCTCTGGAGAACAATTCCTTCCAGAGCTATTTCGGGAGCACAGACAATACAACACCCTGCAGTGCAGGAGACAGAAAAAGGTCCACATGTTGAGTCTGGCATTCAGACAGGTTTCATCACTCTGCATCCATCCTGTGGTTGCAGATTTGCCTTTAGTTTTTCAGGAGACCACTGAATAGATGTTCCCCAGATCAACAAATCTGCCTTGCTCAGCACAGCAGCACCTACACATCCTGGCTGGGGTTCAAAAGCAGTGTAGCTGTGGTGTGCAGCCTGATATTCCAGAGAATTCCTCCAAGCTGACAGAACCATTCCTGCACCTCAGCACACCCCAAGGAGGCAGCAGTAAATTCGCTGCCAGAGCCCCTGGGCCAGACCCACTGTTTTTATGGTGTATTGAAAGGGGCTGATGCCTTAACCAGGCTTACCTGAAACAGAGGGCAGGCAGAGTTAGGAGAATAAAAAACAGGCAAATTTATTAAGGCCTTAGGTACATTCAGGGCAAACAAAGTCCCCTCGTGAGGCTACACCCAAAATGGATGCTGGGTCATGAGCTCTTCACATTTTATATGTTCTGTCTCATTAGCATACTGGCCCTTAATTCTCCAATTGCACCTTCAGGTGATGATGTCAACCACCCCAAGCCTGCTCCCCCAAATTCACTGGAATTGTTCTGGCTAAAAGTGCAGGGGACAGAGGCTTTAGCGTTTTACGTGAAGCCTAGAACTACACCAAACCTACAGAGACATGAAGAGTAGAAGCTAGAAATCCTTAATGCATCAGGGTCACAGGCTGCTCTCATCTTCCAGGACAGGGAGCATCACGACACCCTTATGAAAAACCTCCCATCTTGCCCTTATTATTTGACTCCCCTCCCTGTCCCTTCCTCCCCCATAAAAGCCATGGGCACCTCTATACAATGAAGACCAGAATCCCTCAGGCTTCCTTCCCGAAGCAGAAAACCTTTTCCCCTCTCAGGAGCACCTTCTCCCCGCTCTCTTAGCGGTTCCTATAAGCCAGACAGGAAATCCCATGCCTGGTCTAAACCCCTGCAGCTGCACATCACTGAACTGCACAGGGAACAGAGCCATCCTTCCAGGTCTCTAAAGGGCTTTTTTACACATCTCCAAGCTTCACACCTCTGAAACAGAGCTGTAAGCCCACTGCAGGCTTAGCTACACCTAAGAGCATTTTAAGACCTTAATCCTTCCAGGCATGCCCCCACATGGAACAGTTTCCCAGAACTCTCTCCCAGTTTCCTCAGTTTGTACATGATGGGGCTTTTCCCAGTAATTGTGGCACAGAAATGCAGCTTCCATGATTTTTCCATGGAAATAATCCTCTCCCTCGCTGTCCCTCCCATTACAAAGGCCTACTGAAGGAATTGATCTTTCCACATGTCCCCACCTCTGGTAGGAATGAGAGGTATTTGTATTCTGATTGTGATGGCGAATGACAAATCACCTGTCCCACCAATCAAGAAGATGGATTTCAAAATCGTCGTATGATTTTTTTTAAATCTTAAAAGACTTCATAGACGTTCTGGTTTATGAATCTTTCAGATCACGGTCACATCAAATGTTCTTTCCTCTAGAGACGTAAAGGATAGATAATGAGGGCTTTTATCAGTGAAAGAGGAGATTTGCACCAAAAGTATCTGTCTTCAGGAGCTGAGCATTGTCTCAAACACAAAGAGACTTGAGGTGGAATCAGCACCCTAAACAACACATTGAATCACCAAACCAGAAGTATTTTTCTTTGGCTTTCAAAGTTGGATTCTGCCTCCAGGCTTACAGCCACCCGTAAAGCACAGTTTTGTAGCCTTTTTCTTTCTCCACGTGTCTCATTCAGCACTTCAGAAATCTGTAACCAACTGTGTTTGGCATTTGGGATGAAAACACACCGGATAAAAAAGGCCAAGAAACTGTCTGCAGCCCAAGGTGTTACATGTATCTGGGCCTTGAACCCTCTCCAAAGTTTCTCATTCCACAGTTGGATTGCCCAATACAGTATTTTTTCAGGCTCTGAAGAAGTTGTTTGTGAGTTCTTATATCTTTGATTCCTTTGAAAAGAAGCCCTCTTATGTTTTTGTCTTTCTGGAAAAGACAGTCTTAAAATTATGCTAGTTTTGAGCAGAAAAAAAATAACGATGAAGTTGGAAATAAAAAGGTCCATACCCTTTGTAAAGGTTTCTAATATGACACTTGGAGGAGGATTATATAAAGATACAAACAACAACAAAAACATAAAAACATCAGGCAAGCTCAATATCTTCCAGGGCAATATAGCTTAATAAAGAAAACAAGCAATGCTGATCTATAAGAGACAATATGCTTGGGATTAGGGAGAAAAACACAGAAAGTCCTTTTAAGAAGGGATTTAAACCTTGGAAACAAACAAGAAGTGAAAGGAGTTAATAAAAAATTCTAAAGTACGAAATAAGAAGAGCTTGATGTAGAAAGAGCAAGGAATGAGAAAAGTATGCTAAAATGAAAAAAAATGTGGATCGGCAGGTGTTGATGGAGCTGAGAAAAATAAACAGAACAGCCATAATAAGCATAAGGTAGTCTTCAAAAAAGATGGGGATCATGAGGAACAGAAAAAGAGTGGAAAATGAGTATGGTTTGTATCAGCTGTAGGAGAGTGCGGGGTAGGGAAATGAAGAAATAATCATAGATAATATGGCTGATGTTGAGGCACAAAAAAAAAGACACATGGAAGGGCTTATCCACTGAACCAAAATTAAGAATTGTGATGAACTGTGCCTAAAAATATACATGCCATGTTTTGATAGTGTGGGCGAGATGGGTCCAAAGCAGAGCACCACTGTTTTTTAAAAAGGTATTTTCTTGGCAGTAACAACAAAAATGACACAAGCGTTGCTAGTGAGGGGAGAAAGATGAATGGTGAGAATCAGAGAGGAAGAATAGAATTTCTGAGTTTTGTTATCTTTAAAGCAGTTGTATCCCTCCAAGAGGGAGATAAGGGAGGCAGAAACAGAATTATTGATGAGTACGTGAACAGACAAGAAAGAAGGAACATACCTGGGTGCTGTGAGCATACCAATATCACTGGCCAGGAGCAAAAGTGCTGCTGATAGCGCAAATCTAGAGATAACACAGAGACCAAAACAATACCCTGGGCACAGTGCTGAAAGAAGAGCCTCAAAATCGCTGAGAACTGGAGCAGCCAGGCTGGAAATGAGGTGAAGTGAAACCCCAGTACCACGATAAAGGAGAAGGAACAAATTGTTGGGTCAAACACGGCACTGGGGATGTGATTCCTGAGCAAAGTGAGGGTGCCTGGTAGCAGGATGACACAGAGCAAGAGTAGTGAAGGGCAAAGTGCTACAAAGCTGCTCATCCCTTAATGCTTCAGGATTATCATTAAGGGTACATTTCTTTCCTGCAGCATTTCTTTCTAACTCAGTGCACTCCTAACTTGGTAAATTCCACTAACTTGTGTCTGGGGTTCTCTTCCCAGAAGGGGAAAAGCAGTACAGAGGAGGGTGAAGGAACAAAGTCTGACGTGCAGAGAAGAGTGGCATCACCATTCTTCTCTGCTACAGCAGCACTGCCCGCTCAAGCAAATTGATATTCTGACCTTATAGACTTCAGTTACAGCATAAGCATCACCAGGGAAGACTTTGAAAGCAAGAGAATGGAAGAGCTCAGTGACTACAGCCAAAACAAATTACAAGGGCAAGGATAAGAACAAGGTGTGAAGACTCCAGCAGCCTGCTGTCCACAGGACAGACAGATGCTTCAGAAAGTGATGCCATTGCTTTAAGGCAAATTTTGATGCCAGGTCAAATGGTAGGAAACCATTTCAAGCTTACAGAGAAATATATAGAGAAAGAGCAATCACAGGATCACTAAGGTTGGAAAAGACCTCCAAGGTCATTAAGTCCAAGCTGTGCCTGATCCCCACCCAGCCCAGAGCCCTGACTGCCTTCCTTGGACACCTGCAGGGATGGGCACTGCAAAGCTCCCTGGGCAGCCCCTGCCAAGGCCTGAGCACCCTTTCCATGCAGAAATTCCTGCTGCTGGCCAAGCCCAGCCTCCCCTGGCCCAGCCTGAGGCCGTTCCCTCTCCTCCTGTCCCTGTTCCCTGGCAGCAGAGCCCGAATCCCCGGCTGTCCCCTCCTGTCAGGAGCTCTGCAGAGCCACAAGGTTCCCCCTGAGCCTCCTTTGCTCCAGGCTCAGCCCTTTCCCAGCTCCCTCAGCTACTCCCCATAGGACCTTCCAGCCCCTTCCCAGCTCCATTCCCTTTTCTGGACACACTTCAGCCCCTTCAGGTCTTTTTTGCACTGCAGAGCCCAGAACTGGACGCAGCACTCAAGGTGTGTCCTCACCAGTGCATTTAACACGTGCACCCACAGTGTCCTAGGAAACACCATCCTGAAGGCCAGGGTCACAGTCCATCCACACAGCAACCCTGAAAGCCCAGCCCTGGGCACGGCCAGCAGGTGCCTCCTCATTGCACAGAAAATTACTTGGGGGTTCAGGCCCTCTGAAGCAGCCTGTTTTAAATAGGACTTTATATTTGGAACTGTGAGGGACTACTGAGCAATTGCACTGGAGTTTTCTCACAACAGGAATAGCAAAGAGAGATATTATAATATTCCCGGAACAAGAAGTCAGTGACATTTTAGGAGAAGCAGAGTGTTGGAGGTGGTATCTCTCCCTCTCTAATTATAAAGACCTGCTCCAGGATATTTCATATTTCTCTCATGTCGATGTGAGGACTCCAGGACCACCTATGTCACAGAACCCTTCTTTCAGACTCTCTTTCAGTACTCACAGTACCATGCAGACCTGGAAGCACTGATCCCAAAAGGACAGGTAAGGAGGAAAAGTTCTCCATCCATCCTTCCTATGGAGAGGAAGCACTGCCAAAATTTTACAGTGAAAACTGGGAATGAGAGGGCACATGCAGCAGTGTCCGAGGGCACTACAGCAACACATAAATATGAAGAGTAAACTCCACATCCCCAGGACTGTGATGAGCCTGGCACATGCCTATCTCCTCTCAGCGCAGCAATGACGAGAGCATTCATCTCTGTACAGCCACAGAAACGGCTTCAAACTGAAAGAGAACAGGGTTAGATTGGGTATTAGGAAAAATTCCTTCCCTGTGAGGGTGGAAAGCCCCTGGAACAGGGTGCCCAGAGAAGCTGTGGAATCCCCATCCCTGGAAGTGTCCAAGGCCAGGTTGGATGGGGCTTTGTGCAACCTGTGGAAGGTGTCCCTGCTGAACGTAATGGTGCTGCAAAGTACCAGTTTGGTCCACTTTTTCTGGCATTTATCCTGCAGTTCTTTCAGAAGAATAATGCAAGATGAAAGGCAACTTTTATACAGTTTTCCTAAAGCCCCTTTACTCTTATGTGGAGCTTTTAACTGGGAGGACAAAGTGGGTATGGAGGGAGAAGATGTGTCAGGCTGTCCCTCACATCCACAAGCATCTACAGCAAAGAGAGAACATTCATCAAAACAGGTAATGGGATTCTTCAGGAAGCAAAAAAGCCCTTCTGCCCATGCTTCACTCTTGGAAAAAAATTGGTGCTGTAAGTTTAAAACTCTGCCTTTGGCTTGCGTGAGCTGCATTTCCTCAGCAGATTATCCCTGATCTCACTGCCCTTGGCAGCATTAGAGGGGGTCACATTTTTACACGGCTGAACTACTTGAACAATTTCTTCAAAGTATGAAATAAAAACATTCTTTCCTTCAAAGCAGCCGTGAATGCTTTCTCTTTATTCTGTTTGTTCAGTTTTTCTTTTTAAGTCAATAAACACTTTATACCTTGTATTCATTGCAAGAAAAACAAATTCTGCTTGATTACTGGTATCTCCATTCTGTTTACAGCATCAGCTGCTGAAAATGAAGCATTTCACATGTGCCTTCTAAGACTGAAGTGCAACCCCTAAATGATTTTCTCCCCAGCAAAAGTCCTAATTGCATTTGGCAGGAATGGAGTGGGGAGTGACATCTCTGATTATCTTCTGCCAAGCCTCAAAGAGCTGCTTTGTCCTCTTTCCCAGCTCCCAGGAGAGAACCAGTGCAGTAAACACCATCTCCTTAGGTACTACATGTAGCAGCAGCAGACGCATTTGCAAAGGTCACCTAGCAGAAGGCATTCCTGCCAACTTCCCTTCAAATCCAAATGCTTATTATGAGCTATTTAAAGCAGAGTCTGCTTATACATGGTGGAGTGAACCCCAACTACGTGTTACAGCTCTCTTTTGTTATAAATGGGTAAGATTTACCCAAGTGTTAATAGAGTGCAGGGGAAGGATAAGGGTATTGCTAATAGGAGATGACCAAAAACTTATTCAGTCCTTTTACACAGACGTTATATTCAGCCTACACGAGACCCCAGAAAGATGAAGCAGAAATTCTTGAGTGCTTTTCCTCTTGAAACATATATTATCTCATACTACTCTAATAAAGGAGATTACCTCCAACACTGAGTCAGATTCTATTTCTTACTTTTTATTTCCTAAATACACTAAAAGGATTATCAGTACTAAATCCTGAAATTCATATTCAAAAGCAACAGCACCCAAACTTTTGTCGTGGGGACCAGAATAGAAGGTGAAACCCTGAAGGGTTTTTTTGTGGTCCTTCAGCAGGTATTAAAATGCAGTCAACAAACTCATCCAGTAGAGACTAAGAAGGAAAAGGCCTCTGAGAATCCAGAAGGTCTCGTTGCTCTCAAAATAAGACAGAACAGATTCCTGTATGGAAAATCTTAATTAGTTACCAAACCACTTCATCTGAGGCATATTGGATTCCTGCACTCACATCCTCATTTGCTAAGAAGAGTTTTAAAGCTCCTGTTCTTTGTGCTGGCAGCCTGTTCCTGTCACCCCAACAGGGCCCTTTTTCTCCTCCAAGTCACGTCACCGTGCAGGTCCCTTTCTCTTTGCGCTGTCACAGCACTTCTGTCCACCCTGAGCATGCCAGGCCACGTCCTGCTCCACTTCAGCTGGAAGCTGTCTCCCTTCCTGAACTCTCCAGAGACTCTCTTGTCACTTCTGTGGTTTCTGTCCCTGTGCTCGCACTGCAGTGCCCGAGAGCAGCTCCAAGGGGAGCCGGATCCAGCCCCACACCAGCACCAAAGAGCTTCCTCCAGCCTGGAGGTGCAGATCCACACAGAGATGGAATGTGGCGTGAAAGGGACCCTGGGAAGAAAAAGCTGCCAGATGGGTTGCCACTGAGCACATGTAAACTGATTTTTATAGGGAAAGAACCATGCTCACATTTGGTTTTATTTTATACACCTCGTGGACAGGCAAATTTCCTTTGAGTCTTTTTTTGTTTTCTAGCACCTGGACATCCCAGATTTGCTTCTCACACATGAATACCCCAAATGGACTGATTTTTTTTTTAAAAAAATGCAGCACAATATGCTTTTCTCAAGTGCATTCATCAGAACAGCCAGGAACAAACTTGCAGAAAATAGGATGAGTCTCTGGCAGACCGGCAGCCCAAAAGACTTTGGCCTCTGAGTTTAGCAGTTACAGGTTTCCCTAATTCGAGGTTCTGGGCATTATCAATCAGAAATCAAACGACTCCAAGAAATATATTTCTGATGCCCAACATAAGAAATAGTGCAAACTATTAAGAAGGAAAGACAAATTGAAGTAAAATTACCAGATCTTGCCCTTACAAACAGCAAATCAATCTGCCTCACCTCAGTGGGCTCTACCATTACAAATGAGGGAAGAATTACCTGAAGTTTTTCAGGCTTTATTTTCAGCCTTCTGCCTCTTTTTGGCTGACTGCCTGGCAGAGGCTGCATCTCTGAAAGAGCCTCCCCGATGCATTGTTTCCTGAAAACAAAGAATTCCAAGAGGCAAGCATAATTATTCTCATTGCTGGGCTCTGGGAAAAAATGGCAGGAGACATAAATTACTAGCAGACCTCTAAGTCTGTGTGTGATGAGGAATAATGAACTGCAGCAAAGACACAGAAAACCGAAGTGCAAAGGCGTGTAACATTTTACACATTAATAACATAATCAAACTTTCTAAGTTGGCAATTTTGACTCTTTTTTTTTTTGGAAAGACATCAGAGTGTTTTGCCTTAGGACTTTTTTTTTTTCTGGACCATGTCATTACTGTCATTACCAGGTGACTGTAGGATAACAGCTCTTTTACTAATTGACTTATTTAACCTTAAAGCACCTAAACCATTTTTCAGCTCTATCCTGCTGAAAGTCCAACATTCACAGCTGAAAACAGTTCATTATCACTTTTTTTTGGAGCATGTGTGAATTTTAAGTAGCATTTTGGCACAAACACTCAAAAGTCTAAATATACCCTGGTACGTCCTGAACTAGAAGCTCATTCTGTAGAATACAATTCCATTTCACCTTTCTCTAGCATTTCAGAGATCTCCAGAGGCTCAGAAGGATGACAAGACCTTATTTTACAAGGCTGAGAGATGCAAACCTCTCTTTGGTGGATCAACTTTTCCCCACGGCTTAGATGCCAAGAATATTTCAGTGCTTGTGGACTACTCTGCTGGTGACATCTTCATTTGTCATGCACGTGTTTGTCTTTACATGCATGAACTCAGAAACTTCAACCTTTCTAAGAATTTTGGAAAAACAGAGCTCAGTTTTGGGTGGTCGTTTTTTTGGTGGGTGTTTTGTTGTTGTTGTTTTTGTTGGTTTTTTGTTTGGTTGGTTTTGTTGTTTTTTGGAGTTTTTTGCTTGTTTGTTGGGTTTTTTTTAATGGCTTTGTTGCTTTTTTAATTAGAAAGAAACTGGATGCAGTTTGATCAAGGTCATATTTTATCAAGGTCACTGAGAACTGTGTAACAATTTTTTCCAGTATTTCTCCGTTACTATTTTGGATTTAAAAAAAAAAAAATAAAAAAAGAAAAAAGAAAAAAAAGCAAAATTCATAAACAAAGTACTATTTCAAGACCAAAAAGCCAAAAATGAAAAATCAAGAGCTCGTTGTCAGGCTTCAAATAATATTTTATCCAAAAAAAACCCTGGGTTTTAAAAAAATCTGTATTTAATCCTTCTAATTACACATATTTAGGTGGTCCCTCTAAATTCTCCTTCATTGAAGAATCACTCAGGCACATGGTTTTTGCTCAGCCTGCAGCATTTCAGATTTTATTTACTACAGCAGCATATCTAAACTAGAATCCAGAAATTTACTGGCCCAGGAAGAGAAGAAAGGAAGGAAGCTTTATGCCCAGCTGGCAGTCAGTGAGTTGACATCCCCAAGTTAAGGTAATTGAAGATTTTTACAGATTATGGCAAAATTTACCTGCTGCATCCAGTCTTCAGAGGCTCTGCCAGGGTCATCATCAAGGTCATAAAGAAAGGAGGACCAAAAAAACAGCAAATTATAAAGGAACTAATTTGGCTGTGTGTGAGCTCCTTTATTTCTTGAAATTTCTGGTACAATAACTACTGCCTAGACTTCCATGAAGATTCTCTACCCCATGTCCTCCACTTCCAAGTAAATATTGTGGAGTCTAAGCACTGCTGAAAAGTCATAACCAAGCTGAGTGGTTTCCTGAACACCCAGTAAAAAGCTATTGCTTCTACTATTAACAATAAATGAATAGTCCCCCAGTTCTGGGCAAGGAGGTTGCAGCCCCACATTTATATCTGGGTAATCTCAGCAGCCCCACATTTATATCTGGGTAATATCAGCAGTACCAGCTTCAACGTGTTGTTTTTAAAGCACTGTTATAGTTCACTGCATGTTTAATTTTTCATAGTTTATGAATTTATAACCATTGCTGTTTGTGGTGTAGGAAGGTCTGGAATCAGAATGTCGATATTGGATCATTTTAAGGTCTGACCCACACATTATTTCTTCCCTATTATTTCTTCCAGCTGGAGAACAGAGTTGAGGAAGCCTGCAGAACTTTCTGAGGAGAAATAACACTTTTGTGAGAGTGGTCAATGTATTTACCCAGAGCTCTGCAGGTTGCCTCAGATGCAGGGCAGGAGCTCAAATGGCAGCTCCCCAGACAGCAACGAGTTACACCAGACCAGAAATATTCAAACAGAAGGAGATAAACAGTCAAAACCAACATAATACCAGATATATTGATGGTTGTGTAGTACCAGGGTGTTCATGACCCTTCCCTTAACCTCTGCTCTGTGCTGCCCTTTGAGGCAGTGGGGCCTGAGCAAGCCTTCCTTGGAGCCACTTGGACCTGCAGCTGATTCTGCCTCCCCTTCCTTGGTTCCTGCTCCTTTCCACAAAGGAAAGGCTTTGGCACAGCCCCTCTGCTCTAGCACTGGGACAAGCACAAAGCAAAGTGCATTTTGCATCTCTTCCCTTTGATTGGTCACACTTTGTTAGAGAAAAAGGGATCATAAAACCATGGAATGGTTTGGGTTGGATGGAAACATAAGGATCATCCAGTCCCACCCCGTGCCATGGGCACGGACACCTCTCACTATCCCAGGTTGCTCCAAACCCTGCCCACCCTCAGACACTTCCAGGGATGGAGCAGCCAAAGCATCTCCAGGCAACCTGTGCCAGGGCCTCACCACCCTCACAGAAGAATTTCTTCCTTACATCTAATTTAAACCTACTCTGTCAGTTTGAAACCATTCCCCTTTATCCTGTCACTACCTGACCTTGTAAAAAGTTTCTCTCCATCTTTCCTGGAAGGCCACAATCAGAGTTCTCCTCTTCAGGCTGAACAATCCCAATTCTCCTGCCTTTCCTCCCAGCAGAGCTGCCCCATCTCTCTGACCATCTTGGCCCTACAATACCTTACGTGTTCTGCTGCAGCCAAGGGGGTGGATCATCGTTCCAAAAACTCATTGCACAGACAGTGACTAAAGAACCCAACCCCACGCACACATCCTCTACCCAAAATAAAGAGATGGAGAGTGAAAAAGACTACCACCTACATCCCCAGTCAGAGGCTTCAGCCACAAGATTCATTTTGTGTGAGCTCTACACACAGGACATACATTCCATCCTTAAACAAGTCCCAGAAGTGTCCATGCCTTCCCTTTGGCATGGGAAATGTTTTAGAGCCCCAGGAATACCACTGGGATATCTCTCTGGGTGACACATTTCTCATCCCGTGGGGCAGTTGTTTTATTCGTGGCCTTTGAAGACAAACAGAGACAAACCTTGGCAGACACACAACACAGCCAGACCTTGTGGCCTCTGCTGCCACTTGATTGTTTACACTTCTGTCTTGTACGAGCAACATTCCACTGGATTAATCCCAAAATATGAAAAAGCTGATTGCAAGACAACCACAGATAGAGAAGACCTTTTCCCAGTCAGGTCCAGAAAGAACAAAACACACCCTCTCCTTGGGCTACCGAATTCTGTGAATTAACCCTTCGTACACTGCAGGTCCAGCTGGGTTTCCTTCAGGAACAGTGTGGAATTAGCAGTAAGGAACAATCAGTCTTCTTAAAACTGAAGTATTGATTATGCTAAGAGCAAGAACACAGAAAGCAGACAAAGCAATTTTAGGACAGAAGCCTTTGTGCCCATCTGCCCTTATCATTGTGTAACAATAGCACAGGTCAGCCTGACTCCTTCAGAAGCTCCGCTTCGATCTGAGCAGTCCCCTAATAGCTTCCTCTTTGGGAAGGAGAGCATCTCTTTTTAGCCACACAGTTCCTCTGCTCAGATCAGCTCCGGCACTTCCTCTGCATCTTCAGATGCCTTCTCTGTTCCTGCTTGTTTTCTCAACAGGCCTGATTTAACATCTCCACGGAGCAGCTGTCTGCTCTGACTGAGTTCATACACCTTGTCCACAGCACAGAGCAGTTGCATTTTTATGATGCTCTGTATTCGGTAAATAATGGTGGAAGGTTGTGTTATAGACACAAATGTTAATTCACTGTCAAGTGGCTCAAGCTTTAAAGCACCACAGTACCACTGAATTAAATTAATGCAGAGTTGGACTAAAGTCAAGATTTACCTGAAAATTTATATGTGGACAGCTGAGTTTATAAAAGAAAAAAATACCTTTTCACAGAGGCTGATATTTAAAATTATTTTTATTATTATTTACTCAAAGAACAAATATTTGGAAACACAAAAATAGAGGAAAACAAGATGCACCAAACGTTGTAGAATACAAAGGGTACAGACATTTAAACTTGTGTCTGCTTCTGGCATTTCATTTATTTTCTGTATGTGATACATAAAAAACCAAATGTGCATGTTGACTGTGGCATTCATTGCATAGAGATGACTTCCCCTCCAAGGAACATCTTGGACGTAGTTACATTTGGCTCTCTGGGAGGACTTTTTTTTATATCTCCTTTCCCAAGCAGCTGTTCACATTGCTCTTCCAAGGCCCATTCCTGCCAGCATTCAGAAATGCACTGGAACTTCTCACCTCTATGTGGCAAAGCCTAATCCTATCAGATACTTAAATAAATAAAGGAGCAGAGGGGGCAAGGCAAAAACCGCACAAGAGGCTGAACACCAGTCCCGCTGGGATGATGACATGGGAGGACAGGAAGGTTTCACACACAACATCTCCTGTGCAGCAGCTGCCTGATGTGCATTTAGTATGAGACTGATCCAGGGCTGTGGAAAACAGGACAAGAAGAACTTCTACCAAACAGCATGAAAAAAAAGGACAAGTTTTCTCTTAAACACTTAAAGGCTATGCTATATCTTCTATGCTCTGAAAACTATACAGTTCTTTGACTGGAATTGCTTCAGCCAGGAGTGTGGTAACGTATCTTAGCAACAGCAGCAAGGGGGAAGACTTACTGTACTGTAAAAGAATTAAAACAAAATGCACATAGCTGCTGACTGTTCTAAATACATCCCTACCACTCTGAGGGGGTGTTCAATTATACTCCTGATTACTTTTCACATTCCCTTTTCCAAAGGGGCGGGGGCATTTCTCCAGTTTTCAGCTCACCCATGAAGAGCCCCAAGCATTTTAATTCCCCTTCAGCTTCAGCTGTGACTAGACAGGCCCTACAATGCAACCTGTCACTATCCCAGCTACATTAGGAAAAGCCATTACTGTAGCACCCCGGAGATAACCTCTTTGTGTGAGCCTCGCTGCCACTCCCTCAGGTGTTCAGCTGCCATCAGCCCCCAGCAGCATTTTCCCTCTGCCTGGAGCAGGTGAGACGAGACAGACCAGGGCTGCAATATTTCACATTCCTACTTGTCAGGCAAATAGGAAGCTTTGTGCAGCAGGGGAACTTTGCAGGATTTCACCTCTTGCCAAGGTGTGTGGTTTCCCACAAGTACAGCTTCCTGAGAGAAAGCTTCATTTATGCCCTCTCCCTCAGTCTCAGGTCCTTGCAGGCTTCCCACTTTCCCTACAGCACTTTCCTCCCTGTGGAGAGCTCCACTGGCCAGGACAGGGTCTGCATCCCCCTTCTGCCATGGATGCAGGAGGAAAAGCATCCAGCTGCACCAGAAGCACTGAACTGATCCCAGGGAGGCCCTACAAAGTGAGCACAAATGCTCCAGATTTGAAGTGACAGAGTAAAGAAAACATCAGTGAAAAAATGTGAAAACACCTTTTTTTCCTTCAGTAAGGGAAGGTGGGCTCCCACTTTCTTTTTAAGGATTATCCTCTCCAAGCAACTCTGACAAATGGCTATGAGTAACAGCCTCACCCGAGTATCTTTCCCCCAGATAGGCTGCCCAGCCTTCCCAGGAATGAACACTACTACCGTCTGCCTCTTAGTGAAACTTCATTTAATACCTGTGAAACACCTGGAAATCTTCCGGACGATTACTCCAGCTAAGGAAGGGAGGGACGGAGGAAGGGGGGGAGGCAGCTCTTTCAGTTTGCTCTGGCCCGGGAGGGATCTTAGTCCAGGCAGCTCAGCACAGATTTACACACAGGCAGAGACCAGGTGGTTGTCTAGGACAGCAAATTGATCAGGGGACACCGAAGTACACATGACTTAAGCTGGATATTTTTCAACTTTATCTGCTACCGAGGATTGGGGGAAGAGTCGGAAACAACCACAGAGTGACTCTGCTTAGACTTGCCTAGTGTTACATTTCAGGGCTTTTGGACTATCCGCTCCATCCAACGATCCATCAGGCACTGTCATCACTCCAGAGATGTCGAGACTAATTCCATCCTAAGTGTTCCCATCTTTCAAAAGGCCGCACTTGACTGCCGTTATTAATTCCGTGCATGATGAAGACATTTAAAGCCTCGCATGCTCTCTCAAGCAGACGCCTTGCGTGCCTCGCTCTTGCCGGTGCAGCAGATGAATTTCCACATGCACACACACACACGCCCGCTCCTCACACCAGCCGCCACCGTGTGAACTGGAACTCAGGGACACGCACCCGCATCCCCGAGTGACCCCGTATTCCCACCTCCACCTGCTCCCGCCCGACCGCAGCCTCCGCTCCCGCCGGCTCGGGATGGGAGCGGCTCCCGAGGGAGGCTGCGGGAGCCCCGGTCACCCCCGCCACCACAGCGGGAGGGGACCGGAGCCGCTGGAGGGGACCGGAGCTCTGCCTCTTTCTCTGTCAGGCTTTCAGAAACTTTTCTCCCCGCCGTGCCGTCACGCTCCGTTAGCAGAGCTACGGGCAGGGCTGAGCCGAGCCGGGAAGTTTCTCCCGTGGGCGCTGGGTCGGAGCAACTTTTCCGCACGGCCCCCGAGCAGCCGGAGCGCTCGGAGCTCCGGGGGCCGTGCGGGAGAAACGCGAGGAGGAGCTCGCTTCGGGGGAGGGGGAGATGGAGCCGGGGCGTGGGTAAGCCGCTCCCTTCTTCTTCCTCCTCCTCCTCCTCCTCCTCCTCCTCCTCCCTCCTCGGCTGCTCCCGTCTGGCAGCCAGGCGGCCGCTGCCTCCGGCCGGAGCCGCCGCACTTGGGAAGCGGGGCTGCCGCCGGGATGGGGACGCCGCCGGCGGCTCCCGGGTTGCTGCTGCTGCTCCTGGCCGGCACGGCGGGGCTCTGCCCGGCGCTCTTCTCCCTCCCGCTCCGCGTGTCCCACCCCGCCGCCCCCGCCGGGTCGCCGCCCGCCCCGGTGGTGCTGCGGCCGGGCAGCGGCAGCCGGCAGCAGGATCCCCCCGGGGCTGCGGACGGCTTGGCCTTGGCCTCGGATCCCGGCGGCACCCTCAACTTTTTAGCCATGGTGGAGAACCTTCAGGGCGACTCCGGCCGCGGCTACTACCTGGAGATGCTGATCGGGACCCCGCCGCAGGCGGTAGGAGCGGGCCGGGGGCTGCGGGCTGGGGGCGCTGGCAGGGCACGGGAGGAGGGGGCCAAACTTGTCCTGGGTGGGAGCGACTCCGCCGCCCCCCGGCTCCAGCGCAACTTTGTCCCGGTGCTCGGTGCTGGCGCCTCCTCCTTTCTCCCTTTCCCCGAAGCCGGTGCCGGTGCCCGGCGCGGCGGAGCGGCGGCAGCAGCAGCGACTTTCCGCGGGCCGGCAGCGAGGGAAGAAGGGAGCGAAGCATCCCCCGGCTGCCCTGTCCTGCCCAGGCCCGGGCACTGCTGGTGAAATCCTGCAGATCTAGTCCACAGGCTTTTTTTAGGCTGTGTCACGGCATTTGGAGCCGAAGCGAGTTGCTCTGCCAGTCGAACTGACCGTGTTTTAGAGACAGAGGGTGCTTTTTTTATTATTCTTTGCTTTTTTAAGCTGCTCTGCATCGTGATTGGGTGCTTTGGTAGATCTTCCCGGTGCTCCCGGGAGAGTCACTCGGCATCTTCCTGCTAAACTAAGTGATGGCTGGGCACAACCAGCCCCTCCTGTCGGGAATCCATGTGTTGCTCATTAAAAGGGCAGAGAACTCGTGTGCTCTGAACATTATTTTCAAACAGACCGTGTTGCCTTGAATCTTCTCCCTCTGCCTCCACCAGTGCGGCTGAAGTTTGTTTCGGGTTTTGTGGGTTTTTTTTGTTTTTTGCCATGTAGTTGCTCTTTCATGTGTGTCATGAGATCCCAGGAGGAGCAGTGCTGGGCTGCTGGTGGGGATGACTAGTCAGCTGAGTGGGGATTAATTTCCTCAGAGCCCTCGGGGCTTTCCTTCAGAACTTTGTGTTTGCTTTAGGAGTTTAGGTCCTTATGTTCCCAGTGTAGACAGGCAAAAAAAAAATCTTTATTCTTCTGCTTAACTCCTCTACGTAATAAAAAGCCAATGAATGCCAAAATGCGCAGCCAATAGGGAGTGTTCAGCCGTCATTGCATTTTCAGACATCTGTGAACTCTTTCCTTTTTTGCACCTCGAATGTAAGAGGATTGGCCACATCGTCTCTCTAATCAAAAGGTATCACACTAAGATCAATAAATGCATTGAGAAAGGCTGGCATTATTTTATGATCAATAAATGGAGGGGTTTTTTTTTTAAAATCCAAGTAGGTCTGACATATCAAGGTGTGGCCCAATGGCTACAGAGGCCATGAAATAATTTTTCCTCTGTGTTGAGTGATGCATATTTGACTAGTTCTGTTAGTGTGGCATGGTGTGTGCTTCTTAACTCCAGGGAACATTCAGACGTTCAATATTGGCTTCTGTCAGGATCGAGGCACCAAATTTGATTGGACTAATCATCCAATTCAGCATGTCTTGAATGAAAAAAAATAATTTCAGGTAGAAAAAGTGACTATCAAGCATTATTATCTCCTTACGTGTCTAGGGGGATTAAAAAATTGGAAGAAATGGAGAAGGAAAAATGTGACAGGCTTTTAATAATATGACTGGAGGTCTAAGAGGGAGAAATGTTCTGCCCTCAGTACACCCAGAGGCTTCACTTATGCTTAACAGCTTGCATTACTTGTATTACAGGTGATGTAATGTTTCAGCTAAAGTTGCCTCTGATTTTTACTTTTTCCACATGAAAAAAACCCATGCTTTGAATCTGGTTGCAAAGCTTTACTATTTTGAACTAGTTCTGACTTCTTGCGAAGTTCATTATTTTAAAGACCACCACTGGTTTAGCACATGTGAGGTTTTATTCGTAAGTAGACCCACTGAGGTTGTAAGTGAGGTTATAAATGCTTCTGTTTCCCAAATCACATCTTGGTGTGTAATGACTCAGTAGAGCGCAGTTAGAATTTATTCTCTACTTTTGATGAGGATGAATTTGTTATCCCGTTCCCTGCCTGAAACCAGAAGACTTAAAGATCACAAATTCACTTGCTGTTTCTCTGCCTTGCAATGAGTAGTATAAAGCTACAAAGCTGCTACTGTTGGTACTTGAATGCTTCACATGCTGCTACTAAAAGCAAGTGTCTGGATAGTGCCAAGCGTTGGATTGTGTTAAGCTCCATGGGCAAGCAGTTGCTGGAGTTGGGAGTGGGCTGTGCATGATGGTGTAGAAAAGGAAAATCTCCTGATTTAAATGCTCCTCCCAACCTGGCTTTGCTTCACGTCACAAGCTGCGCTGCAAAGCAATGCTTGGACACCTTCCTTTGCTCTTGCACCCCTCTAGCTTGGGACTTCCCAGCTCCCTGCCTCAGCCAGGCCCGTCCCAGGACTGCTGAGCCTGGAGAGCAGGAACGCTGCCCTGACACTTTGCCAAGGAGGAAGGAGGATGCTGGCAGCCAAGAGCGGCGGAGCAGCGCGGCTGCGCTTCCGCGCTGTGGGAGCAGAAAGGTGGATGGCACAGCTGCTGCTCTGCATGGGAGTACAGAGGGAATGGGGAAATGCACACAGGGCAGTGGTGGAGCACAAGGAGCAGAGAAGAGGCACCAGGTTTGATGTCGTGGTTACAGTAGCGTTGGTGCCCGGTAGCTTTGGGAGCCTGTGCGTCAAGTGTTGGGCGCTGCTGTGCCAGAATGGGGAATGAACATTTGTGAAAGGCTTCAGCACCACAGGGCTTGCTTTACTGCTCAACTGCATTTTTAGAAGTTTTCCTTTTTTAATTTTGGTTCTTGGAAGGAAGCTACTATGACAGAATTTCATTTTTCAGGTCATTTAAGGCATACTTTTTGGCTTTCATTCCAATTCTGATTTGTCATATAGCAGATAAACACAGCACAGAACTGCGATTCACAATGGCAGTTCTGAAACACTTGTTCTGACGGTACAAAAATAGAGCAGCTGTGTGAAGTCAAAATTTATTTTATTTCCAAGACAGGAAACTTCAGTGCAGTCAATCCAGTTTTGCAGTGTTTGCAGCCAAAGTGTTTCTGATCATTTCCAGTTTTATGGTACAGTATCCTTCCTAATCCTATCAGATCTCCAGACCAGCTACCAGGTTGGTGTCAAATGTTATTACTCCCACTAATTCTTACTCATTCACATGTAGACCTACTTAAGAATTATGTGAAAGGTGAAAACAGCCTATTGTATTGACGGGTGTGCTGTATTTGTCCCTTATTTCATGGATGTGTTATTACGTGTTCTACTTCTGACGGATTATGTGTTTTATACTTGTCTGTATAGGTGCGCTTCTTCCAATTCCAGATTTAAATACAAGGTGGCAAGAGCCCAATATGAATTGTGTGCAGTGTTCTTAGTTATTTCTTTGAATAATCCAGTGGAATTCCTTTGCTCTGTCTTTTATTATTTTGCCTACCCTGAGATTATAAGCACTGTGAGAAATTGAATCGAAGATCATTTAGGGGTTTTTCTATCTTCACTGCAGTTCTCTTCATATTAATTTTGTTTCTCCTACAAGCTTTTGACCAAAAGAATAGTCAAACCCTTAAAAAAACTCATGTTTTTCACAGCTTCCTTGAAGTCCATCTGGACTGCATTAAATGTTTGCAGGGACAGTACCATTGCCTCATCTTGCCTCTTGTATGAGGTGGTGGTAGTCCTGCTGATCCCACTGCATTTCCAAACTGTGTTTTTATTGAGAACAGGTAAATGTTATTCCCACAACTCCTCCAAGAAAGAGAGGCCAGGCTTGTGGCCCCTGAGAGCTCCAGTCCGATTAATGACAGCAGGGTCCAACTTGTGCTCTGAATGCCACAGCCCCCTTCTTCCAGCGCCAGTTTCTGATTCTGTGCATGAAGAGGGGTTTATCTGCTCTTTATCCTGATGGCAGTTTGTTCTGTGCATGGAGTAAGCAAAAACCCATTCCATAAACTTGCTCTCAAGTTTTAAGGTCAGCGCGGATGTTGGGTCTAACGGCCTCCACTGCAAAACACAAACTTCAGTTCCCACATCATTGGTGGGAGGTTATCTTCCCTTCCATTTCTTCCAGCTATTAAAGAAAGGAATGATAAAGAAGGATATGTATTAAATACCTCTAGTGTGTCACGGACTCAGAATTTATGGCATCGTGTTTTGAAGGTGATGAACACACACATTAACAAGTTCTGAACTTGCAGCCATTATTCCTTAATTGGTGGTAGCTCTCATTCCCTGAGTGTTGGAAGGAATGAAGATGTGAGAAAAGATTCAACTGCACTTGTAATGTGGTTTCTGGTGCTGTGCTATTCCCAAGAAGCTAAGCTCTGCTTTCTTAAGTTTGCTGAAAAGGGGCTCACTGTCTTTCTAGATACAAGAAGTTTTAAAAGTGTGATCTTTCTTCATTCAAATATCAGAAGGCAGGTTCTGTAACAAGTCTCTCTTTCTGGTTTTCTTTTTTTTTGTTTGTTTGTGTTTTTTGGTTTTTGTTGGTTTTTTTATTACTTAGGTCTTTTGTGTTTATTTTTGAGATCTTTATGCAAGCTGAAAAAATGAAGGGTTGATAAGCAAAGACAAGTTCTATGGTTCATTGGAGTGTGTTGAGATGGCAGCATCAAAACCCCTCCAGATCTATCTCACAGAAATACTACTGAAATGCAAAATATTCCTGTTACTAAATGACGAGTTGAGTCAGTTTTGTTTTTTTTTTGTTGTTGTTGGATGCCTGCAAAATAAAAAGGACAAGGACCTGGTGGTCATAATTCAGAATTAATATAGAGAATGGCTGTGGCCAGGTGGGCTGTGGTGTATTTTTGACCCAAGACAAAGCAAACAAACACACCAGGTTTGGGTTGACAGAAAAGTGAAATGTCCTTGCCTTTACAAATTAGCATTCCAGCACCTCCTTCCATCCAAAATTAGCCCTGGCAAAAGAGACTGTGTGGAGGTAGTAGAGCCTGTACTACAGAAATAACCCAAAATGCGAGTGCTAATTACACTGAATGGAAGAGGCTCACCGTGGTCATTCCTCAGGATGTGCTCCTCCCCCGGAGTTAGGGATTAGAGTCCCACTAACTGTTCATTTAAAGATGCTTTCTTCTCTTCAGAGAAGTGGTGGAAGCTTTGTTAACAAGGGGCTCTGGTCGTGGCAATCATGCATTCAGATCCTGGTGGGACAGGGTCGGGGCAGAAGAGCTGTTGTGAGGAGCAGGCTGGTGGGAATAGGTGTCACACTCACATTTTTTAACTCTCTTTGCATTTTATTCCCTATCAAGGCAAAAGCATCAGTGGAATCTGGAAAGAGGAAAATAGAAAACAAGCAAATAACTGTTTTGCCTGATTAAAGTGTAAATTAGTTGGGATTTGGAGTAGAAATGAGATGAAAATGAACCAGTGGACGAAAGAAAGCCCATGTGGAATTTCCGTGTGTTTGGTTCATTTGGATAATTAAGAAAGAAATATTTCTCTGCCTGTTGGTTTTGGGTTTTTGTTTCGGTGTTGTTTTTTGGGTTTTTTTCCCCTCTCTCTACCTACTGGACTGTGAGCTCTAGGGATAGCATCGGGCAAGACAAATTTAAAAGCTACTACACCTTGCAGGGGTCTTCATTTTCTTGAAGAGCACTTGTGACTTTCGAGTATGTGAGGACACATTAGCTATATTACAGTGCCTCCACATATGATTATCTTTGAAATTTTCTTACTCAGTGTAGGTGAAATGAGTCTGACCTGAAGTGCTACCCGGACATTGTCAAGTACAGCTCTGTTTGAAAAAGGAAGCTCTGTTGAAAAATGCTTGCACATGTTCCTCTCCAGTATGAGCTGTAGAGACCTCTCTCCCTTTTCTTACTGGTTGTAAAATGCAGATTTAATCGTAAAAAAAACCTGTGCAAATAAGTGAAGGAACTTGTTGCTTCTATTTCAGCATGGATTAAGGCTTGAGATCAAATCTTCAAAGTAAAGGAGGCAGCGCTCAGCTGCCTCAGAAAAGGAAGTGTTTTTTCCTGCCATTGACAGGCCTGTCCTGCATCTGGGTTTGCTCTGTAGATGCAGCTCATGAAGCAAACACAGAACGTGTTCTGTGGTCACTTTTACACCTGAATTTGTGTCCATTAGCTCAGTGCCCTTCAAAGTGCTTAAAGCAGCCCAGAACTAGATAGATCTCATCTTCTTTTCTGCACGTGCCTCCATCCCAGTTCCCTGTGCAACTGGATCGTGGCGTTGAGGGACTGGGCTGGCAGGAACAGCTCCCTTGGGCTGGGAACAGCCTGGTTGAGAGGAGAACCTCAGCATAAGCAATCCACTCTGCTTCTCCCTTGGCTTGCAGCACTCAGGGAGCTCCTGAGGGAGCCCCTGAGGGAGCTCAAGTCTGCACCAAACCTACGGCTTTGGTTTCGCTGTGGCAGCAGCTGCTGCTCTGCGCAGCGAGGGATGCACCAACCTGGGATCACCAAGAGCCTCACCCAGGAGCTCTGCAAACTTTTCCCCCTCAGGATGAAGGTTTGGCCCCAGGAGCTGCTGCTGCCCACACGCCCAGCCTGTTCAGCAGCCTTGCCCCAGGCGTGGCTGTCCGGCTGGACTTTCGGCCGCGCACATCCGAGAGCAGCCACGTAGCCAAGTCAGCCTCCAGCCTTCAGAAAGCCTTGGGCCAGAGTCAATGTTTGCTCCCTCTTTTGCCAAAAGCTGATAAAATTGCACCCTTTTCCCCTGTTTGCGCTCCTCCCTCAGAGTTCTTCCTCCGTTCTTTATTCTGCCTGTCTTTCCTAGTGCTCTTACTGGTTTTTTATGACTTTAGAGTATTTTATGGAGAGGGCAGCAGGGGACAAATGTTCTAGACTTCTGTTTTGATTTTTCTGGAGAGCCCTTCTCAAACAGATGAAACCTATGAGGTATCATGGGGAGGGAATTTGAGGAAAACAAGCTAGATGGGGGAAAAGATCTTATTCAAGTGAAAATTACAATTCACTGAATACAATTAATGTGTCATAATTAGGCCCTTTTGAAGGGAATCTGTTAAGACAGTAATTGCTCTCTGCAAACCCTTTTTTCCTCTCACCGCTGCTTACTAATAATTTAATATTGTGAAAAACAAATTACTTGTAGATTTTGTCCTCTTTGCTCAGCTTGCGAGTACTAAAATTAGTTGATTTTATTTAGCTTTATGGTTGGCTTATTTTTGTACCTGTTTACTAGCAAAAACTGCTGTTAAACTAAATTGCATGTGTTCAGGGAAAATGCTGGTCTCACATCCCGGTCTGGTCTTATTTGAAAAGAGGAAAGGTATTAATGCTGGAGTAACACTTGGTAAACGTCTCCTCCCTAAATACAGAGAAGAATCCATCCTTAGGGATCCAAAACTCCAAGACTTGGGCATTTTTGCTTGAAAGAAAAAGACATGACAACTCAAGAACTGAGAGTCACCTCTCCACTTGAGGGAGGGAGTAAAGGCCAGCTCCTGCCATTTGACGGAGGAAAAATAATTGGATGCTTTTGGCAGCCGTCTCTCAGATAATTCCTTGATATTTGTGAGTGGATCTGCCTGTGAGAGTGGCTCTTAGAAGAGCACCTTGGAGTCCACCTTGTGCTCAGGCTCAGGTCAAGGCCAGATGTGAGATTTTTCTCACCACCCAGGCTCTTTCTGCTTCCTACTCTGCTGCCATAAGAAGCTTCATAGAAGAGAAGATCAGGATTTGGGGCTTCTAGAGGAACCAAAGGCTTCCCTGCTTTGTCATCATATGGAAGCTTGGGTCCTGCATGTGCCAACTTGAAAATGTTGTGGTGTTTGGGAAGAAAAGGATTTGAAGATTGCCTTTGGCAGCAATAGTTTTGGCACAGAAAATAAAATACTGGGGTCTCTGTTTTGACTGTGGGATTTGGATCTCTTTTCAAAATTGTGACTTTGTGAAATCTCAAGGGAGGTTTTTTCCCTCACTTTTTTTTCCCATGTAAATGGAAACTTTTCTTCCAAAATTCCATTATGATACTTTTTGGTACAGAAACCTTGACTGTCAGTGTTTGCTGTAGAAGAAATGAACAGTTGTGGCATCTTTTCGAGGCCAGGTTGGACTGGACTTTTAGCAACCTGGGACAGCGGAAAATGTCCCTGTCCAGGGTAGGGGGCTGGACCCAGATGATTTTTAAGGTCCCTCCCAACCCAACCCAACCCATTCCATGATTCTCGGATTCAAGCCAGAGCACACTCCACCAGCTTGGAAGCTCTTCAGGGCAGTGTTACTGTGCTGCTTAAGCGTGGTTTGGAAAGGCTGTGCTTTTATTCACTGTGCTGCCTGCTAGATGTCTGCTACAGGAAAGAGTGAAGTGTGAGGCGTGTCAGAAAATGATTCATCAATCCTACCTTTTCTGTGACTAAAGAGATTTTTATTTAATTCACTCATTTTTCTTCTCAGTGACTCTCAGGTTGCAAATAAGACAGAGGAGTTCAAAGGTGCCCACACTTCCCAAAAGTCTGAGAGGTGCTGGAGCAAGATAACATCTGATGCAGTCACAGTGCTTCAGTTTAACTGTCAGAGAATAATCTTCTCATTACTTCTCAGACACAAAGTCCTTCAGGGAATAACACAAACATTTCACATGATCCAAGGTGCCAGATTTTTGCACTTGAACCGCTGAGATAAATAATGTGGAGGATGGGGAAAGTTCACAAAATTCCTCAGGAGCTGCAGTTACGAACGCTGGTGTGTGGTACATATTCCAGCTAAAATTAAATTTGCACTCTGCTGAGCCTTCAGGTTAACCTTGAATGACCTCTGGTCGCTGACAAGGCACCAAATGCCAGTGGTACTACCTTCAGGTTTTTGTCCATGTTTGGAAGCTTTTCTCCATGGCAGCTGAGCACGACAGCATTTGCTGTTGCCACTGGGTGAAATTCCACAATCCCAGTGCCCTGAGCACCACACCAGCTCCAGTGGTATGAATAAAATGGTTTGGGTTGAAAAGGACCTTAAAGATTATCCAATTCCAACTCCCATCACACATCCACCATCACACAGTGGGATGTAACCCCTGGCCAGGGAAGAAGGAAGCTTATTCCTACGCACAGGTTGCTGTGTGGAGGAATGGAGAGTAGGAAACTGTCTGACGTGTGCTGGTGTGGTGTGTCCTGGCAGGCTTTATCAACCCGAGAGCATAACAAAGTCTTTTAACTTCCTGCCCTACAAACTCCAATCTGGTATCTGGAAATAAAGCTGTGTTCCTGCATGCCTCTGCGTTCTCGTGTGTAATCAAGATTTTTATAGTGGAACTTGGTTAACAGTTGTAATGATGTATGAGCCACAGGCGAAGCTGGTTCATTTCCCAGAGCTGCTGCCTCTCCAGTATTAGCCAGGGGAAAGAGTAAAGTATGAATGTTTGAGAAGGAAAGAGAGAAATAAACTATTCCAATAGCAGGAAAGGAACAGGGCTGCTTTTAAAAAAGCGAATTTTTTTTTTAAAGCATGT
This sequence comes from Pardalotus punctatus, assembly GCA_013400915.1. Taxonomy (NCBI): domain Eukaryota; kingdom Metazoa; phylum Chordata; class Aves; order Passeriformes; family Pardalotidae; genus Pardalotus; species Pardalotus punctatus. The sequence continues at coordinate 14,070 of VZTX01004861.1, read as the reverse complement.
CTTATTTCACTTGAGAATCAAAACTGCCTTTTAAATTGTCCTGCCAAATTTTTAAGTAAAAACATCAGAACAAATAGGAATAAAAAATATGATTCTTATTTTTAATTATTCAAACACATCATGGTGATATTGCTTAACAGCTTTTTTTCTTTTCTTTTTTTTTTTTCCCCAATCAAATAGTCCTTCCTGCTAATACAGAGCATAAAGCTGCTTTCTGTTTGTGCCTTTGAACTCCCTTGTATAATTCCAAGGAACACCCATGATGACAATCAAATTCTGCTTGGCAATATCCTAAATAGGTCAAGTGCAATGGGGAGCAAAAGCCTTCCGTCTGTTGTATTCCCTTTATTAATTGCCAGGGAAATAAAACCACTGGAGTTGCATCACCTTGTTTGTGCTCTGAGCCCTGTGCACATTCCGAAGATGGCACAGAGCAGTGGGAAGCTGCCTGGCCCTGCACCTTTTCCCCAGAGGTGTGGCACAGCTTTTCTAGCAGAAAACACAATCAGAAGAACCAAATTCCATTCCTTATGCCTGACATAGCTGAACTTGTGGGTTTTATCCTGATCTTCCCCTCCTTCCCTTCCGTCCCCTGCACCAGCAGATCCAGTTCTGCCCCTTTAGCACCCCGTGAGCCCAGCAGGTGTGTGAAAGTGTGGGATGGTGGCTGTTTCTGGGCAGAAAGGGAGGAGCAGAGGTGGGAGCTGCTATGACAGGTGAGGAAGAGGTAGTTCAGGGAGTTCAGAGGGTGGGATCAGCCTTTTAAGCTCCTTAGATCACACAATCCAGATCTCATGTTAAATAAAATCTGGCAGTGCTGCAGATCCGTCCTGAAGAACAATTCATGGCATTTTTATGGCAAAGGCCATGCCTTGAAGTCCAGGGAGTTCACAGCTGGCTGTCCAAGGTGTGTGCTTATTTACTGACCTCTCCATACCCAGCTATCCCAGCTAATCCAGGGATCTCACTGTGTGAGCATGGGATTTTCCCTGGACTCCAGGAGGGTCAGGCTGCTTTCAGAGCCATGAACTTGACTCCATCAGCGAGATGGGGGTTCCCATGGAGTCACATCCACTGACTTTGATGTTTTGGGAAGGTTGGTTGCCTCACTGTTGTAGTGCATGGATAGAGAAAACCGGGGAAAACCACGCTCATGTGCTTCAGGTTCATTACAGCGTTTTAGGAGAACAGGCTGGAAAATGTGTCGGGCATTCAGTGTCCTTGAAGAGAAGCACTAAAAAAACATAAGGAGGGCTTCCTGAAAGAGGCAGTAAGTGCAGCTAGAAGGATTTTCTAATGAGTGGTGCCCCACCGTGTGGGTATGGAAGTGCTGCTGGGAAGAGCTCGTTCCGGGCAGAACGGATAGACTTGATGAGTCAGGAGTGTCCTGCTTTCACCTCTCCTCCTCACAGCACTCTTTCCAGGCTTTGAAAAACCTTTGCTAACAAACACTCGTCTACAAAACTAACATCTTGACACAGGAGGGGGAGAAAAACCTGAAAAGAATTGTGTCACTACCAGAGCGAGGTGACAGGGGAGGAGAGGTAAGAGATCAGTCCTGGTGTGCAGCCTTCTGAAAAATCTGATTTTTCCTGCTGCTGTCCTTCAAGTTTCGTTTTTTTTCTCTTTGCCTCCGAATGTAGTCTTTTTTCAAAGTTATTCACTGTCTTCAAGGCATAGAATTATAGAATGGCTTGGGGTTGGAAGGGAACTTAAAGCCCATCCAGTGCCACCCCCTGCCATGGCAGGGACACCTCCCACTGTCCCAGGCTGCTCCAAGCCCCAATGTCCAACCTGGCCTTGGGCACTGCCAGGGATCCAGGGGCATCCAAAACTTCTCTGGACACCCTGTGCCAGGGCCTCCCCACCCTCACAGGGAAGAAGTTTTTCCTAATACCCAATCTAACCCTTCTTTCAGTTTGAAGCCATTCCCCATGTTCTTGTTAATAGTCTCTCTGAAAAACAAAACAAAACAAGAAGAACTTCTTAAATATTGAAGGAGCAGCTTTGACACTGGGTTTCACCTCTCCAATGCAATTTGAAATCCGCAATCTTATTTAAATTTGAGTTTGAAGTTCAGATCTTTGGTGTGAGAGAGACCTTTAAAAGGAGAAGGGAGGAATACAGGAGTGAGACTGAGCCTCTCCTGAAGGATTTCTGCCTCCTGCTGAAGGACAAGGGTACCGTGGTGTCCTTGGCAAAAGGGAGATTACCCCAAAAATAGCAGCATCGATGAGGCTACAGACACCTCCTTCCCTAAACTCATTAGGAATGAGTTTCCTAAACTTCCTGAACATTAGGAATGGCCTTCATTGCCTTGATTAATTTTTTTATTTTCAGATGGCACAGTAAACATGGACTGTGACTCACCTGCAGGGTGAGGAAGGTTTGAAGATTAGTCAGTTCAAGGCTTCTTGAGTGTGCCTAGCATGGCTTGGCTCTGTACATATGTGCAAAACTGTTTTGGTCTTACTATGGTTGGAGGGTTGTTGATTTAGTTTCAAAACGAGCTGGCTTTTTTTTTGTTTGTTTGTTTGTTTTGGTTTTTTGTAGTGTAGTGTAGGACTTCTGAAGCTAGGTAGAGAAGAAGAGTTTAAAATGCCTTTTTGGTTTTTGGTTGTTTTTTTATTTGACAGCAGTTTCACTGAGTCTAATGAGCGATAGAGAAAAAGAGAAGAATGACCTGACAAAATAAATTGGAAACTAATTTTGGAGAGCAAAAGCCTTGGAAAATTGAAATTCTAAACTGTATGCAGCTTCTAACTGTAATCATTCACTGGCTATAATACATTAACGTAGGCTTACTGATTTCATTTCCTTAACCAAAAAAAAAAAAAAACCCAAAAAAAAGAACCAAAAAGCCCTCCATAATATTGTATTCTGAAAGGTAATGTATTAGCATGATTTCTCTTTTTTTTTTTTAACTCCCTTAAAAAAGCCCAACCTCTAAAATTCTTTGACATGATTCTGCTTTTTAGAAGGATCATGCCCTAAGTGAACAGAACAGCCAGAGCAGACATTTAACCTCACACAGTGCCCTGCTTACTGTGGAGCTGGAAGTTGTCCTCAGGTCCTCCTGAAGCACCTCAGCTCCATCTGATGTGGCTGGCCACTGTCCCAAAGAGCTCAAAATGCTGCTGGATGGTTCCCAGCAGGTCTGCTCTGGGGTGGTCACACTCTGGGGGTGGTCACACTCTGGGGGTGGTCACTCACACTCTGGGGTGGTCACACTCCATGGTTTCAAAGTGAGAAGGAGTTTTACGCTGAGAAGGAGGCTGTGAAATGGGTGATGCCATTCACAAGCACATCTCCAAGAGCTAGGCTCCTTTTAGCTGTGGAATTATTGAATTAATAGCTGTCTCTGCCGCACCTCAAGTCACCCTGTTCTCCAGGGAGGGAGGGGTGAGCTCTGGATGAGACTTTTGCTAATTTGGGACATGGCACTGAGCTTAGACACAGCCTGTCTCTAAACCAAGGCTGTGTGGGCACTGGGATTCCTCATGAGGCTTGCAGCTAAATGCGAGAGTTGCTCCCAGTGGCATTCGGCTTACAGCCTCCCTGTCTTGTCAGTGCTGTACTGTAATTACCAGCAAATTGATTAATTTGGTTCCTTTACACCTACTAACAGGTGGAAACAGGCTTTTGGATTTAACAAGAGCTTTGTGTGCACTTAAGCACAAATAGCTGGTGTCTCATGCATTCATTCTTGAATTTCAAGAGTGTTTGTGGGGGTTTTTTATTCCTTCATTTATCTCGGCACTCATTATCTTTCCATTCAAGAACGTGTGTGGTATAAGTACAGCAAATATACAGATTTTCCTCAATTCAGTCTGTGGGCCCTTGAGTAGCCTGCTGCTCTAAGTAATCACTAACACTCACGGTTAATAAGTGTTGGTGGCTACCGTGGGAAAGGCTGATGAAGGGACCTGCTGGCTTCCAGGCAACACCTTCTTTCTGGAAGGTTTGGCTCCCTGGGGGTCTCTGTGGCACCCCTACATCTGTTAAAAGATGATCACAGTTTTCCTTAGTCTTCTCAAGCCATTTGAAGCGTGTCAGTACTTATTTACAGGTGATTTTTTTCTAGACCTCTAGATTATTGTTGTTATTCTCCAGTTAGTCCAGATTTTCCTTAAAATCCAGAGCTTAGAGCAGGGCATGACTTCAGCTGTGGCTGGGTTGCTTCACACACCTGGTTTTGTCTTCTCTAGGGTATGAGGTGGGAGAGGGACTTGTATCTGGGTGGAAAAAAATAAAAAAGAGGAAAAAAAGGTTAATCTTTTCTGAAAAGGCAATGAGACAAAATTGCTACGATTCACACAGCTCTAAGATAAGCAAGTAATGGCTCATGTTCAACAGCAAAGCATGTTCATATAGCATGAATAGGATGGATGTGTTGTATGATAAATCTAGACACAGCAAATAAATTTCAGCCTGAAAAATAAGATAGCACATGAGATGGCATGTGCAGAAAGAATGCTAATGTTTAGGGAACCGAGGGCATTGGCAGGAAGGAGAGCGTAGAAATGAAGAATAGATATTTTGTTTTGTTACCAGGATTGATTGGCTGACTATTTTTTTTGTCTTTAAACCATAATAGCCTTCCCTTATTGTCAAAACGATAATATATATAAAGCACTTCCTGTAATATTTTTCTTCAAAATGACTATTCATCAGTCCCACAGTCAGATGCTCATATTTCAACTCACAATTTAGTTTAGCAAGTTTATACTTCAGAGCAATCTGTCATTTTAGCATTTGTGTTTCTTATACAAATCTCCACTACAGAAGCATGCAGTGCTCTTAAGCACAGATAGATTGGCTAATCCAGATAGTACTTTGTAATCTTCTGGCAAAGAAAGAGATTATTGCTTTTCAGGCCAGGGGGAAAGAAAAAAAAGTGCTCCTCCCAGTCTAGCAGCGCAGATCATGAAGAGATTGAAGGGAAAAACTCTTGGTTTTGTGCTGGGTGTGAGAGTGTCTGGGAATCGATGTTTTAAGTGGCTGGGGAAGAAATGTAAAGGTAGTGAAATGCAAACCCCAGGTCCTGGCACCATCTGGGAATGCAGTGAGGGAACGGCAGCAAAGGCCAAATGCTCTGGAGAGCTTGGTCTGCTGCTGCCACTTGTTCTCCTGGTAACTCCCCAAACTACAAACACAGCACAGTTTCTGTGACAAACTTCTGCTGTTGTGAAAGCAGGAGCTATCTTTGGTGATAAACCTGACCTTCTGGTTTGCCCATGCTTTCACGCTGCAATAAATCACCTTCCTTTGCATCCCTGGTGCTGCAGCGAAATGTGGGCACCACCTGCTGAGCAAACATCATCAGAAAATTAATGGTTTTTTTTTTTTTGCTCCCTCACAATGCCTCTTTTATCTTGGCTGCATGGGTAAGCCCTTCTTGTGACCATGGGAAGGTTTTTTTTGGAGGTAGGAGCAGATAGGTCTGTTTTCTCTGGTGAGGTGACCTCACTCAGGGCAACACTGGAAATATTTCTCCTCCTGGACTTGGCATAAAATGTGGATTTGAGCTCTTCCTCCTCCTCCTCCTCCTCCTCCAGAGTGACCTATAATTCCATCCAAGCTGCAGAGGTTCATTTGGCTTTGGGGTGAGATGTTCCTCCAGTGCAGGGACTACTTGTGAGCAGTGAGAAATGGGAGAGTCCATCCCTGCCCCAGTGTTCATGGGCAGGGCGCCAGTCCAACAAATTCACCTATTTTTGTTTTCAGTCTTATCTTGTAAACAAAGAATATCTTATTCTGCAAGCAGAAATGTGTTTCTGTGGAGGCTTTTAAAATTTATGTCTGACTTTGCAGTCCTCTACATCTAGAAATGCTTCCAAAGATTTCTCTAACTTACCTTTTAAATTGCTTTTATTTCTGCATCTTTAGAGGAACAGATGAAGAATCTATATTAAAGCTTAGCCTTTTGATTTTTTTTTTTTTAGAAAGTGGGCTGTAAATGCTAATTCTGAGTAACACAAGGGGAAAAAACCATACAGTAAGTCTGTGCTTTAAAAGCCACTGTATATTGTAACATTAGTAATTTGTAGAAACAAATTGCTGAAATAACCTGACTGACAGTCAGCGCCAATAATAACACGTAATAACTGTGGGCAAACACAGCGTGGAGTTACTGGTGTTTTCTTTTCTGTGTGATGGTTGTAAGCAATTCTTGCCAGATGGGCTGATAATGTAATTAGGAATCGTTGTGTTAAATGAGGCAGCATTTAAATTGCCAACTAATTTTCCTATCTATTAACCAGCTTGAAAAAGAAGAGCTGTTACCCAAATGATTTCTAGCTGCTAATCCCTAACAAGAAACAGTGCTTCTTTGAACCCTTTTTTTTTTTTTTTTTTTTTTTTTTTCCCTTAAGAACTGTCTAGCAGATTATTTTCTGGAAGGTTTATTATGTGTGGGACAAAATAAGAAAGAGAGTTCAGAGATGGTACAAGCTCAGGGGTTAGATGGGGTGGACTTCTACTAAGCCAGTACATTGTGAAGTGTGGTAACAGCTCCTGAGCAGGTAATGGGATAATTCCTATTTCTGGTCTCTACATGGGGATAAAAACTTTTTTACTTTGCCATAGTTCACTGTGTGACATACTCCAGCAAGCAGAGTAGAATTACAAGCCCTATTTTAAGTGTGTGCTTTGGGAGAAATCATGAAAGCACAGCAGGACAAGATTTTGAGTGGCATATGAATGTTACTGGTGTGGAATGGTCGCTGTCTTTACTGAGGACAAGAGAGAAGGGAAAAGAAAGGGGCGCCCTTGGGTCGAGTTAAAATCCCAGAGGAGGCATGATGGCTTGTGGTTTTCATCATGAAAAGAGACATCATTGCTAAAAGAGAGTAGGTTTAGATTAGATATTATAAAAAATTTCTTCCTTCAGGAGGGTGGGGAGGCCCTGGCCCAGGGTGCCCAGAGCAGCTGGAGCTGCCCCTGGATCCCTGGCAGTGCCCAAGGCCAGGTTGGACACTGGGGCTTGGAGCAGCCTGGGACAGTGGGAGGTGTCCCTGCCATGGCAGGGGTGGCACTGGATGGGCTTTAAGGTCCTTTCCAACCCAAACCATTCCACGATTCTATGAATTCTTACAGAGCCAGATTCTTTGCTCTGCTGGCTCCTCGTGCAGTGGAACCTGTCAATTGTCTGTCTATCATTAGGGCTTTGAGTGAACCCCAGAGCTAATGAAAGGCTGAATGAGACTGGTTATTGTATTCATGGCCCTATCTGTGCAAATCCTATTCCTTTTTTTCCCCATCCCCTATGCTTCAGCTGAACCAGGAATGAAGGGCCAAATATGTTTTTGCAGTCTGGTTTCTTCATCGAATCATAGAATTTTTAAGGCTTGAAAAGACCTTTCAGACCATCAAATCCAACCATTAAACCAGCACCACCACCATGTTCACCACTAAACCATGCCCCCAAGTTCCACATCCACATGTTTTTTGAACAATTCCAGGGATGATGACTCTACCACTTCCCTGGTCAGTCCAGTCCAGTGATTTAAAACCATTTTCAAGGAAAATTTTTTTCCTAATATCCAGTCTAAACCTCCCCTGGTGCAGCTTGAGGCCACTCCCCCCCATCCTGTCCCTTGTTACGTGGGAGAAAAGACTGACACCAGCTCATTACAACCTCTTTTCAAATAGTTGTAGAGACTGTAGCCTGTCTAGTGCTGAAATTTCATTGCTTGACCTAAAAGGATCAGACCCATGAACTTAGAAAAAAAAAAAAAATACAGTGGATTTTTCTATGGACCGGCCTTTTAGTGAGGGTGAAGAGTATCCCCAGTTCAGTGTGGGTGACCCAGGGAATCATATCAAAAGCAGCAGCATGACAGGTGTCCATGCCAGCCCTAGGATGCCGCACCTGGAGAAGTCTGTGGATGCAGAATCATGCAGACAGCTGCTTCAAAGAAATGCATTTTTAGCCTTTTAGCCTGTGGGATTTGTTTTGTATATTTTTCTGGGAGTTACCGAAACCTCCCAGTCTCAGACTAAAACAGGGAAGAGAAACTTCTACAAAGTCTGAGCAGGGTGTGTATCGGGACAGAGCCAGCTTCTGTCCCAGCTAAGGGATACGAGCAACAAAAAATGAATGATTGCTGCTATCACTTTCCCTTGAAAATGTAAAGGAAGTCACTTTCTGAATGTGTGGTGGGTAACTGCAAATTGTTTTACGCCAGGCAGTTAAATGAGGCATGAATAATAACCAGTCTAGTGTGGATGTCGTCATATTGACATCACCTGCTGTACCAGGGCAGGTGCCTGAACCACAGACAGCCAAAGCTTTGCTGAATGAAAAAAAGATAACACTTCAATGGACAATTTTTTTTTTCTGATGGCAAAATACAGTAATATTTAGGAGTGGAAGGCTTAGAAATATTAAAGATGTAGTGGTAAGTTAAATTATTGAAGCAGCATAGCTTGCAGTGAGTGCTATTTGATGGTGGTGCTAAATCAAGCACTGGAAAGTTTAAGGGATCCTTGAAGTATTGGCAAAGTGTTTGACTTCCAGTAGAAAGAAATCACTAGGACTGGGGATTTTTTTCAGTGTCTGTACTCCTTCAGAGTAGAAAAAATGTAAAATGCATGACCTCAGAGGCTTCTGCTTTCAATGTTCGTGACTTTCAGTAAACAAGTTTGGATTTGCTTCTTTTTATAACCACAACTTAATGGCATATAGATAGTGTCAGGTTCGCTCTGTAAGTTTGTCTGCAGAGGTGGATGTTCCTGTCTTGCTTACTGTAAAATAGGGATCTTTATGAACCTTCTATCAATAATAACAACACTTTGAAAATGGGAAATGCAGACAGCAAAATAATCTCCAGCAGCTTTCCTAGGTGCAGGTTTTATGTCCCAGGACTGTGGTAAAGGTGACCTCCAGGGAGAAGAAACAATTTGGTGCATTTGCTCTCACTGTCTGCTGTGGAGGTCTGAAATTGAACTTAGAAACCACCAAAAAAAAAGATGCCAAAAAACCCAAACAAGGCTTTGCATCTTCCAAAAGCAAAAGGAAGGCAGTTTTTCACTGGTTTTAATGCTGGGCATGTGATCAGTCAGCAGTCTTTGTGCAGTTTTTCCTTCAAAGCCTCGTTCAGCCAAGTCTCTCTGAATTCAGCCTTTGCAAAATCTGGCTTCATCTGACAATCTCTGATGAAATGGGGATCACTAAAACAATCAAAACAATCAGCTCTGGATGACTGGAAGTGTTTCACTCGAGATGGCCTTGATAAACCTGAGGAAGCCGCTCTGCCTGACCAGGAGAGCTCTGGGAGAACTCTGATTTACTCTGCTGTTGGCTCTGCCTCGGCATCAGGGTCCTCTGTCCCTGTGGGAGAAGGGCAAAGACACGGAGAAATGTGGCCACTCTCCAGCTGTCACCATGGATTCCTCAGCGAATCAGGCTGAGGTGCTAGGGAATTCAGTTTTTGGTTGTAAGCCTGGCAGGAGTGAGCACAGAGTGTTTGGCATCCTGTTTTAGGAGAGGGCAGGGCTGTGCTCTGGAGATCACAGAATCATAGAATGGTTTGGGCTGGGAGGGAACTTAAGGCTCATCCAGTTCCAAACCCCCTGCCATGGCCAGGGCTATCTTTCACTAGACCAGCTTTCTCACAGCCCCATCCAGACCGGCCTTGAACACTTCCAGGGATGGGGCAGCCACAATTTCTCCGGGTCAGTTTGTTCCAGTACCTCACCACCCTCACAAGGAAAAGTTTTTTGCTGATATCCAATCTAAACCCACTCTCTTTCAATTTGAAGCCATTCCCCCTTGTCCTGTCACTCCAGGCCCTGGTAAATTGTCTCAATCTTTCTTGAAGTCTCCCTTCAGGTCACCCTGAAGTTTTGTCTTTTCCAGGCTGAACAATCCCAGCTCTCCCAGCCTTTCCTCCCAGCAGAGCTGCTCCATCCCAGCAGCACCATGAGCCCAGCAGCCGCCGTGGAATGAAGCAGGCTCCAGTGGTGACAACATGAAAGTGGCTCTTAATGAAATGGGAAGGCACTAAAGAAAATTCAGACCCGAAGGGCAGCCAGGAGAGAAAGAGAACTCAGTTATGCCCACCCCAAAATGAGCTGCTAATCTGTGGCACTATTGTGAGGACTACAATAAATCAGTGTCTGCCCTGGCCGCCTGCATCTCATTATGCACAAACATGTGGATAGAGAATGTCAGCCTCAATAGCATCTGTCATGTGAGCGCTGCTGTGTCCGAGTGGGCTGCAGCTTGCATGGATAGCCAGCTTTGTGCTTCCCCTCTTTCTTTGTGGGGGATGGATATCTGTTTTCTTCTGGAAATGTTGATTTGCTCTGTCCTGTGGGTAGTAAATTTGCCCTTTCCTTTGACGGTTTGTGAATTCCGTGATGATAACATTGTATTTAAGGTGTGGGGGTAAAATATCTTTCATATGTGTCATATTTAGTGATTTCTGGTTGGTTTTGGTTGGTTTTTTTTCCCCCCAAGTCCTCCTCCGTGTATGGTGCCATGCATATCACTGAGGCTAAGGCAGCACCTACGTGTATTTATGCAGCTGATGTATAGTGCCCGTTACTCAAGCATCACAGACTACCTCAGAAAGGCTAATTAATTTAAGCCCTGCAGTACCCCTTTGAGGCAAATTTTGTCGTTCCTGATAGATGCACACATTGTAGCTGCTCTTTGTTATTTATTTTTAATATGATTTCTATGCCAGAGAAGGGGAGGGGGAGATGAATAGGTCGTGCTTTGTTAGTTGAAAAAATTTGAGGCTTTTGATATCATCAAAATGAAGTATGTATCAAACTTTAGATTTTATTGCACTGCCTCAGAGGTTCTTATTTTCTTTTAAAGCCTCAGCTCCTGGCGCCAGGTGAACTTGTGGATGTCCTTTTGTTTTTAAGATGTCTCTGTCTAGCCCGTGTGGTTGCAAAATAAATTTTAATGTATTGTCTTTGCTTAATCTAAAATCTGGGATGCAGTGATGCGCTTGACTAAGGCTGTAGGTTTGTTTCTTTTTACTCTTAAAATTCCTGCAAGATTAGGGCTGGGAATACCAATGACAGAGTGTGCGTGCATTTCAGAAGAGATTCCCAAAAATTACTGCTTGGTTTTGTGTTCTTGTTTAAATTTCGGAGTTCCTCAGTGCCATACTATATTAAGGGGTAAAACAGGGGTGACCATCAACTCCCTTCCCCTCTGAGAGCAAACCAAAGATGTTTTTGAACATTGAGTCACACTTCTTGTCTATGCTCAGTCTAATTAGAGAAAGATTTAGCATATCTTCTCCAAATGCTTTATCCTCCTTTGTATTCACACTCATTTCTGAGCTCTGCCCTGTTTCTCCTGGTCTTTTGTCAACATCAAACTTGTTTCCCTCGTCGTTCTCTCTTGTCCTTCCCACATCCCCTTCCCGTTCTAGATCCCAAGCTACATCACATCGATGAGGACTACCAAAGTGGCTGCTTTGGGCTGGCTTTAAGCCATGGGCAACCAAATCTTTGTGTCTCACTCCCTCCTACAAGAAAATTCTTAATTCCTCAATATTTTTCCTGTGAGCAGGTGCTTTGAGCCAATCCGAGACCGTTCCGTCACCGAAGGAGGCAATTGCCAGGGGGCCCTGGGAAGCGCCCAGACAAGAGCAGGGGGAAAGGGTGACCATTGCTTTTGGTAGCATTGGAGTCTCTGAGTGACTTTAAATTATCATTTGATGGTTCTGTATCTCATGTGGTTTCTAGGCCTCACTGAATGAAGTGATCCTGCATTTGGCAGCGTTTTCCTTCAGCTTTGCCATCCTGCAGCTGTGATGAACCAGCCTGGTTACCTGAGCCAAATGGGGAAAGGAGGTGTCTCCTTTTGTCCATGTGGCAATTTTCACCCTCAAGCACCCTCCCAAGTGACCAAGAAATGGCCCCCTCTTAGGCCACCTTTTAATCACAGTGTTAATAAATCTGCCATCCTCGTTTTTCAAGGTGCTGAGGGTTGCTGCTGTTCAGGATGAACTGGGCAATGTTGTTCTCATGTTTTCCAAGCCATGAGACAGCTTCGTGCTTCTGCTGATTTCTGTCCAGACCTGCACTCAGCCCCTGCCTTGAAATCTCATCAGCTCTAGGGCAAGCAGTGCTTTGGACAGCCCATAATTCAGCCTGTGTTCTGGACAGGTTGCCAAGACTCCTGGGTTGGGGCAAAAAGAAATTTGAGATGATCAGGAATTCATCTACTGTGCGAATGTGGGCTTGGCAGGTTTTCCCCCTCCCAGGAACAGGACAATTTTAAAGCATTTCAGCATGATCAGCTGTTTGGAAGGGGCTGCAGCACCGTATCTTCCCCAAAAGTGACACTAAATTTATTTCACAGAGCAATGCTCGTTTTAAAACTGAAGGTAGCTTAGACAAAAACTGTAATGATTTGTTTTTGTTTGACTGTTTGTTTAATTGGATATGCAAATCACCTCTCCTTTCTTCTTTTTTTGGCAGTTAAATATTCTGGTTGACACTGGGAGCAGTAATTTTGCTGTAGCAGGTGTGCCTGACCCTGATGTCACGTCCTACTTCGATCCTGAGCTGTAAGTACCTGTTCTGCACCCCATGGTGGAAATTAGGGTGTCCTTTGGGGTCTGACTCCTCCAAGCAAGACAGGCTGATAAGGCAGTTCCTGGAGCTGCTGTGACATCCCATGGGAGTGGGATGTTGGTGGCCCCGTGGGAATTTTGGCCTTGCCTGATGCAAAGTCTCCCCTGACACCATGAACAGCCCCACTGAGCTCTGAATGAGTATCAGCAGCACTAATTAGTGCTGGAGAAAAGGGAAGATGCTTACAGGGTAAAAATCGTTTGCAAAGTCACACCAATTTCAGCCAATTTCTTACCTGAATAGACTTGCAAGGAATTAGAAGTTTCAATATGCTTTGCCTTTGTTTGAAAACAAAAATTAAAACCCGGTAATTGTATCAGTTACTTGACATTTCATCCAGAAGGAAAATTAGTTAGTCAAAACCTAATTTGCTGCTTAGTTTGGCCACAGGCCTCAATCAGTCAGNTCTCATTACCTCATATGTGTTTTAATGTGGGGGTTTTTCACTTTTTTTCCAGTAAGATGCACTGGTAATGGAGGTAAAACCATTATTTCCACACTGATTACAGCAGTAGCGTCACCTCCTGTGACATATTTAGATGTTAATGGAGATATTTCACATCACACTGATATGATACAGGTCTGGAAAGCCCAGAATTTGCACTTGATAGATATTTCTGCACTGCTGCAGAGTTTTCCATGCCAGCCAGCTATTGCCTTCCATAGGCAGTGGCTAGAGAAAACTTAACTGCAAGGAATTAAAAGCACAAGTATTCTTTCTCCCTTGTCTCCTAATTGGTGTTATTGAGGCTGGAAGGACAAGGCCTCTCTCATAAAAAACACAAACCATTAGAAACAGCAACAGCAGAGGTTGTGTGTGGAGAAAAACAGACTGTGAAATCATGGGAAGGTTACAGCCTCTGCTCAGTGTTCTCAGTGGACACTGTGTTTGGAGAAGTTTAATGTGAGGTTAATAATGAAACCTTGAAGACTAGGCCCTGAAGAGTTGGTTAAGGGTGCTTTGTAAAATTATTCAAAATCAAGTAATTACAGTCCAGAGCAGTTGCAGCAACAGTTTCTGGTTTGGGTTGCATTGATGGAGGCCTGCAATGTGCTCAGAATGCAAACATCAGCAGAAACCTGGGTACACCATGCTTCTTCCATTTTAAATTGGTTAACTGCATTTAAATAAATGCCGTCTCCAAGGGATCCTGGCCCCAGTGAAATCAGGCAGATATTTCAAAAATGTTGGTTGAAAGAAAGTTCTTGCTTTCTTTCAAGGTCATCTCGCACACATCCCAAATGAGGCAGGGCTGTCTCCAGAGCAGGTGAGCCATGGCTGAGTCCAGTCAGGGATGGAGAATCCATGCTCTGCCCAGGCAGCGTGTCCAGTGCTGTGCCACACTCTCCTGGGGAGGAAATATTTCCTCTTGTCCAACCTGAACATCATGAAATGTAACTCATGGGTGCTGTCTCTTGTGCAGAGCAAGGTTTGGCTGTGCCATCTGTCTGTGTTCCAAG
>VZTX01004857.1:369017-414789 GCA_013400915.1 Pardalotus punctatus | reverse complement strand
AGATATTGAACAGGACTGGGCCCTATAATGAGCCTTGAGGAAGCCCATCAGTGCCTGGACACCAACTCGATGTGGCACCATTCACCATCACTCTCTGGGCCTGGCCATCCAGCCTGTTCTGAACCCAGGGAACAGTGCACCTGTCCAAGCCCTGGGCTGCCAGCTGTTCCAGGAGTGTGCTGTGAGAGATGGTGTCAAATGCTTTACGGAAATCCAGGCAGACCACATCCAGAGCCTTTCCCTCATCCACTGGGTGGGTCACCTGGTCACACAAAAAGATCAGGCTGGTCAGGCAGGACCTGCCTTTCCTAAACCTGCGGTGGCTGGGTCTGATCCCTCTGATCCCTACAGCCTGTCCTCTAGGTGTCATGTCATTGTACTCAAAATGATCTCTTCCATAACCTTCCCTGGCACCGAGGTCAGGCTAACAAGCCTGTAGCTTCATATGTCTTACTTCCAGGCCTTTCCATGGATGGGAATCACAGTGATCGACCTCCAGGCATCTGGGACCTCCCCAGTTATCCAGGACTGATGATGAGTGACAGACAGTGGCCTGGTAAACTCTACTGTCAATTCCCTCAATACCCTTGGGTGAATCCCATCTGGTGCCATAGACTTGTAGGTGTCTAAGGAGCACAACAGGTCACTGACTGCTTCCTCCTGGATTGCAGGATCTATTCTGCTCCCCACCCCTGTCAACCCACTCAGAGGGCCTGTTGCCCTGAGGATCATCAGTCTTTCTTTTAAAGACTGAGGCAAAGAAGGTGTTAAGGACCTCAGCCTTTTCCTCATCTCTGGTAACTATATTTCCCCCACAATGTTCAATAAGGAATGGAGGTTTTCCTTTGTCTTCCTTTTGTTTTTAATGCATTTATAATACATTCCTTATCAGATTGCAAAATTATTATTCATCTTCTAAGAAAATTTCTCTTGGGGGGAAGAAACAGGTCAGCCCTCAAAAACTGAAATGAAATCTGAAAGTTCTTTGCTTGAAGTGTTGGTGGGATAGCTGTGGAAGAGGGACCATGTGATGAGAGAGGTCATGCCCCCTCTGTGGGTTGGTGATGTGCGATTGAAACTGAGCAATAAGGCCACTTGCAAAGGTGTGCGTGTTGCACCTTTTGTAGATTTTATTTGGTCACTAGTGTTATTTCCCCAGGTCTCAGTATTTGGCCCAGTTCTGCTTGATACTTCCATCAACGACCTTGACAAGGGGTTGGGTGTACTCAGTCAGTTTGCAGATGGATGGGAGTGTTGATCTGCTGGAGGGCAGGAAGGCTCTGCAGAGGGATCAGGACAGGCTGGACCACGGGCTGAGGCCAGTGGTGTGAGGTTCAACAGGGCCAAGTGCCAGGTCCTGCCCTTGGGTCACAACAACCCCAGGCAGTGCCACAGGCTGGGGCAGAGTGGCTGGAAAGTGCCCAGGGCAAAAGGAGCTGGGGGTGCTGGTGACAGCAGCTGAACATGAGCCAGGGTGTGCCCAGGTGGCCAAGAAGGCCAATGGCATCCTGGCCTGGATCAGCAATGGTGTGGCCAGCAGGAGCAGGGCAGGGATTGTCCCCCTGTACTGGGCACTGCTGAGGCCACACCTGGAGTGCTGTGTCCAGTTCTGGGCCCCTCACTGCAAGAAAGACTTTGAGGGGCTGGAGCGAGTCCAGAGAAGGGAACGGAGCTGGGGAAGGGTCTGGAGCACAAGTGCTGTGAGGAGCAGCTGAGGGAGCTGGGGGTGTTCAGCCTGGAGAAAAGGAGGCTCAGAGTGACCTCACTGCTCTCTAAACTGCCTGACAGGAGGCTGTGGCCAGGTGGGGGTTGGTCTCTTCTCCCAGGTAACAAGTGACAGAAGAGGATGCAGCCTTAAGCTACACCAGGGGAGCTTTAGGTATGAAATTAGGGAGATTTTTTTTCACAGAATGGATGGTTAAGCATTGGAATGGGCAAGCCAGATAAATGGTAGAATCACTATCCCTGGAGGTGTTCAAGAAATGGCTGGATATGGCACTTTGTGCTCTGGTTTGGTTAGTACAGTGTTCAGTCAAAGGTTGGAATTGATGATTGCAGAGGTATTTTCCAAGCTTAATGATTCTCTAATTCTATGAATTATGTTGTAACAGCACGTTATAAGGCATATATTACTCTCTTTGTCTTTTTGCTGAAAGCCATAAGCAATTTTCCAAATACTGGGAATTCATGACTTATAGGAACCAGGATCCTTAGGCAGATCCCTCAAACAGCAAAAAAGCAATTCAGTAGTTTGTGAGGTTCCTGAAAGTCTCAAAACCTTCATCATCAGTGCCACCAGAACAGGTCTTTTTTTGTGGCTAACAGGGTCATTGGAAATTTTAGCTGAACCCTGGAAGTTTTGACATATAATGGTATGTATTCTGGCACAGTGTAAAATGACTGAGGCCAGATAACAGGCTTTTGTCAGTGAGATTTTATGAGCTGGCATACAAGAAAGTGAGCTATTAATGGCTATCAATTTGGGCCATGAGAAAAGAATACATAGTAAAATTTCTGTGTGTGTTCTCCAAAATGACAGAAAGAAATTTACTTTTCTCAGACTATGTCTACTGTCACAGAATTGCTAAACTTCAAATGCATTTCAGGCAAAACTGAGGAGTGCTTCTGTTTTTCATCTTATCCACTCCAACAGAGTAAAAATGCATTGTAATGGAAAACAGTATGAAGAAACTTTCACTAGAGAATGAGGTGCTATTCTTTTACCCCATGAAAAACAACAATACCCTGAACATTAATAAGCCTTATGGACCATATGTAATACTGAACCAGATATGTGAAGCTTTCCAATGAATATTAACTTCCAGTACCAAACCAAGCTGAACTGTAAGCAAGAAGTATGATTTCACCAGCACTGAAAGTGAACAAGGAGTGGGTGAAGGGGATGGGCAAAGCGTGCCAAGATAACTGGCTCACTAGATTTAAAGTTCAATCCACTTTGAATACTTCTGCTCCCTCTCCAGTTGCTTTAAAATTCCCCAGGAGACGCAACATTCAATGAGCCCTTGAGGAATGTCTGCCCCTTCTGAGAATGCTCAGAAACTGAGAAAAGAGGAAGGGCAGAAGGGTAAGTGCAAGAGCAGGGAAAAGCAGTAAAGTAGCTCTGCGCCCCACTGTGTTAGTCAGAAGAAAAATCTGCCTTTCTGAGGTCTTTCACTCACTTTTTTAAATTGAATTAACAAAATCTATTATCTCTGAGGTGTCAGCCCTTAGTCCTTGTAACTAAAATACGATTTCATTGGTGATAGCTATAGCTCATTTTGTCTTCCACTTTTTTAAACATAATCCAGTTGTGCTGTCTAAACTGGGGTATCAGCCAGTTGCTACCAAAACTTCATCAGCACTTCAGTCTTTATGACACACTATTGTTACAGGGCTCACCCACTGCATGAAATGGTATTATCTCTGAACTGTGAAGTGCTAAGGGATGTTTCTGATAAATGCAATGAATTATGATTCAGTTCTGTGCAAACCACACATTATATTACACTTCTCGCTGTAAGAAAGTGATTCTGGTTAATCATTAATTCCATTGAAAGGCATATTTGTATAAACAAATAAAAACAGAAATGGATTTTCCCCCTGATTTTCATTGAAATGCTCCCATGGACAATGTCCAGAAAACTCTTAATGATCAGATATATACAGAGTAGTTAATATGGTAAGCACTCCCCCATGACTGGACAGGATGTTGTTGTCAGAGAACTGTGATTCAGAATCAAAGTAATCTCTGATGAGACAACAGTTATTACATGTTTTGTAATGTTTTCTAAAAGTTAACCGTGATATAAAAGGCATAGTCTTTGTTTTCTAGGAAGTTTTGGTACAAATGTTTACTAGGTT
This sequence comes from Pardalotus punctatus, assembly GCA_013400915.1. Classification (NCBI taxonomy): domain Eukaryota; kingdom Metazoa; phylum Chordata; class Aves; order Passeriformes; family Pardalotidae; genus Pardalotus; species Pardalotus punctatus. The sequence continues at coordinate 410,928 of VZTX01004857.1, read as the reverse complement.
TAAGGAAGTTAATGTGAATCATTTACAATTACGCAAGACCACGGACTATCTGGGTTATAGGAATAAGTTGTACAGAAGAATCGGTGGACAGGAAAAATGGTTAGATGAATGAATATATCTTCCACTTTTACTTAGTGTCATGGAAACAACTCCGTGCCAGGAAGTCCTATGATTCTCTAAAAACCCTTCAAACATGGATATAAGCACGATGTTCATAAATCTAATGACAATGTATTTCTGACAGCTGACCACATCACGCTTTCCTTGATGTTATGCTATGCAAGAATGCTTGTGTCTACAATGCCTTTCTATTGACAGGTAGATGAATTTGTTTTTAGGTATTGAGATGACTTTATATTATTCTTATATCAATAACAAGCAAACAAACTACACAGGAGACTTGTTAGACTCTTTTTTTTTTTTTTTAATCAATAAAGCACATGGAATACTTTTACAGGAAAAAGAAAATGCTGTGCAGAATGTTGTGGTTTTCTTAAAACATACGTAAATCCCCTTTTATTCCTGTTAAGTGGTATAGTTAAGAGCAGTACATTCTGACTATCTTATCTGCTTTTATTTTTGAATGGGCCATCATCCATACAACAGGCAATTAAAGAAATTAACCAGTTAGATTATGTGGAATTCATTAGATGAGTATGACCCTAACTCCAGCCTCTTGGTGCCAGGGGAGATGAAAACCCTTGGCTTCAGTTTAAGGTGGATTCCCCTGACTAAAGCTCTGAGGAAGAGGAACACCATGCTCAAAATGACTCAGCACAGGATGTGTTCTAGAGGGTTCAGGTAAGGGGTCAGGGTAGGTGGGCAGTGTCTGTGCTAATGGCTCATAACCATGACTTAGAGTGAAACCAGACAAGAAAAGGAGCTGTCCGGGCAGCCCAAGCAGCTGCTCAGGGAGATTGCTCCAATGCAGATGCTGTTTCCTAAGTCTTCTAAAATCATGTATGGGATCAGCAATCTCCAGAACAACCTGATATCAAAGCAGAAGTGTGCAGAGAATTTCTAGCTTGTCCATTCCCACTAAGTTACCTGCTTCAGTGCTGAAGTTAGGACCTGAGCTGGGTGGGCCAGAATCCTTTTTTTGCTTAATCTCTGGAAACACACCCAATTTATTATTAATTTTTACAAGTTTTTGCTTCAATAAAAAATATTTATCTTTTTAGTTATTAGAATCACATTACAACCCTACTGAGTCTATTTTTAGGAATAAAACTGATTACATGCTGTAAAATTAGGTTCTGGTACTTTTAGTGTCTGCCAAATTTAAGTGAGATGTTCCTGATGTTTGCAATATTGCTTTCAGTAGGTTTTTCTGCTGTATATAATGAAAAACAGTAACATACTGTTCTTCCAGTGCTGTGTGGAAAGGCTAGTATGGATAAAAATAGCGAGTTTACTAACCGCTAAGAATCATGTAAGAATAATGTGCTATAGTGCTATCCCCTTGACATACTTGCATGTATGTATGTATAATTATCTTTTAAATAGATACTATAATTGAGACCGTGATAATAGGACAAATGTGAAAAGGATGAAAGTGTCATGACAACGAGGAAAGCAGTGTGGTTATACAAAGCTTGTTACTATTTTTACAGTACAAAGAAAGTCTAAAATGAAACAATGATGTTAAACATACTCTACATTGATAAATACTACTGATTTATTTTTGCATAGTCTTTATCCAGGGAAATAGACTGTTCTTCTGACTTACATACTTTTGAGTTAGACTGATGCTTTAAAATAAGATATGAAATGTCATGAGAAAAATGAAAAGCTCTGGTTAACAGCTTATCATAACTAAATAGCGAAACATTTAAAAGTATGCTGCATAAGAATTACGTGTGTCTTATACAATTTGTGAATTATTTCATGAAGCCAGGAAAAGTGACCTCATTGTTAACAAACTGAATGAATAATAATAAATACAAGTATTTCCTCTGCTACCACAGACTTTCTAAGTATGCATAGGTGAGTCACATTCCTTCATAATTCTGCTCCTTTAAAAAACCGAAAGAGATTAACAACATTGCTATGCCTTTTCAGAGATATTGTAAGAAAAAAAATTACAATTCCAAGGTGTTCAAATGCTATGGTGACAAGTGCCATTTAAATCTTTCAAACAAATGGGCAAAATAATATATTTCCCTAAAGTAAAACCTGCATCTTGCTTGCAACAAAAACATCACTGTATTAATTTATCTTCACTCTTCAACAGATTTTTGGCTCCCTTCACAATGAATGAAGCAGGGATTCTATCCACAATTTCTCTACATCACTTTCTTGCTTCCATTCATGCCTTCTGTGTTCAGACCCCCTTCAGGCAGGGTGCACTTCCAGCTGTCCAGATGAGCACAGCAACCATGTCCACTGTCTCAGCGGCTCTCCCAGGCTCTGCAAAGCACAGCCACCCACAGTGTTCCCACGGAAAGCTCTGCCCTCTCCTCTGAGTCATACTGCTACCTTCAGCACACTGCTGCCATGAAAAAACCACCTTTCCCACAGACACAACAAGAAATTGCAAACACTTCCAAACTCAGTCCTACTTGTTGCGTTCACATAGGTCAGCCTTTCCCAATAACTACTTTCTCTAATTTAGGAACTAAATAGAAGGGACTGAAGAGTGACAGCATCTTTCAAGCAGTGATGCACCTTCTGGCACACTGTCAGAGTTTTACTTGCAGCATGCACAACCTAATCTATATTCTCTTCTTGAAAAGTAAGTCTTTATAAAATTTATTACTCTTTTCTAAGCTATTCCTATAAAGACACTGATAAACACAAACATTTTTGAAAANTGTCTGAGAGAACTCAGAACATCTCCTCAGCATTTTCTGATCTACTGGCAATCAATACTGAATCATGCTGAGGCAGCATCACACTTTGCCAGCATGCCTTCTTTTTTCTCCTGTTAATTTTGTGTGGCTCCAAGTAATACAGGAAGCTCTCAAGGCCACGGCACAGCCATGAGCCTGAGGGAAAGATCCTCATGGGAGGAAAACAAGTGCACGAAAGAAAGGAAGAAACTGAATGATCTAAAAGAAAGAAAAAATTTCTTAAAGAAACCTTTAGCTATCTACATTTCAGTGTATTCTCATATAAACTTTTAATCTTTGACACAAAATAAACATCATTTGTTAAGTGCTTATTTAGTATGCAAATTCTTCATCACTTCTTAAACTCATAAGTAATAAAGATGAGCTGTGACTTATAATACTAGAAGAAGCTTGCCAGTGCTGAATTTCTTATCTGTGCTCTTTTGATACTTATAATTTTGTACACTTTAAACTCATTGGATTAAATAGCTACACAAGAAATTTACAGTGACAGTTTATGAAGCACCCTGCTGGCTACTCCAAGATATACAGCAAGAGTCAAACTTCCAGGGTGCCTCTAAATATTTTCAGCATAAATATGGACATTTCAATTTGCAGATACAATTATGCCCCTGCTTATTTGAGTACAGCGTGCAATCAGATGGGCTTGAATGATTTGCGCATTTTTAGGCCTGCCAAAAATAGATTTCAAGTTCAAACAGTTATGTGATTTAATGGTCCACTTGACCATAAAATTCTCCTTCTTAGAGTATCCTGGGTTCAGCTGGACATGCTAAAATGAGCAGAAAGAGAAATCCACGGTATTTCAATCATTTTTACCCAATATTCTTGAGGTGCTTCTGTCTTCTGAGTTGCCGTTGCATCAGCTGTAACACAGCATTTGGTGCATTCTCCAAGTTTACAGGTTCTGCCTTGTGAATTGAGAATCTGCTTCCACAGAACTGACATGAGGGAATTTTGAAAATCATGCTTTTTGCTTTTGAAAATTTTAAGGTGATAAATAAGACTGGGATTGCTACATACAAGCTGACTTGTTGTGTGCTTTGAAATGAAAAATGATTCCACATACACAGGTGTATAAAAATATGATTACAAGCTTTCCATATTAAAAAACTCTTAGAATCTTTGAACTCAGTTACTCTCCAAAAATGAGTAACACTTAAGGGTATATTCTTGAAGATCACAAAATGCTGCAAGGTTGTTCATTCTTTTTTTGCATCATTCCTTTGCATGTGTGCTTGATTTTCTTCTTGTTTTTCTGTTTCTTGGGTTTTTTTAATGCACCAGCATTTAGAAAGCATTGTAACCACTGCATTTAAGTTTATAATTTTACAGTAACATTTTGGAGGCAGACCTGAGCAAAAATTTCTGCTTTTTTTTTTTTTTTTTCATTTCTCCATTTTCTTCTTTAGCGGCCTTTTGAAAAATCCAGCCTGCAGAAATGAAAAAAGTGATTAAGAAGTGCTCAAAGCAGTTCAAACCCCTACTGGTCACATTCATGTGCTGGTTCTTAATAATATTTTAATATTTACACTACTGTACAAAGTTACTTAATATTTTATCACTGAACTATGCCACTGTTTTTCCTGGAATGGAAAAACGAAGTACAGTTAATATATAGTAGAGTAATTGCTGAATCATTGTTTTGCTCACATATTGTCAAAGGTTAAAATGCTTAGTAATAATATTTGTTACTCAATTGAATAAATAATATTTTATTTTATCATGTCAACATTTTCAAGAGATTATTCATATTGAAATTTATAAGCTGTAATCTTCCAATGCAATTATGAACAAAATAGTTAGCTTGGAGAAGGGTGCCCACTTGTGGCAAGACTTATACCACAGGCCCAGCATCTCTGGCACACAGAGAACATCTAGTTGTCAAAGGTCACAGCCAAAGATGACAAAAAAGTCCCTAAAAAAACCCTTATTTATACTAAAATATCTTCTTATTTTTCTTTCCATAACATAATGCAATACAGGTTTCAACTGGATAGCACCACCTGCTACACATCAGAAAAATGCAGTGTAATTAAGTATATTGTAAGTTCTACAAGATTTTTTATGCTACTTATTTGACAATATTATTGTCTGTGAAGTTCTAGTTATGAGAAAGAAATTACAGAGAATTTAAGCATATTTATTTACTTTCATGAAGACACAGACATGCAGCTTACCTTCCACAGAGCAAATATAAGCAGTGCAAGAATCAAGAGCCCGGCGAAGATACTCAGGAGGATAACCCATAATGGGACTGTACCCGGTGGGTGCTCTTTGGAAATCTTAATCATGGTCTGCAAAGTGTTCAGAATGTAAGCAATAAATAATTTGTGCTTCTAAAATATCAAAATAGCTGCAGCGATTGATCAGTATGCAGTGATTTTTCAGGGTACCACGTCATTTTTACTACAGAAACTTGTAGGAAGGAATTAAGAAAATAATATCCAACATGAAAGGCTCTGTTTACACAATATTTTGCACATTCCAAGTGCATTCCTTCATGAGGGTGGCCCTGCTACAAGTCAGTAATCATTGTTATAGAGGACACATGACCAAAACCATGAGTAGTGGAACAATAAGCTATGGAGTTTCTTCAGCACACTCTTCCTCACTGAATGCCTACCTCCTTGAAAGACAGAGGCAAGCGTAAGTGTAAAAGGCTGTGTAGATACTAATTTGATTTTAAACAAGGCATATCTGGTGTAAACTAAACAGGAATAAGTAATATTCACATTCAAACGAATGTAGGAGTTTGAAGCAACTAAAGAATTTATTAGAGACCAACTTTATTGTTCAAAAGAGCATGGAAGAGCTGAACATTAAGCATTCTCTAAAAAAGGTAAATCTGAAATTCCTTGTGTCTTATCATCTGCAAGCCTCTCAGCTGTGTTTTTTACTCCTGGACTGAATTTTAATCTATCACTTAAAAGAAATTTTTAGATACAATACTAGCTAACAGTGGATCTCTGACTTCTGCATTTTCAAAATATTTTGCACAAGATGTAATTCACACTGAATATTACTTTTCTAAATTTTGGGGTATTAACAATAAGAACTCCTAATAAGACTTTTGCTTGAAAAAATGGACATGGTAGTAAATAAGCACCTGCATGTACAAGTTATCACAGAAGACCAATGTTTGAACACTATAAGTGCCTGGAATTAGGAGTATTAAAAGGATAAATAATACCTCCAACAAAATTTAAGACATTTCTCTTTATATCTGATACCACTACTATCATGTTATATACTTCCTTATCTAAGAAAATGATAGTGAATTTCTGAAAAGTAAAAGATCCTGTTTCAAATATATATCCTGGGTAAAGAAGTGGAAGAAAAGAATAAGGAAATAATAAAGAAAATACAAAGTAAGACCAATTTTATTGGAACCCAGGATATTTTTCAAACACTATTGATTACTTAAAAGAATTTTAATTATATTTTAAATTTACATAGCTGCAGGAAGTATATATATTGCAGCAAGCAGAAAAACTTCAGATAGTACTTATCCTTGCCCAGGTACATTGGTGGGTATTGGGCTTTTGGTGTTTATTTTCTAATTCTGACATTTCTACTGTAATACAAAATCACTTCTGTTTAGAGTAGGATAATGCATTACTACAGGTAACAATCAGTTAATTACTAACGAATGAAAATGAATGATTCCATGGCACAATAAATTCCTTGAAGAATAAATACATCAGTTATCATATTCTTACCTCCAATTTTTGATGGTCATTTCTCAAAATCAGTGATGAGTTCTCACTCCTAAGCAATGCTTTCACAACAAGGGTTAAGCTGTGAATACTGGCCTGAAGGAAGAGGGTAATTACTACGGTTTATAGTCAGGTACTTTGAAGTAGAAAGCTTTGCAGCAATGAGAAGGGGGAAAGAAAAACAATGCTTTGGGAGATGCTGAAAAATGTGTAAGTCAGTGAAACTGCTCATGTATGTCAACTTCAGCACACACGTTATTGTTTGCAAGACAGCAATACTGCCTTAAAAGGGTAGATTGCAGAGATTTCAAAGAAATTTAATCCTGGAATACTCCTGTCCCTCCTCTGCTCTTTTGGATTAAAAAAAACCCACTTTTCTAGAGTTGAGAAATCTTTCCAGATTAAGACTTACTTAAAAAATATGTTCTTCTATGTACCCCTCCTTATATCTGCTATATTAGACTTTGTGGATGTATAAGCAGCTATTAAAAAAGGACCATCAATACAGAATTAGTAAGGGGTGTCTTCTCCCTGGTTTTAAATTACTGTTAAGTTATAAATACTTTAAGGATAAGAAAGCGAGTGTGACACAGTTATAATGAAATTTTAAAATAGCAAAAGAAACTATTTCAAATACTGGAGGGGACACTTCAGAAAATGAAAGACACAATTTTAATAGACATTAGTAACATTGGCTTAAGTTTCTCAAACCCAAAAGTGTTCTGAATATGAACAGGATTTACTTACCTTTATGATGGTAGGTTTCCATACTCTTAATGAAACATTGACTTGATATATGTCAGATGGGACCAGGGCACAATTAATAGAGGCACAACTGTATGTATCACAGTCCTGTTTAAAAGGGACCAGCATGAGGTAATAGGAAGAGACTTTTCACATCATTAAAATAAAAACATGTAAAATATGTACAGATCACTTGCTATGACACCAATATTAAACTGGTATTAATTACTGTAGCTTTTTACGTAAAAATGACACTGCAGTATATAAAACAGGTTGAGATATTCATGCTGTGGTAGGATAGACTGAGTTTTCACAGGATGGGAAGCCCTGAGGAATCCCTGCTGCTGCAGCTATGGAGCAAAAGTCATCACAGAGCTCCTAAAGGAGGCACAGCTTGTAAAAGCCAGTGTTTTTCTACCAACACAGCTATGGCTTTTCTGCAATGTTTTTCAAATCTTGGGGACACCTTAATCTCTCAAGCAGGGCTATATGTGTTGTGAAAATTCAAGTATCTTTAATTCCCAGTATCACTTGCTAGCTGGGAGTCCAGCAGGATGATGTTCTAAAAAATTAGAAATACTCGCATAGCCTAGGCCTTTGTCACCTCTGTGAAGGACAATGATAAGCATGATACTTGTATCAAAAGTATATACGGCAAAATACCCTTCCCATGATACAGTTTCATTTGCACCAGAAACTCCACTTGTAACTCAATGTTGAGGATGCTTTTCCCCTGACATACTAACATAACTACAGCAGCAAAATTACGTTGCAACTCTTTCATCTAAATGTGGAGGGCTAGTCCTTTCCAAATGGAATCATCAGTTAGAATTGCATGGAAAATCTGTGAGGTCACAGTTCTAGCATTTGAACGTATTTTCTACTGGATGTCTAAAAAAGTTGTAGGGGAGATAAGAAGTGTTTAAAATATTACTATTAATTACAACGGGAATACAGATGGCAACAATTTATTTAGCGGTTAAATGTGCTACTGCTATTTACATATTTTTAATTTAAAGAAACCCCAAACCATCTAAATTCAGTTTCACATGGAGTTTTGCAGCCCAATAAAAACTGTACTGTAATCTACACAAAAAAGGTTTTCTAAGCTATTAAAACAAAGTGACTTTCCAAATGATACAGTTTGAGAGCAGCTTTTATATATCTTTTTCAGAAGTACTCAGCTCCAAGATCTGGATTAGTATCTGGGATGAATATATATATACTATAAGCAGGCTTACCATAATTGTATCCCTTGTAGGTTCTTTTATTTTTGATAACACAAATGGTTTCCCAGCGCCAATCTTTAAGGGATCTACAGGGTAACTAGATTGGCAGATGGCATTCTGTAAGCAGAAATACAAATAATATTTTTATTGTCTGGATATGCAATCTATTACAAAGAATGATCTGGAAACAAGCCAACATTAATAATATTTAATATTTAATAACAATTATAATATTTACTAACCACAAAATTCAATAAAATAGCATATTGCAAGAGTGCAGAATAGGAAATTCAGATGGTGTATGTATTGAAGTATTACTATTAAAACAGCAAATGAAATATTTATGAGATAATTTAACCTAAACTCTGTGCAGCTACTTAAACATCTGTGGAAGCATACAAGAGCTTCCTGCAAGATGACCACTATGCAAACCAGCAAGAGCTGGCAATTAAATGAGCTAAACAGCTTTTGCATGGGAATGCACAGAGGTTCTGCCCTAGCAAGCAGCCAGGCAGGTTAAGTGCAGGATGCAGAATCCTCAGTTGCAATGTCCAGGGAGGGGGAGCGGATGATGGAGCACTGCTGGATCTCTGTGACTCCTATAGGCAGATAGGAAATCCTTTGGTGTCTTCAGTGCAGGGGAATTGATTTTTTTAGTCATGTTGTTGACTTTCATATTTCTAGCATTAAAAGGATTACAAATCCCCTGCAGTGCACTTTGGCACACTACCGTTATTAGGGTGTAGCTAGCAGGACATGAAATTTGCCTTAGAAAAACCAAAAATCTATTGAGTTTATGTGCAAACTTGTGTCAAATGGGATGACTGATGGGAATGAAAATAATGGAAGAAGGAAATCAAAAATAGACACAACTCTTTTTTGTATTCTAAATATGATTTCTTTGTTTGCTTGGTATTAATTTTGTTTTAAAGTGAACATTGAACTTTCATTCCTATATTTTGGTTTATTTTTCAGTTCAGCAACACTGCAAAACTAAGTGAAATTATTTGCAGGAGGTGCAGATATGTATGTCTCTGAGTGAAAGAGAAAAGAAAGGAGGTTTAGATCACCACTTAGTGATAGTTGGGTTTTTCAGCCACATAGCTATTGATATAGCTGTGGTTGTAGTATCTACAGTTCTAGGATAATGGAATTTGTTAGAATCATGATCTCTGCCAGTTGCACTGGAGGAGTGAAATGGAAAAACTCAGATGAGGGCCGCAGTGAAGAGCATTTGAAATATATGACCTACCATCCCCTTCAAGATGACTCAGTGCCCCAGAGAAGGAAGAAGCCAGAGGACTGCTAGTGCTGGAGAGCAGACATGCAGGAAAGTTAATTTTAGTACCCAAAAGAACAGAATTGAGATAAGGTTGGGCTCGAGATGTACACAGCAGGATTCGAGCATTTGCAATAAGCACTGCTGACAATGGAGAGAATATGAGGCTCATATTGAGTCTGGACATCTCAGCATTTGCAATACAGCTCACTAGCCTACTTATAGTTCAGTTATTGCTCAACACCATTTCAAATCTGCTTGTTTCCTTTTATGAAAATTTGTCCCTCTCTCTTCTTATGCACATATGTATATACTTGTAAGTATGTACATCTTGTTATTTAGACTAAAAACAATGCATAATGTCTAATGTTTGCAATTTGTAGTTCCTTACAACAAAAATTTCAAATTTAAATTGATCATAAAATACAAATTCCTATCTTACCTGGGAATGTGACAATGAAGTAAGGTAGAGAAGAGTGTTCTTGGCAGCTGTTACGTTGGGAAATAATATCTGCAGTGTGAGGTTTGGCATTGGAAAGTGTTCACCTTTTTCAATCTATAAAAAAAAAAATGTTTTGACTAGTATTTTCCTCATTTTGTCAGTATTTGATTGTGAGCTTTTTTTTCCCTGTGATTTCATTTTCTTCTTTTCATTTTTACATTTCCACAGTCAGTTATGCAAAAAGTGCTTTCATATGGGAGAGAAGTGGCTGTATCTGTGGTGGCCCCCACTGGTTTCTCCTCAGGTGTGCTTAGGTAACTGCTCTCCTGCTCACCTGTTCCTCCCTCCTGTTTTCCCTGAGAAGACGACTGGACATTATCTGTAAGCATCAGCTCTTTCTGGAAAGGCCTGCTGTGGCTGAGAATTGGGTAAACACCTAGGTGGAATTGCTGGCAGCGGAATTGGTGATACTGTCTCTGAAGTGGACAAACTTAATAAACGCTCAAGAACCTTTCAAACTTTTTGCTCCTGGTTACTTACTTGTGATTAGCTGCTTGCAGAGATGAGTTTTACCTTACAAGATCATAAATTGTATGCTCTGCAATCCAGCAGCTTTTTGACTCAAAAAGCAAAGATTTGCAAATTAGATTAATAATTACTTAAACATTCACAGTAGACAAAAAAAAAAGGTAGCTGAGTAAACACTGCAGTGGCATAAAAAATAGGAAAAACCCCTTTGTCATTGCTATTTAGTGAGAGAGAATTTTCCCATATCCCATTTTTTTACAGATAGAAGTTGATCCAGAGAGATTTTTGCTTTTTATATGGGACCCTTGTTCAGTTTTGGATCTGACACTGGGAAACAGGATGCTCTCAAGATAATTAAATTCAGTCCTACTGCAACTTTAGGTTGGACTTTTAGTCACAGAATCATAGCATTGCGGACTGGTTTAGGTTGGAAGAGACCTTAAAGATCATCTGGTTCCAATCCTCTGCTATGGGTTGGGACACCTTCCTTCCACTAGAAGAGATTGCTCAAATCTGGCCTTGAACAATTTCAGGGATGGGGCATCCACAACTTCTCCAGTGCCACACCACCTAATATCTTCATAATATCCAATCTAAACCTGCCCCCTTTCAGTTTAAAGCCATTCCCCCTTGTCCTATAATTACATGTCCTTGTCAAAAGTGCCTCTCCTGCTCTCTTGTAGCCTCCCATTCAGTATTGGAAGGCCTCAAAGAGGTGTCCACAGAGCCTTCCCTTCTCCAGGCTGAGTGGCCCTGGCTGTACCTTACTGTGCTCACAGGAGTGAGCTCAAGCCCTGTGATAATTTTCAAGGCCCTCCTCTGGACCCACTTGAGGAGGTCCATATCCTTCTTATGCTGGGAATTCTAGAGCTGGATGTAGTAGCCCAGCAGGGATCTCTCAAGAGAAGAGTCCATTAAATATCTTTCCCATGTGATTTTACTTCGCAGTTTTTACTCAACCAGGAAGACCAAATTCTTGGAGCATGGCATTTGCCTATTATAAATTTGACTGGATTTTGGAAATGGCTGTTCTAACCTGCAACAGTGGTAGTCCAAGTTCTTATTTACCAGTGCATGCTCTCTTTCCCCAGCTGAGGATAGAAGGTCTAAAACCCACCAGAACTACTCTGCAGGAGATGGACCACTCTGAGATCCTCTGACTCACCATATTCCAAAGCAAGGAAGGAGAAAAAACGGTCTTAAGCACAAAATATGCATGTAGAGGGTTTAATATACTGAATACCAGCACTTTAAGTAATTCAAAGCAAATGGAAAAAAAAATTAAGAGAGTACATATGTCATACATTTTTAATTGTTTCTTACCCTATAATGTAGAGTAACCTCATCCCCGATCTGCTCTGTTGTGTTAATAGCAGTAGGGACAGTATCATTTGCTGCAATTATAACATGGTGCTCTTTGAAAACACTGTGGGTTAAGCAAAACACAAAAAGTTAATAAGCACACACACTTCATAAAAACCTCTTGGAGTTAATAATATAGGTATTTTCATTATTTTGTGAATTTCAGGAGTAGTGTTGCAATTAAGAGTGCACTACTACATCCACTGAAGTTCAGATGTACTGTTCTCTGAATAGGCCCCACTTTTTATTATGTACAGTTAGAATGTTTCGTCCAGATGTAACTAAAAAAAAAGCAAGTATTATTCACAAAATGAATGCATTTGGGTCTGATTTTTGCTTATTCTAATTGTGCAGTCCCTTATCCTGGGCATTGCCATGTGAAACAGGAAGGATCCTGTAAAAGACAGAACCAAGCAAAACCAGAACAAAGCCAGCATGTTCTATATTCAGCTTTATTCTCTATGGGACAAACAAAGGCTGGATTTGAACAATGAAATGCATCCAAAATTAATTTGGCTTAATTATTTACACCTGCACAGCATGAAATGTTGTTTACCAATAGTATTCAGAATGCTTTTCAGGAATGGAATCTAACTGAATTACGTCTATTTCTGAAAACAGTGTACTACAAGGCCTGCATTAAAGTATAAGTCTGAACTTCAAAAGACAAATGCCCAAGAACTTAAAATTAAGGCTAATTTTGAAGATGGAAATCAAACCATACCATGCATTTTTATAGTGATACAAATCCCCGGCCATCAGGAAGCAGGAAGTACTTTCTTTTTTATGTACCTGAAATGCCTTTGAGTGAATACAGCAAAGTACAGGAACCAACAAAAGCTGTTGTATTTGCAAACTGCAGACCAAATTTAAATAGATAAAATGGAATTTCAGCAAGGCAAGGACAGTAACTGCTTCATTATTTCATGACTTCTTTTTTCACTGAAGCCTGTGATTACGAGCTTTGAAGCTGCTGTCTGTAGATACTGAGCACATTTCAACAATAAAACAATACTATATTCTCTTTGAACACCTACAACTTACTGTGCTAGCAAATAAAGTACAGAGAAGTGTCAATACCTTACAAATATTAATCCTACTTCATATTTTACTGGAATTGTAACATGTCCTCTGTTGTCACTCAAGGTCTCAGGTGGTTCTTCACTGTCACTGAAACAAAACAACATATGTCACTCAGATCAGATCGCTGCAGACACAACACAACTACTGGGTGGAAAGGGATCTTAGGAAATGGAAATATCTACATAAATATCTGTGTAGGAAAACACACTACTTATTTCCAGTTAAGTACAGTCTCCCAAAAATAAACTCAAAATACTATTTCCAGTAAACAATTATCTAAGTCCCGCACCAGCCTGACCACATAAATGCATCTTTGTTAAAATTACAGATTGCAGGTGACTGAATGAAAATGGATCAATTAAGGGCCACACCATCCCTGGATTTTGCAGGAACAGCAAACACTGAGGGCAAGTGCATTCCTTTACCTCACCAGGGACAACTTCTGCAATGCTCTTACTCTTTGAAGGCCAGAGATTTTTGTTAACTGTGATTCATTCTAAAGTATGCAGTAATTTTCTAGGAGGATAAACCTTTGCTGAAGGTAAAACAACCAGAAATTATGACTCACTTGTAACTCTCAGGCTGTAGAGAGTAACAGCTATTTATTTAATCCACTCAATCCACTGATGGACTGAATACATCTGTAAGGGTGCCAGCTCTAGAGAAGGCTTAACCACTTGTGAGTTCAGAAGCCACCTGTGTTTTACTATGAAACACAAAACTGTAGAGCTTTCCAATAACAAAAAAACCCACAAAAAACAAAACAAAAAGAAAAATCAGAAGGCAAAGACAGCAACTAACCTTGTTGCATATACATGAATAGTAGCATTTTCCAGGAGATACGATGCGTTGAATTGGAATGATATTTTGAAGGAAATCTGTGCAGAAAAATACATTACACATTTTAAAAGGAAAAAAAAAGCACACACTAATAGGGATTGATATAATGAAATTTTTTGCTTTTATCTATGGAATCCTTATTCATATTTTACCAGTTTTCTATGAATCTGAGTGAATTCACTATTTTGAATTTGTCCCAACCAAGAAGGAAATCTAATAGTTATCACTTATTAAACAGAAGCCTCAAATATTCACAAACCTCAGGAAAAAAAATATATAGTGTATTAGAAACACATGGCTAAATAGTTCTTAACTGAAAGCAATGATTCTTACAAGCAATTAATCAAAAGCTTTTTCTTCCCCTCTAATGAGGAGGAGACAAATCTTCAAAGTCTGGCTATTACAGTGGAGATGAGCTGCCCATAGAAGGCTGCCAGAATACCACTTAATATATGGTAGAACACCTAGAATACCAAAAAGAAATGTTTACAAGGTAAATAAAGGAGAGACTGCTAGATCTCAAAAAAATCTCATAGTTATTACAACCAGGGTAAATCTATCATAATTTGGCACTACACAAAATTTGGGAACACTGCCCCAAATGTTCTTCTTCATATCCTGAAACTTTAGCATAATTTTTTATGAAGCAAAAGTTTTCTTATTCATTACTGTATGGACTTTTCAGCTCTGACTTTTATCTTTGCTTTTATGTGATGAATCTTTAATACAAATTGGTCCACAGGAAGTTGTCCTAGATATTAATATTTAAAACAAAAAGCAGCTTTAAAAAGGAATGTATTAGAGATGTTTATCAGTGAATCAGAGAAGAATTATTTCTGAATGCAAAGAAAAGTGTGAAATTTCTAAATTTAGGGATCTGTAGCTACAGACAAATTAACAAGCAAAGCATGAAAGGAAAATGTGAAAAACCCAGTAAAGTGGGCAGAGGCACTGGACAGTAACTTATCTGGCTTCAAGAGGGTAACAGCTGACTTAATCCCTACAAGTCCAAGACACAAATTAGAATGTTTGTGGGGGAGGCAATGTAGAAGACATCGCTCATCATCCCCCTGTGCATGAAAATGGACAAACAAGAAACTACTGGGAAAGATTGTCTTATTTTCATGCAAGTTGATATTTCCCAACTGAAGACCAAAACCTAAGTACAGCTTTTCAAAGGCTTAGTTTAGCTAAAGCTCCCTTTCCATTCCAACAGGAGATACAGACATCACTGGAACTGTTCAAGATGGAGTTTGATTTTAAGTGGACTACTTGCTGGAAAGGCCTCTCATTCCCTGCTGAGCAGAGGTGAAGCTTTGATGCCTGACTTTGGCAGATCTGGTTTAGCATTTCCACATACCATCTTATTCTATTTTCAACCAATGGACCTCATTTTATATTCAAAATAACTAAATTTATAGGTTCCGGGCTGTGGAAAGCCTGGAGACAGACATTTCTGGTCATGCGTGACACTTGCATGCCACTTGCCTTCTGACAGTGTCAAGGATGGCAATATGCATCTATTACCTCCTCACACACCACAACTGACAGCCCATAGACTGAATATCTGATGGTTTCCCATCTGGCTCTGTGTAGCTGTCTTCAAGGACAGCTTGGGAAATGTGCACAGGCAGTTTTTGGGATGAACACAAGAGAAAAGAACTTCAGAAGGGATAGAGACTGCCCGCCTTTAGAACAACATGGGGCAAGGAGAACTTGCATGCAGGGGGATGTTTTACCTCTTCTGCAGGTTTTAGAAATGGATATCCCACTTTACAGGTGATGTTGTGATTAGATTCACAACTATCTTTCTGTATATCCTAAAGGGAAAAAGAAAGTGTAAACTCTTTTTAAATTCTGACTGAACATCATAGACCTGTTGAACATATATACCATTGCCACTTTTCACTATCAGTACATTGTGAGACTCAAAACCTTAATTGAACTAGAACAAAAATAGGAAGCCACAAATTGTACAAGACAATTTCCACCTATGGATATTTAAAACAACTACTTGCCATTATGCCTTTCCAATGGCAGTGTTTGTAACATTCACAATTACATACCTACTGGGGACACAATGCAAATTAGTCATGGGGTCTAGCAGTCCACATATCTATAATTACACAGTTTTAAAATGTTGTAAATATGTTCTTAATGTAGCAATAAAAATGAATTAAATAAATAAAAAGTCAATTATTGCCATAGGATCAACAACAGTTCTACAGATCCCTGACTTCTCCTAATATGCAGCATTAGGAGAGTTGACAGAAAACAAACTGCTCAAAATGCTTCCCATTGGAACTGAGGAGTATTTGTAGCACATCTGCTGAGCCAGGAAGAAAAACAGCCACTTTTGGAAATGCTGTCTGAGGTAGGGAAGGCACAGACACTGGTCTGCCCTGTTCTACCGCAACAGTGCTTTCTCTATACATGTGGAAAAGGAGAATTCTAGTGGCTCAGGAGTTCTACTGAAAAATAACAAAGCATTTCTGGCTCTACAGATGGGCAGATGATTTGTAGTGCTGATGTTTGTCTAAGAGAAAGGCACTTTTTCTAAGTGCCATTGTGAAATTTGCATCTGTATTTTATGGACAGGGCTAGGCAAGAGTTCATTCATGTCAACATAAATACACTCTTTTAGAGGCATAAGCCAGGAGAGCAGCCATGGGGAATCCCTTTCAATCAGCTGTGATGATGCCCAAGGTGTCAAATTCAGGTTTAATAAAAAGGCTTCCTCAGATCTCTCCAGCAATACAGGTTATGATAAATGTGATGATGTGAAAAAAATCCTACCTCAATGCCAGCAAAAATAATATTTGGAGAATATTGAACCAAAACTCTGGTATTATAGGCGCTGTCTTTTTTGTTCTTCACAGAGAGCTGGATGGTGAACTTATCATTGCGTGACTTCACAATGAATGGAGAAGAGCTGTAAAATAAAGAAAGAATGTTGGACACCTTAACTATTGAATCTGTTTTTAACATAGAGAGAAACTTCTTTCTGTCTCCAGGCAATCTTGTTTCTGAATTGGAAAGGATGCCCCAGCATTATTTTATTAGACTACAGAATTTATAATTCACATAGAAACTTAGTATAGATATCAAGCAATACATTAAACCCAGTGTAGTTACCTGTCTCCGGCTATGCTTGCTTTTACAATCAGAACAAGATCTGAAATGCATTTATTTTTGGCTCCACAATCTTTTGTGAAAGGAATCTGCAAAAATAGTATGTTTATTCTTAATTTAATTACATTTATTGTCAAATACTTGCATTTTAATGCATTATCATGCATTATCTAATTTTACACAAGGTCTTCTGGTAAATAATCAAAGAAGTCTTCCCTAATATTAGCCAGTTAAACATGCCAATAGCCTGTAAAACACACGGATGAAGCACAAGCTTCCTCATCATTCCCTTCTAAGTGATTCACCTAGATTCTGAAAACAGAAGTATGAATGATGGCAAGCACCACCATAGTAAATGAACAACACTGCTCTGCTCCATCTGTGTAAAACCTGACAATAAAACTGTTGGTACTGTCTTCTATCTTTGGTCAGCTATGAACAGCTTTGAAACCCTAGCATAGCTCACATGCACAATGAATTAAGTTTTTTATTCCTGAATACTCATTTAGAGGAAACATCTCCTGGCCAGGTTCAGTAAATCCCTCTCTTCAGCCAATTTGCAGGCAATAGTTTCAGCTCTTGTGTGGGCTGATTTTTACCTTAAATACTTTGGTTATTGACACAGAATCTTTCTAACTTACATATTCTGCTATTGAATTTGGCAAGTTGCTATCAAGAACAGGTCCACTCTCTGGATCAGAAAAATTGAATTCCAGCAAAACCTTTACGGAGTCCTGAAAGTCAGGCTTATCCTAGAACATAAGGAAAACAAAATTGCTGTTATGGAAATTCACTTTAGTACCTAAGGAGATTAAAAAATCCAAAAAAATTCTGAGGCAAAATATTTTTCTGTCACACTGTTGCCATCCTTGCTAGTGAAGCATCTTAATGCTTGCATTTAATGTGCCAGGCATTCTTTATAAATATCTATAAGGTTTTTGTGTATCTTATAATAAAATTCCACAGAGCCTGAGCATGTCCCACCCCGTTTCATTTAAGAATATCTCAGCTGTTGGCTCACAGATGTTTCTCTTTTATTTGTGCTCAAAGGACCAGCAAGATAAGCATCAGCAGCATCACCTTTTGTGAAGTCAAACTTAGGCCTGCTGTTTGGTGAAGAAAATTCTGGGCATCATTTATCATTAGTTTTGCATTATGATACAACTGTGAAGTCACTAAGCATTTTAAATGTGGGTAGCTTACAGTATGTAACTCCATTCATTCCACACAACAGGTACAATCTGGGCAAATTCATACTCTCAGTTGCTAATTATGCTTCTGTTTTGCAATGAATAAATATTCTCTATTCCAAACCTAAACTTTTTTTACTGTATTTTATGAGGAGGAATTGTACCAATATGCAACCCGAAATTCTATCTCACATTCTCCTGCTGAGTTTTGAGTGCACCTAAACTACTAACCATGACAGCTGCTTGATTCCACCATCTGAGATTATGCTCTTAAGACAGACACAGACACATAGTTAAAGAGACTGTACATATAAGTAAATATGTATAAAAGTTTATATGTCTATAAATAAATAAATCTAAGTATTAAACAAATCTTATGTACACTTCTTAAGATTAATTTTGAACTCAGATTTTGTTGTCTAATTTGCAATTAATGGAATACATATTTGGGTTACAATAGTGTCAACATGAGAAAAATACTTTAAATGATTTACTTGCCAACATGTAGAAGTTATGTTTCGTACATTCTGACCCTTTGATAGTTATATTTTTTTGCATTTTCCTCTCATGGTTTTCTGTGAACAAGCTTCGAGATATTTGTCTTTGTGCATCAAGAGTAATCCAATACTGCAGACCTGCAAAGGAGGTTGAGATCAATACTATGAAGCACTTTGCCTCTGCACATTCCTTTTTCTCAAAATATCTTAGATGAACTTTGAACAGTGAACTTAGAAAAGGTGAATTCCATTTTTTAATTAATAAATGCATGCAAGGATAGGAGATTTATAGCTTAAAGCGTCTATAGCTTAGTACTTATCTACTTACTGGATTCAAATATATCTTCTTTTGACTTTAGTCTGGTCTTAAAACAAATTGTGGCATCTATGCATATTGTTTTTTTTATATTTATCTGACAATTTTGTTGTTGAATATTGATGCTTTTAGGTGTAAATTGCATGGAAACATTTACTTCAGCCACATCACGAGACCTTAAAAAAACCACAAAGAAAGTCCTTGGAAATAAGAGCAGCAACTTTTTTAAACTTAAGAATGAAGTTACTAAATACACAGCATTCAACATTCAAATACAGAAATAAAATAATGTAGGTTGGAAAAGACTTTAAACATCATTGAGTCCAACTGACAAAAGGCTTATAGATAAAAAAAAGAAAGATCCTTTAATGTTCTTTGGAAAATAACAGAAGCACAAAATCCATAACTGAAATGAGATTCCTGCGGCACGTGTTGATGGTGCCATTCTGCAGTTCAGTAGCAGGCACAGTGTTGGCCATGTTGTGCCACTTAAGAGGCCATCTATTATTTCATGTTTTCTGTCTTGGCTGTATGATGCTATGAAAACAGTTGGCAGTTGCAATGCACTTCTCTGGCACATTTTCAGCCTGCATTTGTTTTTCTCCATTTAGGCAGATTACTGTGTGCCTGTTAACTTCCATCACAGACAGAACTCATCATACAGAAAACAAAATAAGTGAGCCACAAAAAGAAGAGGGAAAGAAATGTCCTCAGCAGCCAAAACCTATGAAGCACTAGAGCACTTTTTAAAAGGTCAACTATCATTCAGGAGAGGAAGGCCCCGAAGAACCGGGGACAAGAGCAATGCGATGGTCTAGAAGGGTAATTAACTATATATCCTGTACATAGTACCAGTAAAAGAGAAATTACAGAGGAAATAGTCACAGGATTTCTCCACAATGCTGTACTTGTTTCAGAACAGATACTGGGTGAAATATTTCCAAAAGCATTTAAGCAACTCTACAGAGCCAGCTCCATTTTAAAAGAAACTGAAGGTCCAGACCCATCATTGAGAGTATCACAGATAAACGTAAGGTTATACATAATCTGGAGGGTAGTGTGCCATCTCTTAGGTTATGGGTAGATAACAGGCTAAGATTTGTCCACAGTTTGTTTCACTTTAAATCTCCTTTGCCCCTGCAATGCATTAATCTCTCATCCCTGGCTCTGATTAAGCTCCCTTTTGGCCATGAGATGCAGAATCTTAGTGTACTGAATCAGCAAAAAATTTAGCTGGCAAAGTAACTTTATTCAGAATTGTGATCTCAATAATGTAATGAAGGGCATCACACTGTGTTCAGACATGGAACTTTTAGAAAGAAAATACTAGGTGAAGTTCAGGGGAAGCTGGGAGATTGAGTATGGCAGCAAGCCTTGACACAGATGAGTTAGGTGGAACAGCAGAACAGGGAAAGCAAGGAACTGGGTTGCAAACTTCCTTACGAGAGACAAAAATAGTTTTAGTTGTGCTTTAGAAAAAAGGGATTTAATGTCATCTTATTTCTCTTCTCACTTAAAAATTATATTGCTCATTATTATATCTGAATCATACTCATTGAAAGAAAATGAATTCACTGTTAAGCAGAAAGCTTAACAGTGTAGTTCAGTTTTTCAGATTTTCTGTAGGGAGTCAAACTGCAGTTTTCATATTAAGAAATAAAATTCATTTTCTTAGTGACCCCGTTACGTTTGAACCAGTTCTTGGTATTGTTAATAAGATAATATGCAATATACTGTGAAAAAGAGAGCAATTCTGTTTTTTTCCTATTTCACTTTGTGCCAGAAGTGGAATCAGTTTCTATTTTGGAGATGGCCTTGGAGGTCAAGTTCTTCATTCTAGGCTAGCAAGACTTCTATAACATTTCTGTATTTATAACTCCATACATTAAGTTTTATGCTCACTCCTCTAGAGAGACATGAAAATATGAATATTTGCAGTCAGTGTCAAAAACATGAGAAGAAATCAGGAACCTTACAAAGTCCAAACAGTCATGCATGCAAGTTACACTGCTACCCCAAGCAAAAGTTTTTTTTCTGTCCTGACAGCTGTTGTGAGTCTCCATACCAGTAGAGGGCAGCTCCACCAAGGCCTCCGATGGTAACATCAATCAGCCCATCATCGTTTAAATCCATTTCCCCATGCACAGACTGGCCAAAAAATTTCACTTTTTCCCCATCTCCACCTGATGCAATACGCTGTGAAAAGCATAAAAAGGTTAATGCAGTGCACTTTGAAGGGTTTTATAACACTCAAGATGATGGCAGTGAGATGGGGTTTAGTCTCTTTAACTACACTAAATTTTCATTACAATACTCCTGAAACAGTTACCATGGTGATGTACACACTATAAATTTTCAGATTGCAAAATATCTGTCTTTCTGGCTGTACAGAACATGTCAGAAGGTTTCTAATAAAAGCAGGCAAATATATTTTTTAATAATATTAAGACTCACATTCAGTTAAACCAGTATGAATTTGAAAGTATAGAGCAATTCACAAAAGAAGCTGTTATAGTTGGTCAAGTCATAGTCTCATGCTATGTTCGGAAAACATGATTATAAACATTATATACCTTAGAGCAGCTGCCAATCTGCAAAGTTTTACTTCATACCTGAGAATATTTTTTACTGATTGCTTTGCCACGGCCATGATAAATATAAACAGCCCCCCGATGGTCGTCCTCTAAGGGAGAGCCTATCACAATGTCATTATATCCATCCAGGTTGAGGTCCTTCACAGCAGCAATCGCAGTCCCGAAGCGTGCACCGCAAGGCTCGTTCTTCAGAACTTTGCAGGTGTCCTGCTTTAACGGTGAACAGCACGTCTGCTTCACGGGTTCCAGACTCATCTGGTATTCAAACTTTGTCTGTGGAAGAACAGATTTAGAGTTTGTGAATTTCTACCAACGTTTCAGCAATGCAGAGCATTTTAAGAGCTCCTGTCCAGAAGACAAATGGATGAATTAAACAAAACAATTACAAACTAT
Organism: Pardalotus punctatus; assembly: GCA_013400915.1. NCBI lineage: Eukaryota > Metazoa > Chordata > Aves > Passeriformes > Pardalotidae > Pardalotus > Pardalotus punctatus. The sequence continues at coordinate 388,728 of VZTX01004857.1, read as the reverse complement.
TCCTAGTGATTAAATGCACTGTAGAAACTGTGATTCTACAACTATAATTCAAGTGTTCTTTCTGAGCAGCATGCAGCAGAGACATTCCTGATCCCTTTCTGCCTCTAGATACTTCTGAATATTTCTCGAAGTTAGAGGTTCACAGGAAAGTACAGTATCATAACAATATTTGGATGCTATTGTAAGTAAACCACTTCATTCTTTAGGCAGTGTAAAGAGTTTTTCTAAAGGCATTCTCTTAATCTGAGAAGTTAGCCAAGTTTATAATGAAACACAGATGGCAATACTGTTATTCCAGAACAAAAGATAGCATTTCTTTTACGTAGACTGAATTTTGCTCTTAGTAGACACATACACCATCACCTAATATACATATTCTGATCCAGTGTGTACACTAGACCAAAAATACACAGATACTAGGCCATGTAACCAATCTTTCCCATGAATTCCATGTTAGAAATTAGCAGTAGCAAGCAGTTGCTGCATCTTCTTTATTTGGCGCTGGATAAAAGAAAGCACAGGAAAAACAAATTTCAAACCCCACAAACAGTACTGGAGGACAAGGAATTCTTGTTTTCTCACCAACCCTATTTACCAGCAATTTGTTGTTAGCAAAATGCATGTAGAGACTGGAAGAATTCCTTGTCAAACATATCCAGTCTCTCCAGGTCCTTTTCTTGAAATAGGATTTTAGGATATTATCATGGTTAAGACATATTTTAATAATTGTTATAACAATACACAATGGTACTGGACTAAAAGAAGAAAAGAAATGAAAACATATGCATTGACATTGGAAGAAGAGAATTATCAAATTAAGAAACTGAGGTGTAGCTGGTATAATCTGCAATCTAGTCTGATGTTTAAAAGCTGTTAGAGGTATGGGGTTTAGCTCTAGGTTGCTAAGCAAGTCACAAGGATACTGGAGATTACATGTTTAGGATGGATGAGCCTTATTGTTCCCTAATCCATGAAAGCAAAAAAAAAACCAACATGGTAGAAAAGCAATCCTATAAATTTGTATCTGTGCCATACTGCAGCTCATAGGATATAGTACTTAGCTACATAATAAACTGTATTCTCAAGCAAGAGTTTGAGAATGAAGTTCAAAATTCAGTGGCATTATAATCTCAGTTGTCAAAAACATGTTTCTCTGTTTTCAAGAGGTCATCTTCCCCAGCTGAAATATTGTGTTTAAAATAGGGATAAGAAGACATTAAAGAGCATGCTCTGTTCCTGGGCAATAAACATTAGCCTTACCTTGTTCAGACTATAAACATATACCTTCCCTTGCTCCTCTTTCTCAGTTCCCATATACATAGGAGCTCCCACAAGCAGCAGGTCTGTAAATGAGTCCCTATCAATGTCAACTGTGGTAATAACACCCCCAAAGTACGATCCAATCTGTAGGAAAACATAAAGTATACACCAGAGTCAGCAACATGGTCCAATATTTCCTCTTCAGAAACCTATTTCTTGCATGCAACAATGACAAATATTAACCATTAGGCAGACACTTTCTTTACTACCTAGTTGTTTTGGTCTGTTTTCCTTTGAAGGTTGTTTTTGGATTTAGCATTTGTTATCAGATTTTTTTATTAAGAAGTGGGCCATTGAAGTTTCAGCTCTTCTCGGTGGTTGCCTTCTACCCGCTATGGGGTGTAGGACGTTTTGGAGATGCTAGTTTTCAAAAAACAAGTAAAAAAGCTTGGCCAAAAGCTCTGAGACAACTCAGTTCAGTCAAGTCTCCAAAATTCTCAAGCTGTCATTATTTGCAGAGAAACAACATCTACACGAAGCAACGGATACATTCATAGACTGGATACAAGCTATAGGATTTATCTGATTACATTCCCTTCACAGGTAAGGAAGATACCCTGCATTTCCTTTACAATTAACAGGGAAAGCAGCCTCTTTTAGTGCAAGATACACCTCCTCTCACAGAGATGCTTCAAGTAGTCCAAATGTCTCAAATCTTAAAAAACACAGAATGGGTCAGGTTGGACAGGACCACAGTGTGTCATCTGGTCCAACCTCTCTGCTCCAGCAGGGTCATCCCAGAGCACACGGCACAGGATTATGCCCAGATGGTTTTTGAACATCTCCAGTGAGGGAGACTCCACACACTCTCTGGGTAATCTGTTCCAGCACTTGGTCACCTGCACAGTTAAGAGGTTCTTCTCCATGTTCAGGTGGAACTTCCTGTGCATCAGTTCCTGCCCATTGTCTCCTGTCCTGTTGCTCAGCACCACCGAGCAGAGCCTGGTCTATGCTCTGACCCCTCCCTGCAGACTCTGACAGACACTGATGAGGTTGCCTCTCAGTCATCTGTTCTTGAGGCTGGACAGTCCCAGTTCCCTAAGATCCACTTTAGTTCATTGACTCTAAAATGTTTGATTGATTCATTGACTGATTGACTGATTGATTAGCTGACTTGCAGACATCAGCTATAGGTGAAAATTAGGTAACTTGAATGTTCCTGAAAGAAGCTGGTACTGCAGCCTGGGGAGGTGGGAGTAGGCAGGTCTTTCAATTCTCATAAGTACGATATTATCTTAACAATACTATCCTTAATTATTCAATTACATGGATTTTTTTCTTCTTGGAGCAATAGCTTTCAGTGATCTGCTATTCAATGTAACATTCAGTAGTTCATTCTATCCCAGAAGATGCTCTTGCACAGAACCCTGTTTGTCACAAGTCCAGTGACATTCCCGTCCACTCTGCAGACAGAGAAAACTGTATGTACAGAGATGGCAACAACCACTTTGACACTGGTGAGGGTTTAACCCTCAAAGATAAAATTTCCGAGGATCTCTGACTGCTATACAGTCCTCTTTCCATTGCTAATTATACCAGAGGACCTGCGTAACTTTTCCTTCTGGTCTTGCTTACAGCTCCCCGTTTCATGTGCTCTTGTATGAGGAGCTGTCATTTGAAATAATTATTTCTACTTCTGGTGTATGCCTGCCATATGGTAATTGTGAATGCATACTTACTTGTTCTCCATTTAATCTCTGAATTACTTTCACATCTTTTCCTTCCATCTTATAAACGATAACTTGGCCAGTGTGATTGTATCGTGGCTGCCCTGCTATGTAAAGTACACCTCCGGGTGTCAGTGCTGAATTCACAGTATATCCTAGGAAGCAGAAAGACATCAAGATGCAGCACACACAGAATGCATCAAAAATACAGAGGCTTTGTAAGGTTTATTCTACAACTACATGTTTAGCCCTATTCATGCTAGAGAGCAACAGCATTTAATTAAAAAGCACTTTTTTTTTTTTTTTTTGGTCNNTGTTTTTTTTTTTTTTTTGGTCTACAGTCTCAGAGTCACAAGCACCACTGTGTTATTAAACCTGTTCACAGGCTGGTGAGCCATGTTCACTTTGCCATTCTCACACATTGTAAGAAGTAACTCATGAATAGCTGGTGGAAAAGCTACTTTCAAAGAACAGTTGTCACTGGCCCACTGTCAAACTTATGGAGACTTCAAGAAATGGTTCTGGGGGGCATTTTAAACATACCTCTGTTCAATAATAACAAAAATTTAACAACTTTGGTGAAGGAAGACTTAAAAAATTTGCAGTGAAATCAAGTTCAAGAGTTGCAAGTATTACGGAGGACAGGATCTAAATTTAATATGACTTTACCAAATCTGAGTTATAAAAAAGGCAGCTAAAGGCATTTGGCAATGAAGAAAATGCTCTTAAGGAAAAACATTAAAATATTCTAGCGTTGATTCTTCATCAGCGGAAGTGTGACTTAAAGGAGATAACAGAGCAAATAGAATAATGAGGTGCAGAAAGCAAGACCTAGAGGAGAGAGCAAGGCCACTGAAGCTTTTTGGTAGAAAAATAACCTGCCAATATGCAAAGCATTATTATAATAAAAAAGTTGTTGGTCTTGTTGGTTTTGTCTACTGAGTGACAGCAAACAGCTTAATTTTAAGCAAATATTTAGAGTGAATATTATATAAGACTTTTTAACTATCAAGGCATAGAAAAACTAGATAAGAATACTAGAGCAATCTGTGACATCTTCTTTGAACAGATTAAACGTCTCTGTTGGGAAAGTCCAGATATACTTAGGTCTATGTTTGGATTAGTTTTCTCATTGTAGAAGTTGTTATTTATTTTTTTAAAAGAACACGAAAATCAAGAGTAGGCTTGTTACCAGTCTCCTAGAATATAAGATATTCTGTAAGACACTCTTTTTGAATGAGCTTTGAGAGAGGTCTTGTAGTATTTGTTGCGAAGTGTTGTAAGATGGGCTATTTCTCTTACCTAGATAGGCTGCAAGAGGTTCATTTCTTTCTGAATGCCTGTCACGAAAGGTATCATTTGTTGGCATTGAAATGCCACTGTCCTTCACCATGAGCACTGTGCCATTCCAGTCATATGCTCCAACTGCTCCAAGCATGATCCAATCCTTAAGGAGAATAAAACAAAAAGTCAGTTTTTTATGTGAATCATCTTTTCTCTATGTGAATCATCTTTAGACATTCATGGTTCAGGATGCCCACATTTGGGCAAGGCTTCCTGTATACTTACATATTTAGCCTTGTTTTCCTATTATGGTGTGGACCCTACAATTCACAGGGTCATAGTAAGGCTTGGGTCGAAAAGTCCTGAAAGATCATGCAGTTCCAACCCCTCTTGTCACAGGCAGGGATGCCACTAAGTAGACCAGTTTGTTCAGAGCCCCATTCATCCTGGCTTTGAGCACTTCCAGGGGTTGGGAATCCAGATTCTCTGGACAATCTGTTCCAGTGCCTTACTTTGCTCCATGTAAAGAATTTCTTCCTAACATCTAACCTAAACCTCTGTTCCTTTAAAATCATTCCCTCTTGTCCTATCACTATCTGCCCATGTAAAAAGTCACTCTCCCTCCTTCTTATAAGCCCCCTTTAAGTACTAGAAGGCTGCTCTAAGGCCTCCCTAGAGCCTTCTCTTCTCTGAGCTACATAACCCCATCTCTCTCAGCCTGTCCTCATAGCATAGGTGCTCCAGCCCTCTGGTCATCTGTGCGGCCCTGCTCTGAAACTTTCAAGTTAAAACATTGTCCCTTGTTCTGTCACTAAAGGCTCTGACAAAAAGCCTTTCTTCATCTTTCTTAACATATTTTTAGGCTATTCTCCAGATAGAAAGTGCTATGGAAGCATTAAATTTAGAGTTCACGTGAAGTATATATGTACTCTCTCAAGTTTTCATTGTTCCTAAATGTTCTTTACATACATTTTACAAAAAAGGTAACTGGATTACAGGATGCTTCAAAACTTCCAACAGCAAACAGGACTATACAAAGAATTCTGAAACACTTGTTTCGAATTAATAGAATCAACATCAAAAATCTACTTGGGAAAATTACTTCTATTTTCAAACAATTTGTTTACCTGGGAATAATGAGCACTGAAACCAGCTTGAGACATTTCCATTTCAAAAGATGAGGCCTGCTGGTCGGTTGTTGCTATTAAACAGAAAAAATTAAGTTTCAGAAATGAATTTGTTTCAATATGAAAAAGTAACTGAAGAGTGTTATGATAACGCTCATATTATAGTAAAGGATAGCATAATTCACTAAGCTGTCCAGTGAATATAGTTTGCCATAGATTTTTATAATAAACACAGAAATAAAGACGTGTGTTGAATGCTACTATTAAGTACGGGAATTTCCATTTTAAGATCATGTCTCAGAACTTGTCCAACAAAGTTTCCGGGCTAAAACTGACCAGATTTGAACTCAGGCTGATGGTAAGTATGTTTGGAATGTTTGATTAATATGGTTAAGCCATTTTCCACTTGAGCTAAGTGAACAATAAAACACCAGCCATGTAACCCTGGCCTTGTGTTCAAGCAACTAAAGTTTTGTAGGCAGCTGGAGGAACTTTAAATGAAAAACACTTGATGTTTGTATGAACCTTTGCAAAAACAACATAGGAAAATCTCTGCTGTCCAAGATTCATAAGCCTCAGCGAAGTGCTTGGGAATGATAATTCTGCCCAGAAAATCACATGACGATCTGATTCTCTTAAAGGACTTTGTACAAAAAAGGTATCAGGTGATTTTGTACTAGCTTCAGTATCTTGTCAAGTAGTCATATGTTCGTTATTAAGCTCTGACCGGCTGTTTTGCTCCCAGGTAAACTTGAAACATCATCAGAGAAGAAAAAGCCTTTTCCTCTACTTAAAAGAAAAATAAGCAGCCCTTAATAGTCAAGGACTATTTTGCCACTGTAAGTGGCCAAGTAAGAGAACTACATTTTGCATGTTGATCCTTCCTTGAGAGCAAGATATGCTAACAGGCAGCAGAGGCAAGCTATGAAATCTGCTCTGATGCTGATCCAGGAGGAGTTCACAGCCACCAGCTGAGTGCTGAAGCAAACCTTCAGCTGTGTGAATGAAACTGAGCCATAGCAAGCCATGGCTGCATGAATTTCAGGCATCTGGACTATTAAATAATACTGAACTTTTGATACTCAGCAACTAAACCACAGAGGTTGCTCCCTGGGACATGATGTCTTTCCTAATTGTTGGGATTTACAGCCTGTCATAGGAAGGAGACATGATCTCAAACACAAAGTGTTTGACATGCAAACGAAGACTATCATGTTTCACAAGATGTAACTGCTTTGCTAAGTCTGAAAAAGTCATTTTTAAGCATAAAACTCTTAAGCTGCAGATCTGCTGATTAACAGTATTTTCATGCAGTAAAGGATGCTTCGTAATGAGCTGAGAAAGAGGATTCTCACAGCCTATGGCAGAGGACAAATCTGATACTGTTGGTGTGTGCAGCTCTAAGTGCTGCTTAGATAATGGCTCCTAGGCTAACTTTCCATCCAGTTTCAAACTGCCAAGCATCTTACAAAGGATATTTTGTGAAAAAATATTTGTGCCTGCCTACAGGTTGGATAAAACATAAAATTGCTGTTAAAAGCAATGTCCATGCCATGAGACACAGAGGCATATGAAAAAGATTATGTGTAAAAATCCACTGGCTGTCAAGTATGGGTTTTTGTTGGATTTGATTTTTCAGCTCTCAGTTTTCTTTTGCACTTTTTTAAAGACAAAAAACAAAATGAAAAAATAAATCCAAGAAAAAAATCAAATGAACTACTATACTAGCAAGAAGCAATTTAGATTGAGAATTTTAACAGATTCAGGTATCTAATTTCAACAAGCATGGTTCTTGTGATGCACAGAAGCTACTAGATACAGGGCTAATTGATCTCCAATTACACACATCTAGTAAACTAACTTGTCAGCAGAAAGCTGCATGGGACAGAATTAATCTGCTTTTTTTCCACCACCAGAAAAATGCATGCATAGACACAGCTGTGAATCCAGAATACAAATGAAAGGTTTTGGGATAGGACAGAAAACTGTGCCTGAAGAATCAGCATAAATTGATTTAGTCAGCATCATCTAGCTCCAACCCATTGGAGCAGCTCGACCATGCTATATTTTGACAGAAAGCTAAAATCACATTTTCAGTTTCTATTCTGATTCTCTTGCAGACAGATTGTATGATTTGTGGGACTTAGGTGGAGGAGGCGACATTTCTTGTCTCATATTGCAGGTTTCTTATACATAAATCTTAGTGCATCTCTGAGTTCCTACAGAAAATCTGCAAACCAAGAGCCTTTTGGCAGTAATGAAATTAATTAGCTTGTCTCTTATGGTGTGGATGAAGGTAATTTTCCACATTTTTCATTTCAAATATGATTTTTTTTGTAATACAGTCAAGTCAAAATAAAAATTGCAAATAAGGTAAATATATCAAGGCATAAACACCCTAACATTTTATAACAAGGTCATGTTAAATAAAAAGCAACAATATCCAAGAAATACATATCTATTACTACATCGTTTGCAAAAAATTAGAACTGAATTCAAGAAGTACTGCAGAACCTATTGATACTTAAAGAACAACAATATGCTTTATACACCAAAATACTGAAGGACACGAAGACAAGGATTTGTCATCACAAGAGACAGCTATCATATAAACACATAAAATTTATACAATTTAATCAAACATTTCATTTCACCACCATCAATATAACTACATTCGTTAGGATATTTTATTAAGCTACAGGACTTCTTTAATTTTCAAATGTTTTGTATTTTTTTCTTATCATTAGAGGAAGGATTCAGTACAGTCTCTGGAAGGGTCAGAGCTCACTGCATAAAACTTTCCCCACCAGCATGGAGTTCAAGCCAGCACAAGTTACTCCACTGCTTGGAGGCTGAGGTTTCATGGGACAGACAGGCACTACCTAATGCCTGATGGCTACTGACTGATACAAGGGACAAGGCGGAGGGTGACAGACTGAGACCATCTCCTCCTGTGGTACCTGGCTGCTCAACAGGTTGAGCTGTGGCACAAAACCTTGACTCTGAGCACAAAGATTTCCAGAAATTCAATCATGTTAAGTCTTACATACTTCACCTTACAACCTTCACCTTCAATTAACTTCCAATTCTATATTCATTATAGCTAAAAGATGTAACTGACATTTTATTCTGATAATGAAATACAAAATTTTTTTTTTCATTTTTTAGGCATATAAAGGACAAACTGAAGAGCAAGTTTTCAATTTTTGTTTGAACAGCTATTTTTCCACTAAAAGTGTATTATTCCTAATGACTTAACAAAAGAGCACCGTATTCAATGGACTTTGAAGTACACAATGAGCCTAAGTAGGCTAGACTTTGCCCTTTAGAGAGAGATTCGATTCTCTTCAAATTGTTTCAAAGCTGAGGGAACCAAATAGTCCCGAAAGTGAAAACAGAATAACATATAAACCGTATTTTAATAAACTATGTTTATCGCTGAAAATATTTAGTAATAGCTGAAAAAGGTAATGTTTGATCAAACTAAATGATACACTAAAAAAAACCCCAACAAATGTGTCTGAGAAATACAGCTCCAATGTAAAAAAACTGAAAATATTCTCTCACTTTTGTACATTCCAGTCAATATTTTCTTTTGTTCCAGCTGTAAACTACAACATTCTAGATACTTGGAAAGTTGAAGTGTTGAAAAAAATAGCCCAAATAGATGGATGTGTTCTTTGTATGACATGATCCCTTCAGAGCTGGCCAGTATAATTTATAACTAATAAACTCCATCTCCTGTTACCAGTAGTGTACTTGAAACAAACAGTGGTTTGGACAGTGTTGTCTCATTTCAATGGAGAATGTAAGCAGACATTATGAGAAAATTACTTTTCTGTGCTAAAATCTCAGTACTGTGAACCTTCCCAAAGAAAAATTGTACTTGTTAACTCTATACACTGAGTCCATGTTAACTTGTATAGCAAAGTAATATGCTGTAACTAATAACTAACCAAAAAGAAACCCTAAACATTTAGGCAGAAAAACAGATGATCATGGGGCAATTAGGGTATGATCTGGCAATGTTTTTTTACCTAAAAGAGGGCAACTTCCTATTTACCTCAGTTAAAACAGTACTGGTTATTTACCCTATAAGGCTATTGTCTCCACAGTGGTAACTTCTCTGAATATGTTCACATCTTTACCTATGATTTTGATGTCTACTATAAAATAATTTTATAATCTGCATGGAAGAAATATCTGCTTAGTAAATTTTATGCAGCACAATGCATTTCAAAGGAAGATAAAAGCAGGTGTTCTTCTATTTGTTTCAGTTGCAATGCAGGCATAAAGTAAAATTTTAAAGAATGTCATACCTTCCAGGGCAAATATTCTCTCTCCAAGTGCTTCAACAATGGTTAAAAGAGCTAATTCATCTGAGACATTGAAAAAGTGCTTTTCAGTAGGCTTACTGGCAATTGATTTTATTTCCTCTACAAATTTCTCAGTACTTAAATTTCCTCTGCTGTAGCTGCCAAGAATCTAAAGAGAATAAAAAAAAACGAAACAAAAGTCAAGCATATATTTCATAACCCGTTAAAAAAGATACCATTGAGGTAGGTTGTCAGAGAATGGTGGAAGATCATATCTAACCTTAATTTGTAATGTTAAAACCTCACTCAAATTGATTTGAACCCATTCTTTCCCAATAAGAACAGAACTGTATGAGGGATCAGTTGTTTTTGTGAAAATACCATTTGACAGCAAACAAAGTAACTGTGTAATGTCTGCTATCCTGAACTGGACTTTTTACCCTCTCTTCACAAAATTATAAAAATTCATTCTATGATTTGTTGAAGTAGGCCATAATTTATGAAAAAACCAACAAAACACTTCCCAGACCAGAGTACACAATTACATTAGCTTCTGCATAACCACCAGTTCTTATAACATGCTATACATGCAATTAATGACAAGTTGATTAGGCACAGAATAGCTCTTTATTCTGTGAAGATTTGCCCTATAAATACATATAACAACAACACTTGCATTCAGTGTTGACAACTTCAACACAATACAAGACCTTAGATTTGGTCTGCAATTTTAACACCACTCCTGTAACAATTCAGGATACCCCCAAAAAACACCTCACTTCTCTGTTTCCCAGACAAACAGATATTTTTAATATGAAAAAGGGCTCTATACACTTTACTTGATATGAGAGGGAGGTAAAAACCAAATTCCCATGTTCTAGCATCTCAGCCCACTGGAGCAATTAAAATTTGGTTCTAAACAGGGATTTTACTGCTGAGAATGTTGCAGCATCAAGGACAATTTTTCTTTAGTTATCTCTAACTTTATGAAGAAAATAACTGAAAATTTGTGGGCTGCTGGACTCAACTTCTGTTTCATGTTTCTTTAAATTAAATACAACATCTTTCTTGAAGTTTTATGGTTTCATACCACCTTCTTTTACCAAAAATAATACAGAAAAACAAAGAAAGACAGTAATGGATAGGCAACAAACCAAATGTCCCTTCAAAATTAACAACAGAAAATAGAAGATTTTAAACACAGAAATAAAATGGAATATTAACACCAAATCTATAATTAATGCTTTCATATTTCTTGATTTGGGTTAACCTCTATTCTCATTCAGCTACTAAGTTTGCTTAACGTGAAAATGACAGCTTTAGAATGCGAGCATACAACACAGGCATAATAAACATGCATTTTCTTGATGGCTTACATTTGTTTTTTTTTAAAAAATAGGTAATGTTTCTATAGAAATTGCTTAGAATATTGTATTAGTCCACTTTGCTCAATGTTGCTTTTAACAAAAAGGATTTGATTTTAAACTGTCCCTCAAACTCTTCCTACTTTTTCTTTGCACAGACACACACCTGTCATCACCTGGAAGACAGATAGATTGCTTTTCTTATACACTATAAAATCAGAAAGTAAATTTTTAATGTTTTTTTCAGCTTTTTCCTTTTCTCCTCTCTGAAATAATTACATTTCCATAAAGATTCTGTGAAATGAACTTCTAAAACTGAAATAACATTTAGAAGATGAAACATGCTTTTAAGATTCTGAATTTTCCCATTAAATTTCACTTACAGCAATAGCAAATCTCTGAATGTTTTCATCTTCACAATCATCAATCACTTCTTGTAATCTGTAGTTGTCATGTGATTCCCCATCAGTCACAATAACCATTACTTTTTGTACTCCTCTTCGTGCACCATGAGCCTCAGTAAAAGCTTCTTCCCTAAAGGGACCATAAAGAGTTTTGGAGAAAGGAAACGCCAGTATATAGCACATGCATCATATTTGCATAGCCGACCATAAATGAAAAGATTTTATATTAACTAGAAAGCAGGAAATGGAGATTAATGTTAACCATGAACACATACAAACAACTGTAATTGGAACTTGCATGACAGTTCACAGCCAAAGTTTCACAAGCATTCATTCATTATTCACTCACTTGAGAGCAATAGCAGAAAACACAAAGCTGGATAGTGAAAAATTCTTCCCCTCTACAAATAAACTTCTGGCACCTTAAAACAGCTTTTGGCATCTTACAAAAAGACCCAGCCAACACCCTCCCTTTATAAAAACCCATGTAGAAACCCCTCACCTACTTCCACCCTACAGCAGCATCACTTCAAGTGGTCAAAGTATTTACTCAGCTCCAGCACACTTCTGCACACTTACATCAACACTGGGTATGTGGGATGTGGCAGAAATAGGTTGCAGGTGAGTGGAGGTAGGTTGGGGCACCCCGTTGAATTCTACAGATGCAGATGGGCAAACAGGCTCTGAGGTTTTGGGCAGCTCTTCACCCAGACTCTGGACCACACAAGGCAAGGCTGGATCAGGGCTCTGGAGAAGGAAGGAAGCATGGCTTCCTCTTTTCAGAAAAATACCACAGAATTCTAAGAATGGCCACATGAGTGAAAGCTGAGAATTACCACTGAAGATGGCCAAAAGGGGATGACTGCAAGAACAGAGGAAGCTTTTGCTGACACAGTTTCTGTATGTATTCTGCAGCACTTTGTGGCACACCGGGGCTTTCTGAACTAGATGTGGTTTCTGAGTACTTGGCAGCTCTCTGCTGGCTCTGCTTTCATGAACTTGTTCAGACTCCTCAAGCTTCTACTTGTATCTAAGGAAAATGGTGAATATAACTGGCGAATATGTAAGAATTCAACTGTACACCATATCAATAAAACTTTGGTCAGATAATCAAATAATTCATCAGAAGGATGTTGCATATTTCACCAAACGGTTGTTTGCAAAAACTGAATGCAATCTTTTGGGCAATAAAATCATGCTATTGTGATGGGGGGGAAAAAAAAAACAGAAAAAGAAAGATACGAGGACAACATTGTATAGTTTGAAATTTTCTGAGAGATTTTGCATTTACTGTCTGTTCTATGAAAATCAGATTTCATTTTTCTCATAAAAGAAGCATCTCTAAATATTGCTATTGCTATAACAAATCTTTAATCTCCTAATGACTGAGAAGCTTCAAAGACTTAGGATATAAAATTTCTAGACTTTCTGACAAGTGTGGGCCCAAACATCATAATAATCAACTTCAGAATGAAAACAAATTAACATAAAAAATTCTAGTTTTTCCTTTTTCCTCTAAAAAACTTGATTTTCTTCATCCCTCTACATACACAGTTCCTACCTGCTCTGTGTGGACATCAGATACTGTCAGCCCTTTGCTTAAGCCTACAACCTTGCTCCATGTCTATCCTCTTTTCCTAATTCTTCCATTCAGGAAACAGCTGTCTTTCAAGGGTCTCACATACAATTGCTCTAGGATAGAGACTGCTTATTCACTTTTATGTTTGCTTAGCTAAAATAAAGCCAGATGTTAGACCCACCATGTTTTCAACACTCAAGGTCAGAATCACCACCCTTTCTGTGCTTGTTTCCCCCACGTGCAGGACAACATCTTGTGTGCATACCTGGCTGTGTCTATCCCCAAGGCTGTCATGGTTTGCGTGCCACCGCGCTGGCGTATTCTCAAGGCTGCAGCCATCACATCTTCTGTTGTTGAATATGTATTCAGGAAAAACTCATGGACTACAGTCTGTCCATACTGAACAATTCCAACCTGAAATACATAGTTTGCGTTAAAAATTAACTGCTCTTAAAAAAAAATCACTGTCTTCTGCAGTGTGTGTTTGTACCTACAGCCAGAAGAAGAACTGAACTCTGTTTCCCGCAGTATTAAACACTTATATATGTTTGAGCAAGACTATCTAGGTGACAATCTTATGAAACATTCTGAAGTTTCTAAATTGCTTTTATTAAAAATTGGGGTAAAGTCAAAAGCCATCTCAAGTCCCTGGTATTACTGGCTTGAGGCAATCTGGATGGGAGCTCTGCTCTCCTCTAGGCCAAGGCCGACCAATGCCCCAACCATCTGTAGCAACTCCTCAAAACTGTTTTCCTTACAGCATACGAGGTCATGGCTCACTCACATTCTCTTCATTCCATTCAAATATAATACTCCTACATCCAATAGTTTATTTACCCTAAATCTAGCATAGAAACAGGAAGACTCAATTACTCTTATCTCGATGAAGACAGCAGGGATATCCATGAAATGGGCGTTCTCCCAGCAGGAGGTACATCACAGTATCACCTGACAAGTACCAGACGGTAAAACATGAATGAAATGGTGGCTTTGGGACTGGAGGAGGATAATATAAAGTCTATAGATGACCTTAGCAGGACAAGTCTTCGTGCAGAAGACCAATACATGGGATTGTGCAATAACCACAAAATGCCTGAGGGAACCTGCTGCAAAGCCAAGAGTGGAATAAAAAGACAAGCAATATTCTTAAATATTAATTAATTTCTTCCATTCATCTCTGTCAGTTTTAATATCTTGGCAGGCTCCTGACAGCTTTTACTGGGGAGAAGCCACACAATATTCCATTAGCATATTTCAATTTTACGTTACACATCGCAATTTATAGGTGTTATTTAGGATAATGCAGTATTACGTGGCATTTATGTCTCACTCATCTATTATTAAAAGCACTCTAGCATTAAGGTACTGAAGATCAATAAGACCTCTGGGATGTTTTTGCCATCATATTATTTTAGAAGTGGCTTAGTCTATACTTTACAGCTGTTTTACAGGGTTTTTTTTCAGGTACTTTCACAGCCTCTCAGATTCTGCACAATATTTGTTTGTGTGTAGCAGAAGGGTTAGAATTGGATAAATATTTCACAGTAAACATCAATAATATGATCATTATGAAATGCTAGTTACATATGATTATGGGACTATAATCACAATGGAATGTGATAGCAAAATCCATCCCACTGAATTTCCATATCCTTTTGAAAGCACAGTCAAATCTGGAAGAACTGAGAACTGATGTAAGTACAAAGTTACGACAAGTTGCTGCCTTTCAGATATTTAAGTTGTCCCTTTTCCAGCCGCAGGAGAGAGAATGCAGAGGCTGCAATGTTCCCGTGAGCAGCAGTCCATTAAACCTGTGCAGTGTTTACAGAACCAACCAGGGCACTCTCTGTATCATCACTCAGAGCACTCATGTGGCACTGAATAAATCACAAGCTGAAGATGAAATTTTTAACCTCTTCCCTCCAAGGCAACTGTTTCGTGGCATGCATCTAAAGTGACACTCAGCATTATCTAAATAGGATGCTGTTAGTCTTTGAAAAATACTGCCATTAACTGACGATGAACAAGAGATTTGCATTGTGCTTCACTTTTTGTAAGTAATGGCTTAAGAATTCCAGTGCCAAGCACCAAGTGTAGCCAGAGACTACAGTATGCTGGGGAGCTTGTTAGTGTGGATTCACAGGCTCCTTATCTGCAGCTTTGATAACCTTATTTGTACCAAGAAAGAAATCATCTACTGACTGCTGCCAGTGCGAAAAGCATCTGCCAGTCTTTCATTATTCCTGAGACCTATGTTGGTGTTGTCATTTTCCTAAAAAAAGATTACAGGCTGACATTGAGTTCTATCATTTCCCGTTTGAAAGGAAACGTCCATGATCACAGCAAGTACACATTTGAGCATTTCCTTCTCAGGAAGTGAATGGGAAGAACATCTGAGTCTGAAAACTGCACTGTGTTGCATAGCTTGTAAATCAGGAAGGAAGGGGGGCATGTGGTTATCTTATGGGATACAATTGTCATGTGGGACCCTTCCTTAGCACTAGCTTTGAAAACACTCATCATCGTGTTCTACATATTCCATGGTACCAAAGATGAACCATTCCTCAATAACAGGCAACAAAAAAAAAACTCTGAGAAAATGCTACTAGGCTTCTTGTTCCAGTCTCCTACAGGATCACAGAATAAAGTCCACCTTGTAAAATTAGAGTAATAACCTGTTAGATAGCAATGAAGGTTTGAGCTTTTATAGCCTTTTCATCTTATGGAAAACTAGAAGTGGCACATCTACTTGATGCAGATGTGCCTTTATGGGCTTCAGCAAGCCCCTAAGAATGATGCTTACAGGCATTGTATGTTTCGATTTGCTTGTTTAATTTATATCTGGAAAATGCAACAGTACTACACAGAAGGACATAACTATGCTCTATTCCAGAGAACCTGATATTTTTCCCATCATTACTGACCATAATCTATTGAACATTCTTGTAATTCTTAAGTTTATGTTCCCTTCCCTAGCATTCCATGGCTTTTACATTACACAAGGGAATAATCCTTTAATTGTCCCCAGTTCCTGTGAAAAGTGTTGTACAAGAGAATAGGCAAGTGAAGGACTGTTCTACTTTGGAACAAAGCAGTTCTCAGGGTTACGATTTATTGTTGTCCCATAATGAATACAGATGCTTAGTTGGAAAGTACATTCTGGCTTTCCCAAAAAATTTAAGCTAATCAATTTGGCAAAAACCAACAAATAAAACAACAAAATGAAAGGAAAACCATTTAGTACATGAAATCACATGTTAGAGTTTCCAGCATTGGGATGTGGAGAGAAATCAGAAATATTTTTAAATTTACTGATATTTAACGTAAAATAAAAGCAGAGATGCCTTGGGAAGCATTAATGGATAATATTTTTTTCATAAGGAGACATTTTTAAAGATAACAAAAAAAAATTGTTCTCTCACATTTTGTTTACTTCAAGGCAAAAGTTACTTGTAAGCTCTTGCAAAGATCTTTCTTCATCCCTAGTCTTTGTAATACCTCTTAAATACACTTCTGTTCTTCTGAAGACAAAACTAATCGTAAGATATTACAAGGCATGACTTATTAGTGTACTGATACAGTCCCTTTGGAGACAAAATAAGGTACAGGCCAAACATCTATAACTACCTATGCCATATATTAATGGAAAAATAGAAACTGTCTGAAAATTTCTCAAGACCTTTCCAGTATATCTTAAAGCTAGAATTGAACTTATTCAAGTATTCTACTTTCTCTTTTGAGAGGAATCCACAGAAAGTTGCTCATAAGTAAATGATTAAAAAACTTACCAATCAGATTAAAAAGACAATTATCTCCATAACAGTTAAAAATGAGGCAAAAAAAGGCCAGGAGAAATATTTTGATTTTGTTCCTACTTCTACTATTTCTACATAATTCCTCCTTCTTTTTCCACTTTTCTATCATCACTTGCCATTTACTTCTTTTATCCTAAAACTCAAGATATGCAGCTTATTCATCAGTATGGGGCTGTAGATTATCTGGAGAAAGGAAAGAGGAAGGAATCCAAAGTTTGAAAAAAATATACCATAAACTTCAACTTTCTGCATCTGAAACTTCAGGCTTTCACTTTCAAATCTGCCAAACATGGGACACTGAACAATTTCTCTCCTAACTTGCTACAAATCTAATGACCATTGTTCATGGAGGGGATAAGTGGCAAAAAAATCTCAAAAGCCTCTAATCAAAACACAGTTTTGAACAAGTCACACCCAATCTGCTAAGGAGTTATTCTGTAATCACCTCATTCCTTTCCTGTGCAAAACAATCTTAAGTCAGTGAAAGTCCACTGACTTCTACATGTTTAGTAATAAAAAATTAAAATGGAAAAATCAATTTAAACAGACAGAAAATATGTTGTTGTTCCTATGCTTCTCCTCTGTGTTCCCAGTGGAGAGCAGATAAATAAGCCTGCTCTGTTGTTTCTCCTCTTTCCCATTGTAGAGTCATTTAAACATCTTTTCTGAGAAAGGAGACAGTGTGGGTGGGGGACAGAGTATAAATGCATTACTAACTTCAGATGGGCCAGGGTTCCCAAGCAGGGGGGTCAGTGGAGAGGAGAGAGATATGTTCTGGGGAAGGAGGAAGGTAAGAGGTACTGAGAAAATTCCACCAAGCCTTTGCCTTCCATTTCTAGTTTTTCAGTCTCTCTCCTCCTTATCCCATTCTTATCATGCTCTCAAATGTTTCTGCTCTGTAGCAGCCAGATGCCAAAGCTGACGTTCTCAAGTGAATATGTGTACGTGTGAGAAGAGAAGTAGTTATGCCAAACTGTGGGCACAAGGGATTTTGTAGGTGGAGATGGGAGGCTGCTGGAGTGCAGACCAGCTAGGGACCTTTTGTGCACGAGCTGAGCCACACAGACGAGGCAGTATTCCAAAACTGAACATAACAGAGGTGTGGCATTGTAAAAATTTAGAAGTTGCTGGTTGAGGAAGAGGAGTGAGGGTGCAGCAGAGTTGGTTGCCCTGTGTACCACTCCCATGAAGACCTTTGAGCAGAAGAAATGATGATTTCTATGAAGGTATTGCCCCACACTGAGAAGTTCAGATTTAAGTATTTTAAGATGCTACATGTTTGAGTAATCATCTGTTTAAGGGAACAGAAAGAATGTTTTCCTTTCTGCTAAATTTGACAAAATGTTTTTCCCTCTTCCTCACAATATCTGAAGAAAATTGTGTTTTAAGTTATAGGACATGATTGTAAAGTTGATAAGTTATTTTATCAGCCAGTGTTCAGTATAACCAATAGAGGACCTGGGTGGTAGTTTAAAAACCCCAATTACATGGAAAATGATGGGGGTAATACTCTCTGCAGACAGAGGCATCCTTTACATCTTCTCTCAGTCTCCTCTGTGAAGGCAGGAGCTGAATGTTAGGAGTTAACCTGAAGTTGCAAAAATGCCTGTAGCATATAATTTATTATAGGAAGTCCTGGAAAATCCTTGATTTTGGGAGGTGGAAAATAGAGAAAGGAAAGGAAAAAAACAGCTTCTTCTCTTGCTGTTAATAAAGCTTTTTGTGTTAATATGTATCCCAGAGTCAACGCTTCCCCCTTGCCAGAGTTCTCCTAGAACTGATATTTACATAATCTGTTCAGCAGCCTGTGGGACATATGCCAGATCCTCAGGGGGGTAATTGGTCATAGCTCCATTAATTCTGATGGAACCACACTGATTTATAGCAGCTGGGAATTTGGCCCTCTCCACTTATTATATAAATGCGGCTTCTGCCATTAATAACATGCAGCTAAACAGCCACTCGTTAATTATGATTTCAAGGTTTAAAAGCTGTATGCCCAGTGTTCCACAGTGCTAAGAACACTGCTCCAAAAATCTTACAACCAAAGGCTGTCCAAACCATGCATGTGTACCTCGGAAGAGCAGAAATGACCTTTGTGCTATGAAGTACAAAGGAAGACAAGAAGGGGCTGTGGAGAGGAAGGAAGTGGGAAAGGACACTGTTCAAGCAGCCTCACTTAATGCACTTAACTTTTGTCTCTAGGTTAGAAAGCTGGTTTCTCCAGACTGCCTGAGCAGTGGGGGGAGGGACAGTCTTCCTGAAATTGCTGCTTGATGACTGACTACTGACTTAGTTGTGGTTTCAGCTATTTTGCTTTAGTATCCTGCTGCCATAAATTCTTGGAATTGAAGAGGCCCATAGTTTACACCATTATACCATTTCCTGTAAATTGTTTCTTTGTCTCAAATTAAAAAAACATAAAATATCTACCATGTTACCTGTGTTTGCTGAGGACCTATATCCATGTTTCTCAGGAGGCTGTTCAGAAAGCCTGTGACACTCTCCCATGGATAAATGCTGTTGGACCCATCGAGGACTATGACGATGTCCAACTGAGTTTTACACTCTGCAACACAAATTGCCACATGAGAATTGACACTAACAAGGATCAGACTTATCTCACAGCTCTAGATAATTTCGTAATTAGTCACAAATGTATATCCTTCTGCAAGGAGCCTGAACTGACATGTTTAAAGCCAGCTATCATTCTTCAACTTTTGGATTGCATTTCCAATGGCTTGTGTTCACTTTATCAGGAAGGGGCTTTCCTGTAAGCAGAAATTTAAGAATGGGAGATCATATACCTGGAGGAGTGTTTACCAGTGACACCCC
>VZTX01004857.1:341474-364945 GCA_013400915.1 Pardalotus punctatus | reverse complement strand
CATACTGTTGGACCGTGTATCCAAACATGTCTTCCAGAGGCCCACTGAAGGTCAGTGCATTTTTCACATCAACATTGGAAGTGCAAACAAAGTGAAAAAGCGCTTCAAAAGAAAAAAAAACAGTATTTAAAAAAAATAAATTAGTATTTAGCAGCACAAATAAACCCAAATACTTCTAATAAATCAAGATTCAATTATGACTTAATGGAAGGTACAAGACATGTAGAAAGTGGCATTTGAAGCATACATATCAGAGCTGTAAGAGATTTAAAACACACTTCCTCATATACACATACACAACTAAATTCAGTTGTTAGCTACTGGATTTCTGTATCCAAAACATATTTTTCAAAGTCCATCACTCATTTTAAAATCACAGTTTAAATGACATTACATAAAACTTTATCACCTTTAAGAATAAATAACATTTTAGTTATTTTTTATTCCTTTTATCTCCACTCATTTCTAATACAAGACTTTAACACAAAATGTTCCTTCCCTCATTCACATAAGTAGTTCTTAAGGTTACTTAAATTGAGAATTAACTAATTTTTAACATTATTCAGAAAAGACACATAAGAAAAGACTGAGGAAAAGCTTTCAGACGTATTTAATTCTAATCTAAGTTAGAGAAAGAAGGTATAAAGTTTTTTATTAATTCCTGTAAACCATTTCTATTTGGAAAAGAATAAAAGAAATTTTCAATACAACTATATGCTAGTATCTCCATAGTACCTATATGTGATTCTTTGCAGAACTCCAATACTTAGACATTTAGGAAAAGTTGCTATATGATGATGATCCTGGACTATGAAGAGATCAGTCAAGAGAGCAAATGGTTCTTCTGACTGATTTCCCATACCCTAAAGTTCAGCAATCATCATTAAGGAAAATACTGCCAAAGTCTGACTGTATAGAAAGTTTCAGAAAAAAATTGATATATAGGGTAAAAATCCAGCTTGAAGAGATACCTATAACCAACTGCAAGGCTCATTAAGAAGCAAAACCAACTATTTATATACAAAAATAAGGCTATTTATCTTTATTTACTATTTCTTACAGCGACCTCCTCCATCTTTGCCCTGTAAATCAGTTTCAAAAGTAACCACTGACTCTGCTGCTGCAGAGCTGTATATTTAATTCATGAGAGTCAAAAATTAGGTGAATTTGTAGAACATTAAGACTGCTTAAAACCACAAATATATATAAGTGTAATTTAATTTTAAAAAAGCATTTAATGATCCTTTGCTGACATTTAACAGATACATAAAAATACCCAAATACCCAACACTTTCTGCATGTCAAAGCATCTAAATAATGTCTAGTTACTAAAACACATCTGTGTTATTCNCATACTGTTGGACCGTGAATCCAAACATGTCTTCCAGAGGCCCACTGAAGGTCAGTGCATTTTTCACATCAACATTGGAAGTGCAAACAAAGTGAAAAAGCGCTTCAAAAGAANGTGTAATTTAATTTTAAAAAAGCATTTAATGATCCTTTGCTGACATTTAACAGATACATAAAAATACCCAAATACCCAACACTTTCTGCATGTCAAAGCATCTAAATAATGTCTAGTTACTAAAACACATCTGTGTTATTCACCATTGAGTTGATGAAATTCTCATGAAAAGCTTGTTACTATAATTAAGGTCCCAAGTGGTCAATGCTAATCTGTCAGTCTCAGCATCTTATTTCCTGCTTAATGCAGTAAAATTATCACAGAAAACTATTTGTCATTCAGTAGGTATTTTCAGTTTCACTGGACAGCAAAGAAAGGAAAAGTTTCATTTGTGTTATATTAGTTTTTCTTCCTCCAGTCAGGAAATATAAAGAAGTGAAAAAACTAAAACAGAGATTACTTTTATTCTTCAGAAAATTTTCATTGCAAGTGATAAGAAAAAGTTAATCATTGACAGCCTGATGGGAAAATAATTTTGTCTTCCTTTAACATTTATGATTAAAGAAATTCTGCTATGCCTATTCACGTGCAATGGGGGTTTTCCTACTCTACTCTCAGTCATCCAAGTATAATTAAAGTGAACAAAACCAGTTTTTAGTAATTGAGTCAAGTTATCACCAGTTCAAATCTTCTTTTGTTAAATTTTGGAGTAAAAACAATTGCTATTATTAATTTTCAAATCATATAAGGGATTGCAACCGTGTCATTTAGACTCACAGTACCTCCTAGACAATGAAACAGTACAAATAACAGTACAAATAACACCTGCTGAAGTAACTGTCATCTAAGTTCATTATTTAGTTGAAAAAGAAAGGTAAAAACAAAATCTACCCATGCTGACTTCTCTTTATGATCTCCAGAAGTCTGTTCACTTTGGCCTCTGAACAAGATGGACAGAACATCCTCTAGAGGTCTTTAGAGACATGCTCCTCCTCTTTTCACCTTATGATGATGTTCCACACTTATCATGATATGAAAGACTAAAGGCCACAAATTCCAGCTCATTTGTTTTCTCCTAAAGCAGCCAAAGGCTACATGTGCACCCTGTGCTCTGTTCACTTCACCATGATATCCTCCACCATCATTCCATCATCTGCTGATAGATGAGGAGTTTCATCACAATGATGTAGTATTGACAATTATTGATTTTTTTCTCTGCAGTCATTACATTAAATGGTCTTGAAAGTTCCTGAATTGCTTATGCAACATTCTCAAATCTCATAATTTTAATGCATGTGTTTCTAATCCTCATAATTATAACAGTTGAAAATATGAAATGCTAAAACAAGCAAACTAGAAGAGGAATAAAAAATGCCAGCTATTTGTTACCAGCCACCCAAATCCTCATACTTTGGAGTGAGGTCAAATTAGAATCAACAATAACAATGCTTTCTTCTACAAAAATAAAGCTAGAGGAACCAGAAGAAGCTAGATGGGCCAGACTTGTCAGAAACAAAATGAGGTGGTGACTCCACCAGCAGAACAGACCTGTAGACCCTGATGGCAAAGAATGCTTTGGAGGTTAAATGTAATGTGCTCAATGGGGATGGAAATAACTTAATGGAAGACAAAATCACCACAGTTTACAACCCACACAGAATGCACATTTGGTTCAGGAAATCCCTTAGCTGGAGATACTTGGAAACTGGAAAAGGAACCTGACATATGCTTGCTTGGCTACTTTTTGTCTGTAGCTGTCAGCATAAAGGTACTCCTGCAGACACGATATTGGACAAAACACGATCTCGATTTGATCCAGTATGGCTGTCCTTTTGCTCTCTCATATTCCCCTTCTATCTTAGCCAGAAGTCACATGCTTTGAAGTTTGACGTCATACACAAACTGTGTGGCATATTTTAATACGCAACTGCAAATTTTAATATGAACTGCATGGCCTTTTGTGTCTTCCACGTGCTATGAAACATCATGAGCATAATGTTTTTGCATTAAAGTAAGGGTCGTGTTAAGCAGTGTACAATTAACTTACAAATAATGTATAAAGGAATCTTGCTGCATTTTCCATAGATCCTGTAAAACAAAATCTTACAAGTGAAAGAGATGTTCAAATCTCCAGATGGTAAATGGAAAAGTTGAGTTTACCATGACCTACATTACACATCTAGCTAACAATAATCTACTGATTTATGGCAAGTTGGGTTTCACACTTCATTTAATTTTTTAGTGCAGAGAACATTGTACACGGGAGTTAATGATTCATAACATTTAAAAATATTACTGATTGTGACTGTGAAAATTATGTTAATAATATCTAGCTTGAACTCTATCAAACCTCCATTTCTGTCTAAGATGGCAAGCATTCCCCACTGTTTCTAGCTAACTTGTGTATGAATTAAAAAGATTACTGGCAGAAGCAATGGAAAAAGGAGAGCTACAGAGAAGCTGGAGAGGATTCTTTTCAGAGTTATGGATATTAAGGAGAAAAAATCCATTTTTTCATAAGGTATGTAGTATTTGACTTAATCACAAATAATGTAGGTAAATTAAGACTTTGAACTGTTTCATGTTGCGTTAACAAAATGACTGCAAACAGATCAAAATTGACTGACACAGTTCACAAATGCAGAACGTTTCTCAAAGGTTAAAACTGAAGTTTCAGTTTTAACTTCATGTTCTACAAGAAACAAGGTGCTGCAGAAAACCTGCGACAATGTCTCCCTCACTACTGATTTACACTGAGCAGAACATGAGCTGATGCATGTGCCATTCTTTGCTTAGCACAGCTTGTACCTATACATGAAAGGTTAACACTCAGTCACCAAGACAACAACACAAATATTATTTCTCTTACAAACTGAGAGTAGTAGCTCATACTTGTCCAGTAGCCACTAATAAATTTTTTTCTGTTTTATTTAATGAGTTCTCTCAACTAAACTTTTGTGCTGTCTGGATGGTTATTCTGCCTCTGAACCATGCAAAATTACATTTTTCTGGGACTTGTCCACAAGCATATTGCCTGGCTGGCCACTTTAAACTTACAAACACAGAACTGGCATCCTTTTTTTTTTCTAAAAACACAAGAGATAAACATAACCCAAACAGTAGAACAAAGCCTAACACCTGGTTTTTTACTGATGAAAAATAGATCACCACAAATCACCCACAATAAATGACATCATGAAGACCAGCTTAGACAAGTGAAGAGAATAAATTGAGTTAGGATATTTTAACTGTGTATGGTCTGTAGCAAAGAACAATTGCATCCTCTATAAATAGAGGTTATCCTGAGAAATACAAATGTTTTCTTTCAAAAACAGGAAAGGACAAATTTACACTTAGCATTGGACAAGGCTAACACATTGGCTGTGCACTACTTCTCCCTGCCAGCATGTGGTCAAAAAGTTATTTTTGTTTTGCTTCACACTTATTGCTATATCACTTTAGATGTCTTTATCAATTCATCTGCATTTTGCAGGAGACTGAAATGAAGCAGATGTAGGTGCATCAAGGAGCACATCAAAACAAGTATAAATGTTTTGCATAAGTATGTACAATGGGAAAACACTGGGAAGTATTAAAAAAAAAAAGTTAAAAAAAATCAGACTGCCTCCATCCTGGAATATAAAAGAGGATGCAGAAATTTAAGCTGAAGATAAATACAAGATTAAAATACTTTATGGAGTTCTCGTATATTTAGGCATCTTGGAAAATAAATTAAAGAAAAAAAAGCTGTAAGGTTTGTATAGCATGTATTACCATCAATGGTGTTGTAAAGATACTTTTAAAAACCTGCAAACAACACAGGTGTGCAATGCAGCAACAAGAAACTGTGCACATAATCAAAATGTACTGAAAGCCAAGTGATATTAGAAAAGATGTCCTAACTGTAAGACAGTAACTGACTGCCTTTAAAAGTATTTTACATCAATGTTGCAAAGGTTACTTGTCTCGTAATCTTAGAAAACCTATGAAACAATCAGCATAAAATTATGCAAGTGGGGTGCTGGTAAATGTGACTCTGTGAGCGGAGCACTGTTGTGGACATCCACAAAAGCTTATTTTCAAAACAGTGGCAAATAACATCATGCTCTGCAGCCTGAAATCTCTTTCACTTGAGGAAATTGATACCACCATGTGTTGGCATCTGGCAGCCTGAGCTGCAGCTCCCAGCTAGCTGGAATCCAGCCAGCCTCAGAGAACAAACTGTGTCCTTCAGTACGCAAAGCACTGAGCCTCAGCAAATAAAAGCTCCTCAAAGCTGCATCTTTTAGTTGCATCAACACAACACCACAGACTCGCATCAGGGCTGGACTGCATATGGCTGGTAGCAAGCATCTACTTGCAAAGACATATCTATAGAAATGCTATTTTTAATAATGGCTCAGACATGTGAAAGTGGATTATGTGCTGGACCAGCAAATCTACACATTTTATTTTTTGCTTCACTTGTGATAATGTCACTGCAGAATTACACAGCCTTTTCCTATGAGAAAGAGATTTAGCCACTGACATGCCAAGTGGAAGAACATACGACAGCATTATACAATTGCTGTCTGTGAGTTCAGGGGCCACAGTGCTCTGGCCTTACTGCGGAAGGCCAAAGAGGCTGAGGCAGGAATTCTTGTTGCATTCAGTTCTGCTTGGCTAAATATCAACATATTTCAAATAAAGCTGTATATATAAAAAAAAAAAAAAATCAACTTCAGAAACTTTTTTAGTAGTGCTTAAATCAAGTCTTTTATTTTTCTGGGCTACAAAAGAACTTTTGTATAATTTTGCCTCCAGCATTTTTTCTTTAATCTTTAACCTTTGAAGAGCAAAAGACTGACTTTGTGGAAAGAGACTGAATAATTAATAAACCACTTCTTATTAGCAGTAGATAAATACCCCAAAAGACCAAGAAATATATATTTGAGAGTAATTCCAGATACAGTAGCCACATGCTTTTCAAAACCAATTAAATGCTTTGTTGCTTTGTACAACCCATTAAATAAAGCTCTCTTTGCTGGTTTTGTACTAAATACTTTGTGCCAGAAAATAGCTTTATAATGCAGTGTCAAGTCTGAAAATACACTGAATCAACGCTTTGTACGTGGTCCCAAATGAATAACATGATGCAACAGGCAAAACTTTTGGAAATATAATGGCAGAGATCAAGAATATGTCCCCCACTCAATTAGTAGTCATCAGAATAAAACTATTTTGTTCAAAAACTGGAATGTCATCTTCTCATTGTCACAATCCTTAGCAATTTGCATTTTCTCACAGAAGAAAGAAAAAAAGCTTTAGAAATACGGATTCACGTACAGGAAACTTTGTGACATCTGCTACTAGACTTGTGCAGATGTACAAAGTCTTAGCAAATTAAGCAGCATGATGAAAGTGAAACAACTTCCACAAAATGTTTCATCTTGTCTCCAGTGATTATCGGTCCATCTTCTGGATGTAGTTCTTCCCTCACCACTTAACTTCACACAAGTCCCTGCAATCTTTGTGTTGCCCTTGATATCCATCCTCCTTTGCTATCAAAGACCATTTCCTCATGAACACCCACCAGAACTTTCATTTCCTACCATTTAGCTTTATGTGTAAATCCCATATTTCAGGCAGGTAAAATGAACATGTACATTATTTTCTAAAATAAATCCCATCAATAAGAGTCAGGCAGGATATTTTATTTGGTTTTCTACAAGCTTTCCACTTGTTATGATGAATCCTAGTTATGATGAACCCAAGTTTTGCTGGCTGATGTCCTGAAAGCTTTCCATTGTGTAGCCTTAAAACCAGCGTGGCAGGTCAAGTACACCTTGTGCTACGGGCAGCACAAGATATCAAGCCCCAAAGTCACTTCTTCCATAGTGATTTTTCATTTGACTTCATACTGTTAACCAGGCTGTTTTCCACACAAGCATACTTTATGTATTATTAGTTAATTTTGTTGCTCTTAGCAAAAAAAAAAACAACAAAACAAACACCTAAGTAGATTCAATATAAACCTTACTGTTTCTTTTAAACAAGTATGATGGTAAATGAGTATCAAGAGTGTTAGATGTGAAATAATTAACGAATATTTCAAAGTATTAATTCATTGTTTCCTACAAAACGAAATTCTGTAACACTTGCTTAATGGGAGGAAGCAAACTTTATCTTTTTTTTTTCATTACCAAGCAAGTAGTGCCATACCTTTTCTATTTGATCAAAACACATAAATCATGTCACTTCAAACAACAGTTCCTCTAACTTTATGCTTATGATTCAATCCAAAGGTACAGCTGGCTTGTGCAACAGGTAGCACAAATGAATAAGGACAACCCTTCACTACGTGGTTAAAAAAAAAATGACATGACCATCCTTACATAGTAACACTTTATTATGATCAGCAATTGAATCTTGAAGGTATTGTTGAATCAGAGATGTATTTTACAATACAGAATTTACAATGAAGAGTTTACTTCAGAGTTGAAGCTCATGATAAAAACACATGTAAGGCTGTAGAATTATGTCAGAAATTTCCAGGCTGAGATGTTAAATGCAGTATGTGTTAAACAGTAAGCGTCATTTGTGATTCAAAGAAGGTTTATTTTGAGAAGACAGAGACTGGTGACTTTTGTCATTATGAAACATGGCCTACATCTTTCATAATTTTAGTATGCTAATATAAGGACCAAGGAAGAAGAAAGTCCTGAATACCCATGACACTGGTGTATCTTTTGATTTGAGGAAATTACTACTTGTCAGTGTTCAAATGTGAATTGCAAATGATATTGTCTACATATTTTTAAGTTTCTTTTGAACCCATGCTTTGTACTTGTTTTTTTCCTTGCCAATTTGTAAGATATCTTTGAAAAAAACATCTGTCAAAACCCAGAAAAAGCTGTGAAACACTGCAGGCAAACTACTGCACTTCTGAAGGTAGATATATTGCCACTGTGCTGTTATTTACATACAAAAAAATCTAAATAGACTTTAAGAGAATGTGAACCATAGCACCAAAAAAGATCCCCAGACAAACCACTCTATCTGATAAGCCTACATTTCACCAGTCTAACCCAACAAATTTAAAACCAGCTATCTATAAAATGCCCCAGGACAGAAATTCCTTTCAAATGTTGTGGGAAATGTGATAATCTGAGAACTGATGCAAAAAATAATGCCTAACTGAAAGCTCATGCTACTAACTCCCTGCCAGGACTGCAAGGGTGCCCTTTGCTCTCCCGGAGAATGGATCTCTCAAGATCACTCCTTGAGGAATTTAAAGATTCCTAGCAGCAGCACATTCTCAGTAAGCAATTAATGGCATGCTAGACTTTGACATGTTAGCTAAGTGATGCAAAGGATTGATTGTGCGCATTCAATCCTCTAGACATAAATATTGACCGAATCTAGTACCAGGAGTGTATCTAGCTGCACCTAGATAGATTCCTCTCCGAGAGGAGTTTAGAAAGCAGGTCTTTTCTGAACCTGTTTTCACAACAGAAGGGTCTCCCTGATAGCTTAATCGGCCTCTGCCCTCTATGCTCTTAAGAGTCAAGTGTACTTTGCTTTCAAATCTTATGAAACCACCATCACATTTACCACTGAATTCTGTCAACCCACTGTTTTATATCAGTAACGTGTATTGGTGTTTCACTCATATGAGTGAGTGAAATTACATCACTCCATTTGTGACATTGATGAAGGACAATCATTATTTTTGCCTACCTGACTTGGTTTCGTTACTCTTTCATTTCTGCCCCAGTAGTATTCAGATATTGTTGGGTAATTTTTCTCAAAGTCTTAAGACTAATACAACTTTTTCCATTTCTTTATTTCACAATGACTACCAACTCCTGTCTTTCATCACCTTGGGCTGAGCAGAATCATTGGCTCACTCTCAACCAAATCACTCAAGGCTTTCAGGAACAGAAGAAATCCTTCAAAAGGAAGTGCAAATATCCTGATATGACCCACTCACACCCAGCTAACTAGAGCACCACAGAACTTAAATCCAACCCAGTTTTTATATAGTACAACAAAAATATAGATTGTCTCTATAAAATGGACCAATATCAATTCAGCTGTGATCCAGTTTTTTTTTAGAGTGCAACAGAAGGGAAAAGACAGAAGCTTACAAATATCTAGTTTTTTCCTTTGGTCTTATGCAATTTTGCTATGCAACTGGGGGGGGGGGAACCCAAAAGCAAGCAGAAATCTACAACCAAACAAAAATGACAAAGACACACTTCAGAATTAAATCTCAGACACATATATTAAAAGAAAAAATTAACTTGCAAACTATAGTCAAGATGTATAGAGACAACTTACCTATTATTTCTGATAATAAAGCATCTGTGACAATTTTCATTGTAACACAATAGAAATTTCATTTTTGTTTTATCTGAGCCAAGTTCTACTACAGTAAGAGGAAGCCACTACATTTCTTCTTATTTCATGGCTACATAGAGCTCTGTTTCCCTGTTTACAATATGCATTTGCACAATACAACAGAGACCTGGAAACTCTTAAACTGCTTCTTAGTACTAAAGCTTACTTTTCAGACAAACTTGTTATGTAAAGATAACAGGTTTGAGAAAAAATGCAAATCAAAAGAATATTCACGAAAATTAATTCCATTTAAGAGGCACAGGGAAATACTACAACAACGTAACACAAAAAACACTTTTACTAATCTAAGTATTGTAGAAAAGTTTAAACCATTAAAAAAATTTAAATAACTGTCTGTGTAGCTTTCTGAAAGCAGAATTGGAGAGTAAGGGACAAAACCTACTGCTGGTAAAGGCAAATTTTGAAAAGTTTAAAAACGTTTCACATGGGGCTTGGACTGAAATTATGAACCAGCATCCAAATAATTCCTTTTTCCTATTGCATATGTCAATTCTTTGCAATGCATCAAATGTATTGTCAATTATATTGCTCAAGTTTTGTTTTTTTTAAACTTTTTCTCCTGTTGGTAACCAAAAAATTACTACAGTGAGAATATAGTTGATAAGAGATTGCTAAAGGCAATAATGGAAAATAAGTCACATATTTGTTGGAATGCTGGAATTTCACCATGAATGGTCTCCAGATGCTAGCACTCTCACAAGATCAGATGGAAATGCCTCTTCATCCCCAACTGCACAGAACTGAAATGCCTGCAGGGGAAGCCAGCTTGTCCTGCAAAACATGAGGGAGCGGGCACTGCCTGTTTGCACAGATCAGCTCTGACCTGCTCACAGCAAAACCCTGAGCCTGTTTCAAGCACACACCAGCAAGGGTAATCACAGTAGTGACTCTTTATTAAGACATACAGAGCTCTCCTGGGTTGAAAGTTACAATTGTTAACTGCTAAAAGAGGAGAAAATCCTCAGCCAGTCTGTTTCCTTACTTGTCTCTACCTATGAATTAAGTGTGATAGGAAATCTTTTATTGCACTGGACAATTTAAAGAACATGGCTCTGTGATAGCATAAAGTTTATACTTGTAACTGAGAAATTCAAGCTGATAAGAATGTGGAACTGCAAATTACCACAGTGATAATTAAATCCAATCTTCCATGAACTTAACTACAAAAATAGCTGTCTAATCTAGTAAAGGCTACAAAAACCACCACACACATCATGAAAAACACTGCACCCTAAGAAAAAAGGTTTGTTCATTTGGACAAAGAAAACCAAAAGAACTACTGGTATTGTACTAGGCAATTCTTGACTGCTGCAAAAGGTATCTATTTACCTAAGCAGCTTAGCTCATTTTATGGTCTAAGATAATCACAAGGATTTTCACAAGCTTGATATTACGATAGTAGTTCATCTCCAGTCTACCTGTGAGGTGAACATAATTTACAGGAAACAGATAAAGCTGAACTTTGTGTAAATGTATTCCTGTACCAGTAAGTCAGGAATTGGCATACAGTGCTCATCTGAGATCAGGAAAAAAAAGACAAAATCAAAATGCCAACTTTCCATTGGTATCAGTTAGCTGAAACAAGAACAGAAGATGCACCTCTAGCAAGAAACTTATTCCCCGAAATAATTATGAATGACATGTTTGGGATAGAATATGATCAAGATTGGTGACTTTCATTGTTAATTCACAGTGCAGTTGGAAAACTGCAGTAAAATTTTACGGGCATTTAATGTTCCAATACTGATTGGCAATGAAGTGAGAACTTCAGCATAATATACATCACCAATATCTACTAATTTTTAAAGACTCTGGCACTCAAGTACCAATAAGAGCATGAACATCTCTTTTGTTGTTCCGTTGCTGAGGGATTTTTCTGGTAAACCAATTGAAAGCACTGCAAAATTAATTCTAGGTGTTTTTACTGCAAATGTTCTTTTTTATTGGTCAATAAACAATTCAGGGAAATTTGGAACCAGCCATGAAGACATTATAAAAGGAAGGTTTGTTTCCCCCCAAAAACTTAGAGCTGGATTCTAGAGGTAGAAAAACATCCTGTTTTTTAGATGCAGTTTAAGATAGAGTTTTCTACATGAATTACTGGCACTAATAACTTTCATTTCCCACCCACAGGACTGAAGTACACCCATGATTTTAAAGATATCTATCTGGCCCAGGACTATTCTGAAAGGATCCTTGTCATACCAGGAGTTCCATAAAGAACCTGTTACTCTTTCTTTCAAACGTCTACACCACCCTCACAGAAGCACCACAGAAGTTTAAAAGTGAGGAAATTGTCTAAGCTAAATTGAAGTTTGCAAAACTAAGGTAAGTTTTGGGGTCATTTAAGACCAGTCAGTACTGGTTTTTAGGGTCAGTCTTCTAAGGTGAACAGAAGCTACACAGGTTAAAAAAGGACCTCCTCAAAAGGTAAAAATGAACTGTGTGCTACCAGCTTACAGCCCACAACACTCCTCTTTGCAAATATGAGCTACTTTACCACAGATTTAACATCAGTCTTATGAAGCTAGCACCTCAACTATGGTTTCAGCAGCAGAGACTGGCAAATCACTTCCAGTTTTTCCTTCCTGCCCAGCTATGAGGCAGTACAGCAGTGCTGATGCTGAGCTCTTTTTATTCTTTGGTCTGCAGCTCTTTGGATACCACAGTTCCTTTTGTACGAAACAGACTTTTCCAAGCTGTGCCAATAGATTCAGAGGACCAACTCACAGCTGCTCACTTCAGAATTAGTGGAGAAAACTTGTTTTCTAAAGAAAACACATTTAATGATCAGTGACTTCAGTCTGACACCTGTTTACAAATAAAACACTCAAAAATTATTTTTTAATAACATTTAAAGCTCCTGGAGGACATCTAACTGGCAGAGATGGAAAGGAAAGTACTCATTAAACCCTTATCAGGTACCTAATCTAAGCATTTTTGCATCATTAGCTCAGACAGCTAATCCCTGTCTGACAGCAGGTCAGCCTTGTGGTGCAATCTGGTGCAATTGTCAGGAGGTAGTGTGAACATATGTGCTAAGAACTGAACAGATATAAACAGGGCAACACAATGCTCCGCTAAAACAAAAACAGCAAGTACTCCACTTCTGTTCCAAGCATGGGTACAGGACTGCTGAATTGATTCCTATCTGTTGCTGGCAACTACACCACATTTTTCAGGGTAAACAAATTCCATATAAAAGTGACCTTTTGCTCTGATTTTTTCTGACTGGAAGACTGTTCCAATTTCTCATTTTTTCAGTAGTAAGAACTTTCTGCTCTCTAAAATACATTTATTTCTTGCCAGTTCTTACGTCAAAATAAAAGCCCCTAATGTAGGGAACAAAGTAGGTTAAAAAATGCAAAAATCTCAATTTCAAATTATTACTGCCAAAAGCCCTAAGCATTTTTTCAGTGACAATTTCCACACTCTTTCCAAAGAAGAAAATTATAAATCTATATAACCTATTTAGACAAGAACGGCAAGGCTTCAGAACTAGGAAAGGTTGGACTCACAGTTACCAGCATTAATTGTCAACATTAATTTTGGTTTTTCTAAACACTTCTCTTTGTTTCATAACAAAACACTTTGTCCAGTAAGAACAATACATAGAACCAGGCAAATCTACACTTGGATAAAACAAATGCAGACAGCTTGAAACAGTTCAGGCAATCATAAATCTGTTGTTTACCAAGATGACAATGCTTGACTGTGTACTAATAGTTTTAATAGCAGATTTCTGGGGCTTTCAAGAGAAAAGGTCTAAAAACTTGTCATTTGACTGATTTGATTAACTAGCCTTAGTTGAAATTATCTGAAAAACTGTTAAAAACCACCACCAAACCTTATTACATATTGTTTCACCTGTCTTTCTCTTTTTCTTCTCACTAGGTACCCCCTCAAAAACTCTGTTAGTTTATTTTGATCAGCTTCTGCTGGTTTGGGTTTTTTTTAATGTCTGACTAGAAATTTTTCCTTTGCTTATCACACAGACTGCCAGCACTACACAGGGAGGTGTTTGTTTCTCACAGCAGTATTTCTGAAAAAGAAGGTGGCTTTCAGACAGGTAGGAATGCAAAACAAAGACAGTCTTTCACAAGCCTCAGATACAGCAATAGCAGGGTAGCCTGAAATTACTCCCCAGTGAGAAGATTAGCAAGGTCAGTATCCCTCGTCTGAGGTTGAGGCTCAAGGCTCCTCTCCCACAGACACACACACAGAGCTTAATCACATCAGCAGGCATCTTACCCTCAGCTGAGCATGAGTTGTTAGAACTGAGTACAGATATTATAAACAGTGTCTCTTGGTGGGGAAGAAGTCGCATACCCAAACCAGCATCTCATGTTTTCCATTAAACCATAACTTTTCATCTTTCCTCACAGCTCTGGAACTTGGAAAAGCTTCCTCAGGAGACAGCTGCTCTTTTTCTGCCTCTCACCACTGCTGTCCTGGTAGCTCCTACACATAGCCTTTCAGTGAGGGCAGCCACTGCCCCAGGAGATTTGACTGTCTTGTCAGACAGCCAGCGTTCACCTAGAACCGTTTCTGCAAAGTCCATTTCAGTTTCTCTTAGACAACCTATCTCAGAACAGCAATTTCCACTCAGGAGAGGAATAAATTATAGAGGATATACCAGCTCTCTTTACCAAATGGGAGTGGAAGCAGTTTTATGGCACCTGTTTGTGCAAGATAAATGCAATTACTTAACTTCTCTCACACCAAAACTAAACTATCTAAGACATTTGAAGTCACCAGACTGAAGACTGTAGGTTAAAGAAAAGGCAATTTCCTTCAGCAAAAGCTGCTGTAGCTTTCAGAGCTTCAGAAACCATTGAAGGAAACATCCATGAGCATCCAACAACTGTCAGACTTCCTGAATTTATCACTTGCTACCAAGTTCCTCCTACAGTAAACAAATCCTTGAGTCTTGAAGATGATTATCAGCCCTGTATCTTGAGCCAATCCTTCAGCTATCAAATCAACTACAAGCCAAGAGTCAAGTTAGCTTTTTTTCTTACTACACACACACACATCTTTGCATAAAAAACCTTTCAGTAAGAAGTGTACTAAAAGTATTTTTTCTAATCAAATGAAAAGTACTGCATGGGAATGAATCTGCCTGTCTTCAAAAGCAGATTTGCTGGTAGCCATCAGGTCCAAAATCCTTTTGAAACATGGAACTCTATTCTGGACTTTTTTTCTGAAATGTGAAGAATAAAGCTGAAGTGTGTTTGGTAGAAACAGTCCCAGCTTTCAACTATTTCCCTTTCACATTCAGACCAGAAGTCTGAAAACTGTCTCCCTCATTCCATGAGATATTATGCCTGAGCCAGTTGTGATTTAAGTATCTCAGTCAAAAACATAAATGATTTATTTGCTCAATGTGGAGTTGCACTTACCAATTACACTGAAACAGAAAAGGGAGCACCTTTAGCCTAATGCTAACTATGAAAGAGAAAATGGTCTTAAGCTTTGTATCTTCTGTTCCATATAGGACTCCTTAAACTCCTGCACTCTTTCTTCGCTATTCCAGGCTTGGCTTTGACTAGGAATTCCATTTTGGACCAGAGAAAACACTTCCCATCATGTCTGGTATGTACATTCCTAAAAAGGAGGACTGGTTTCAACTAATTAACATTCTCTAATGGAACAGCTATTTTGCCAGAGAATTCATGATCAGCTCTAATTTGACTTCTAAGTAATTATTAGAGCAGCATGATGGCAATTACATTAGCTGTGAATGTAGCATTTCCCAAAAAGAGGGCAATAAATTAAAGATTGATATAGCAAAAACTGACAAGAGCTGGCAGGGCTTGAAAGTTGCTGCTTCATGTTGCATCTCCCAGAAGACACTGACTTGGAAGAAAGAGCTGCTCTGATACCAGTCCCCTCTCTGCTTCTTATACAGCCCTCAAGTGGGACAAAAGGGAGGATTATTTTCGGAAACAGAAAAAAACAACTATGATTTCAGAAACCTTTTCCTCACACTTTATTTTAGGCTAAGGCACCTTGGGAGTAAATTTTTTCATACAAAAGCTATAGAGCATTTCTAAAACAGTCAAGTTCACAAGTTCACAGAGGATAGGCAGTTTGGTTGTTAGACTGAAGACATTTCTTTCCTTTATATTCTGTATCATGCAAGCAGTTATCCTCAAATCAAAGTCAATGCCCTACTTGACTCAAGCATAAAAAATGTGGCAGGACTAAACATTACACTTACTCAGCAAGTCTTTGGGCAACTGTCACACAAGAAGCTTCACAGCCTATGTTTACTCCTTCCACTGATGAAAAAGCCCAGGCTCAGCCCGTATCAGAGCCTGAATTAAGAATCATAATTATCACAAGACCCAAATGATCAGGCATTTTATTAACCCATAAATTAAATTTCAAAACACTTTTCCCCGTACATAATCTGATTAAAACAGTCCCTGAAAGCAAGTTGTGGTCATTACAGGAGAAACACAGATACCGAAAAATAACCTACTGCAACACCCTGTTCACCACTCTTTTCCCACCATCTGCTAAATCAAATGAGAACTAGGAAATCTTCAGTCCTAAGAGAATCAAAGCTTTTATCATTCACTTTGTAACAAGCTGCAGATGTATACTGAATAAGAAATGAGAAGGGAATGACTCCCAGATCTGTACCATTCCCCACATTAGAACAGCTTGAAAAGCTTTTTAAAAGAATAATTATCTATCGAAACCACCTCAGTTGCAACTAGTTCTGCATTTGAAGAACTTAATTCTAAAATTTATTATCATATTAATATTTTATCCTAAAAAAACTAAGAGGGCAGAGGGGAATGGATAAAACCAACCGATGCAACAAAAAAATCAAGTCTGAAGTTTTGCCATATCTAAAAAGTACATAAATAAGTAGTTTTCTGAAGTCATCCCTTCATTTTTTTTTTGTTTACTATGTCTTTTGTAGGTATATCCAATTTTAGGTTATACACAAGGATTCCTAATTGCAGACCTTCTAACTGCTGTGTCACATTTTAACAACTGCTATTTTAGATCTTTTGTGGAAACAACAGACCACACACTGTAGAAATACGGCTTCAAATAAAAACAGCACATCCTGAGAATATGGGGGTTTTTCCTGCAAAACTCAAGTGTCTATCCCTTTATGAAACAGGCTTGTTTTCTTTAAAAATAGAGGTATGGAAATCTCAGAGAAAAGTGAGTGGACTGGGTGATCTAAAAGAGACACATGGATGCATAATCCAGCTTCCAGAAAGAAATTTTAGAGGCTCAAATGATAAATCAGTCCAATGAAAAGTGAGCTACAATATACCTTCACTGAACAAGGCAAACCAAGAAGTTATACTAAGAAGTTTTCAAAGAGTAAGTTAGTTTTAAAATTGAGGGCTACTTAACCTATGAGAGAACAGTAGCAAATGAAAATTACTTTAGACATTTATGTGGCTTTAAAAGCATCATGTCTAGTCCCATCACAAATTAAACTGAAGAGCAATGGACTTGTAACACTGGTGGTCCAAAGATAATCTAGAAGTAACATTTTACTTACACAAGGGTCAAGACAAGAGGAAGGGGATGAGGAATTCCCTAGTCAAATACTGTTAAATTCTTTACAGTTTTACTGAAAGATATATCTTTTATTTTGCCTTGTAATTTGTAGGATTATTTTGGCCTCTAGCTGGTGGTGACCTTGCATTGTACACCAAACTTTGGCTGGTAAACAACCACAAAAAATGTATATGATAAGTGGATTTAAATGCCAAAGGTGACAAAACTAGCAAACTGGGGCCTGTTCCAAACTACAAGTTTGCAAGAGGGCAAATGAACAAATGAGTAAATTTCTTTGATTCATTGTATAGCACAGCAGGGTTCAGTATCAATCTGATTTCATGATACTTTTTAAAGCTTTCTTCCTACCAAATGTAACAGCTTTAAGAAATCCTACAATGCGTCTTCATTTCTTTTGAAAACTGAAGAACTGGAAGCTAAACCACACTATTAATTCACAGAATTATGCCAGAATGTAATCCTAAACTAAACGGAGACACTTTAAAACACATTTTTTGGTTCATGTATGTTTAGTGCAAAGCAACAGACACAAAAAATATTTTCCCATGGCTCTAGCACTTGTTCATTTGATCTGCTGACAGCATGCATCTTCTGTGCAAGTGTTATCTGCACACACGAACTAAGGTCTGTCTTGAGCAAGCAACGTTGTCAATATGGACTTTCCAACTAATCAAAATTCTTTGAAATGTGGAAGATACTAGCAGCCCTGGAACTTGGCCAGGTCAAGCATCTGCAACTACTGAACACAGCCTACTTTCAATACCAAGCCCTTAAGCTGTTTCCTGAAACAGGATGCATTTGTATACATAGTGATTGTATATTTATTTTACTATAAAAATGCTTACCAAAAAAAAATCCCACCCTTCCATACTTTGGGCATCTCCATGTGTATTTCTTTCAGAGACTTAACAACATGATAGCAATAGCTAAAAAAAGAAAAATACACTAAATATAAAGTCATGACAAAATTTTAATTCTAAGTGTAAATAATTCAAAGAATCACTATTTTCACATTTCCTTAGCATATGAAACAAAACACAAATATGCAAAAAAATGGCCACTTCTTTTCCTTGGTGGTAACTCCAGGCATGAAACACAAAATTGCCATTGTAATCTTGCAGCACACAGCAAAACTTCTTCATAACTTCTGGTTTAAAATGGAATAATTGGAACCAATTTGGTCGGACAAAACAGCAATCCATTCCACAATCAAAGAACAGTTTGATTTGTCTCTCAGAGAGTTTGCTGAGAAATAAACTAAGAATTTCTGGTGTACTAAAAATTTGAATCTATATGTCATTTGTGTACAATCGCAAAAAATTGGCATAAGTTACAAGGAAGGAATATATTAATATACCATGCTATGCTATAACACCTTGGAGAAATTAATGACTTGTTTAGACATGAATTTGTTTAAGGCCATAATTTGCTGCATATAATTACTATTTCTTAGTCAGTTTCTTCTGTTTCTAATATTCTTTACATTAAACTATATATAAAAGACAGCAAGGTGCTTTCTAGATGGAAAAGTGTATAATCAACTTAGGCAAATCTAAAAAAAAAATAAAAAAAATTTAAGCAGTCTTAACTGCTGAAGAGAGCCTACCTGAGCATTCTATGACTTGTGGCACCCAACACCATTCAAGACAAAAATGTAAAGCTAAAATAACATAATTTATGTATGCAAGCTGATTGTAAACAAGTCTCAAAGACTTGCTTGTCCTCAGTGAAAGATGAATCAGTGTTACAGCTCTAACGTAAGTCCTGTTCAAGAATTCCTTAGACTGAGCAGATGACGTGAAAAAGGGGAAATGGCTTTAATTCAAAAGTACTTCTCTATCAAGAATTTCAGACTGATGTTTCAGCTACCAATAGATAGTATTAAACTCAGAGGATTGGCACCCACAAACATAGGGGACTACACTTAAAAATTATTTTCCTAAAGCTATTCTACCCCGACTAGGTGTTTTGGTGGGCTTTTTTTTTTCAATGTTCCACTCTTACTACACTTTCCATATTACAGAACTCTTCTGTGGCTCCCGTTCTTGCCCTTCACCACGTTTAAAAAAAGGAATGCCTATTTGCATACACAAGCCACACCATCTAACCTTGGTTTGAAACAACGCATCCACAAGTTATGTCTGAATCCAAAAGCAGTTTTTGCTTCCTCAGCCTAAGATTGACAGCCCAGTGAAGAAACAAAACTCTTCATGGCTCTCAATACTTTGAGGAGATCAAATAACTGAAAAGGTAACTTTGGCTTTTAAAGTTGCCACTATCTTAAGCTGAAGCTTGATTTATAATTTTGTCATCTTTATCTCCCTATTTCCGTTTTGTGTGTTTTTAAAGAGATTTGCAAATAGAATACCCGATTATGAACTTATCTAAATTATTTGCCATCAAAATATTCCTTGTGGAAACCAGAGTCCTGATTTTCTAAGCCTTTTCATACGCTTTCTCAGAACTGGGTGCTAAATAATTCCAATTTAGCAGAATACAGACAATGACACCTTGTTAGTCTTCAGGACAATCTCCCAAGGCAATAGCATTCATAAAGATAACTGAGTGCACCTAGACTCACCATTTGCCCTGCATCTACTACTGTGTTAGCGAAGAAATGGTTAACTTCAAGGGTCTGATTCCTGAAAGACTGCTTCAAGTGTTTCACAGAAATATGTAAGCGGTTAGAACTTCCAACACCACACAAAGCCTTAAGAGATGATGTTGACCCCATTCCTTTGACACATCTTATGAGGAAACAGGAGTTACTATGAAGATCAAGTACAGTTTTGACAGGTCTTCCATGAAGAAGTTTACATTTGTTTTGCAATACGCTTTTCAAGCATTTGAACAGAAATAGACAATCTAATGTGATTTTGTCCCTCTTAGTTTACTATTTTTTCCCTATACATTTCACCGTACATTTCCTATACATTACCAGCCTGCCCTAACACGGAGACTAAGCAGCACTGGGGACCCAAATTAGTCTCTTGTACTGCTGGTGGCCCAGAATTTAACTCACAAAAACAGTCAGCTTCGGCACAGCATACCAATGATTATTACCACAGATCAGATATCAAGTAGTGTGCTGAGCAGGGCTATATGTATGTATGTATGCATGTAAATGTTTACTATCACAACCTTATTATTACATGTCATGGTACATTTGCACACAATATTAAGGATAGGAGGGTCTTTAACATCATTTCAACATGAAATAGAAAAGAAACTGTAGAATGAAGTCACTGTCATCAATCATCTTCAGAGCTAGATTCATCTTCCTGGTCAGAGAGCTCAGCGACAGGAAAGCGCAGGATGGCTGCCACCCCTGTCAGCTGGCCCAGCTGCTCTCCTGACACATGGAGGCTGGAGAAAATCCGTACCGTGCCCATGTTCTCCCGAACACTATCTACCAATTTAACATATCGGGCACGGGTAGCCACATCCTGGTGCCGAAAAAGCTCATCACTGATCAGCAGGGTATCAATGGCCATGGCTTCATTGGCCTTCTCCACATGTTTCAGGCCATAAAAAGCCCGGTCAGGCTCGTGCTGCAGCATTTTATAGAAGTCATCTAAGGCTTTGACCTCACCAGCTGCCTTAGTGTCAGAAAGACGGCTAGTTACAGCTGGGTCGCAGAGTGCTTCCTTCAGTGCGTATTTATGTCCTGAGGAAGAGTGGACCTAGAGTGAAAACAAAGTCAAAGGTTTGGTGTTTTTAAAGAAACAGGACCATTTTCTTGATTAGCCAATCACAAACATCCTCTTCTATATGTAAAATTAATCCTGATTGTTTAGGAAGCTTATCTTCTTGAAACATACATAATTCTTTTCTTAAAGGATATCTCCTGCAACTCAAAGCCTACACCAAACCCCTTAAACTGCCTTTCAAGAAGCATAAGAAAACTGTCTCTCTTACTCAAAGTCTGTTCTCAACAGTTCCCAAGGTAAGGGTACTTGAAACTACTAAGAAACAAAGATCAAAGTCTACCTTTTTTAAAGCATTCAAGAAAAGGAAGGCCCCTTAAGACTGCAGGTATATAGTGCAAAAACACCAAGTGTAACTGCATAACTATTATGCTTGCAAAACTGTAAAGTACATTAAAAGTTCTTACTACTATCATCTTGCTACAAATAGAAGAGGAGGCTTCTTGGGTCTCCTACATACCAGGGCCATTAAGCATTGGGACACACTTCACTCCCCCTGCCCCTAGATTACAGGCCTACTCCAACCTAAAAATTATACAAGTATCCTTAAGAAAACCTATTTTAGGTTCTGATTATGCCTATTTCAGTATATGGCTAACACGCCCACCCACTCAATCAATGCAATGACTCAGGAACAAGGCAAAAAGCACACAACCTTTAACTATGTAGTACAAAACTAACAACAAAATTAACTAACCTATATCATGTGCAGGTACTTAAAAAAACCAACATCTTTATAAAGCTGTTATTAAACATGCACGCTATACAGTGTGACAGAGTAAAAGTGCAATCAAAGTATTTGCCAACTTGCACTTCACACTTAATTAAAGAGTAAATATGCCTTTACAGGGAGTTTGAAATATCTAATATTTTCTCTATTCCACATTAAGGTATCCTGGGTGGGAACCATCCTTGTACCATGCCTAACTCCCTTATAGTTTGGGAGGCATGAGAGTAATTTCCCCATGATGCTCAGTCAGCAATTTATTTTCTTTAGTGACTTATTTCCCATGTAACTACCCTTTATAATCACACACCACTATCAAGCCTCATTTTACCCAGTCTGGAGACTGCTTAGCACCTTACCTGTAGGAACTTGGACCTGTTCTCCAGCAGAAGTTTGTTGTCAGTCTTGACTGCCTGCTGGAACATGTAGTCACAAAACTGCTCCCGCACGAAGCCTGGACTCGCCACCAGTACACACTTCACCACCTCAAAGTTGATATGCCTCTGGATGGCTTGGACCACCTGCTCGTAAAACCTCTCCAGAGCCCGGTCATGTTGACTGCAGTTCCCTTTCCGCTTGCGGGGGATGTTCACCTCCACCTTGGCACGAGTAAGAGTCATGCTCGGGGTGACCAGGCAGACGTGAGCCAACCCTTCCTGCATGACCACGGCTGCCACATCGGCGCTCCAGGCCGGGTCGCAGGCCTGCTCGATGCGCTCCAGCACCACGCTGTCCCACTGCTTCTTCGCCAGGGTGAACTGTCGGTTGGGCTCCAGCTCGATGGTGTGGTAGGCACCCATCTTCACATATTCGTTCTCCTGGATGTTCGTGCCCTTGACCCGCAGCTGGCAGGCCTGCGAGTCGAAGTCGATGGTCTCCACGCAGAGGGTGAGGGTGGTACGGATGCGGTTGCTGCCCACACTGCCCGTGGACGACTCGGTCTGCACCTTGCGGATGGTGGAGGCGCGCAGGCTGTCACCCACCTGCAGCAGGTTGTAGGTGTGCCACATGTCCTCGGGCTCCTCGGGGATCAGTGTCACCTGCCCCGCATTATCCTTCTCCAGGTCCTTCCTCACNGGGCCCGGCGCATGCGCGGTGCGCTGCGCGCGGGAGTGACGCCGAGGGCGCGCGCTGTGCGCGGGTAACCTGCCGGCGCCTCCCGAGGCTCCATCCTGCGGAAGGAAAAATGCCGGGGCGGTGTGAGGGCGCGGGCGCCGGAAAGCAGCCGCGCTGCTGCCGAGTGCTGTTAGCACTGGACGTCGGCCGCTGCCTCGCCGGGAGGGGCTCGACCCCTTGTTGGTCCTTGCCTTCCAGCGCTTTACAGCTGCGGTCCGAACTCCTAATGGCTCCTAATACCGTCCCACACTTTTCAAAACGAGAGAGGAAAAAAAGAACCAAACAAAAAACAAACGGCCAAACCCAAGCAGTTGTGGAAAGTTACAGGCACAGGTGGCGAAAGAGGCGAGAGGTAGTGTCCCCTGGTTCAGGGGGTGCCTCGGGGCCAGGCGACTGCAGTGCCACCCCCCAGCCGCTGCCACCCCACTCCGCCGCCTGACTGAGGCGGAGCGAGCGGCCGTCACCCATGGAAATGAAAAACAGACGCTGGCAACATCAGAAGCTGGACTGTTACTTGAACGCTGCTCTTATACCGAATTACGATTTAAGAGGTTTT